>KN805423.1:127279-188403 GCA_000818945.1 Schizochytrium sp. CCTCC M209059
CTGCTGCCTCCCGCCCCGCCCGCCGCTCGCGCGCGCGCGACGAGCTCTTCGCGCTCGTTGGTTAATGGTTTGCTCCGCGGTCTCTGCGCCGCCATTCTTCACTTGCGGCCGCCATTTTCCACTTGTGGACGCCGCCCTGCACTTGCGCGTACACTCGGGTTTGCACGGCGGGTGCCGCATAGCCCCCTCCTAGGCCCCGGCCACCCACCCTCTCTGTCGAGAACTCGCTAGTCTCGCGTGACGGACGACGCAACGCACCTCGCCTTTTGATGAGATCCTCGACTCCGGCAGCAGCAACAGCAGCAACAGCAGCAACAGCAGCAACAGCAGCAACAGCAGCAACAGCAGCAACAGCAGCAGCAGCAACAGCAGCAGCAGCAACAATAGCAGCAGCAGCAAAAAATCATTATCTGACAGGCAGCTGAGTAGGAGAGCTCGGAGGGTGTGCGTTATGGGCAGGGAGGGGAAAACGCGTCGCAAGAAGAGGAAATTCGCTGGAGAAGAAGAAAACGCGCTCGCTAGCTGGCTGGCTGGCTGGCTCACGCGGCATTAGAAAACCACAAAAAAGCCAACTTGAGCGAGCGAAAGCAAAGTAAAAACAAGACACACAAAACTGTTAATAATAAGCGAGAGAAACGAATCGAGGGCGCATCGAGTTCATACGGATTCCCAACCGCGCACGCACGTGTCATTCCCTTTCTGAAAGCCCAAAGTGTTGAGCAAAAGAGAAACAAGACAAGACAAGTCAGAAAGACGAACAGACAAGAATAAAGAAGAGCAGGGAGGCTGGCAAAAGGGAATAGTATGAGATTGTCGGTAAAAGGGGAAAATGAAAGCGCGCGGGCGTGCGCGAAAGAGCAAGCAAACACGCAAACACGCACAGGTGAGGACCAGCTATATAGTTGTAGCAGAACAGAATTTACTGGTTCTTCTTGCCCTTCTTGCGGTCGAGCATGCGCTTGTAGAAACGGAGCTCCTCGCCCTCGAGAATGTAGCCGTCGCAGCGACCGCTCTGGCCGGGGCGCGAGCTGACGCAGGCGAAGAGGCGGCCCGAGTTGAACTGCTCCTCGATCTGGGGGTCGAGCTCGCGGTCCTTCTGGCGGGACTCGAGCTTGGTCTGGACCTTCTTGGACTTGGGCTTGTTCTCGTCCTCGGCCTCGTCGTTCTTCTTGGACGGGCGCTTGGTGCCGACGAGAACGCCGTAGTGCTTCTCGTACGCCTGGCGGAAGGCCGAGGCATCGATCTGCACAATGCAGTTCTTCACGAGCGTCTTGGTGCGCAGGAGCTCGTTGTTGGTGGAGTTCCACCTGTATATTTTCAACCGCACGCGTCAAGGGAAAAAAGCAGCACTCAAACAGTCAGTCAGTCATTCATTCCTTCCTTCGTTCCTTTGGTGTCTCTCTCTCTCGTTTCTTCGTTTTTCCCCTTTTTCGCTTCACGCTCGAGTCGATCAAAAGCTCGCCGACGCCAACCGTTCGTCCACCTATGCCAAATTTTTGCCACTTTCGCAGACCTCATCTTCCCTATCTCTTTTGTCGATCGATAATGGCGACCTCCTCCACGTAAAGATGTACGTGTCGTGCTCATGGCGAAACAGGCCAATACGCGTCGAAAGAATCGCCAAGGCAACAACAAGAAGAGGGGGCCCGCGCTTGGCAAGGCAACGACCGGTCTGGTCTAGCAATAGAATTGGACATCGCCGACGGCCATCGATCAACCTAGATGAGCGAAAAAAGGAAAGGAGCCCAGGTTCTTCACTTACACAACGTCGAGAATACGCGTCTTGCGCGTGATGTTCTCGGTGGACCAGCTAAAGTTGCCGGTGTCGAGGCGCATGGCGCGGTGCTTGATGGCACCACCACGGCAGCGCACGAGGTGGATGCGCTTGGAGCCAAGCTTGGTGAAGGCGCCCGGTCGCGAGTTGAGGTACTTCCTCTTCTTGTTCGTGACCGCGCGCTTGCCACCGGTGTGGCGCCGCTTGTGCATCGTGTCGCGCGAGAGACCCATCGTGCCGACGCGAGTTGTACTCCTCCGCAAACTCCTGCTGCGCTCTTCGATCAGCGATTGATGGCCTCTCCCCCTCGCTGCTCCCTTCCTTCCCTTTGCTGCCTGCCACTGGCTGGCCTCTGCTTGTTCATAGACGCGCCACGGCCCCGCTTTCAGACCGCAGTGGGGGTAAAATGCCTAAGCCACCCATCGCGCGCCGGACTCTTCGTACCCTAACCCTGTGGACCACCAATCTTTGGTCGGGGACACTTGCGCGGACCCGGTGTGCGATCGTGGGATCGGTGTGCACTCACGGCGAGCGTGTGGTAGTTAGATTTACTTACCAACAATGTCCATTTCTGCTGTCTGCTGCACTGATACCATCGCGACGACGAGGACGATGGGTGCATCGGCGTTGGTAAGGAAAAGAGAAATCTAACAGTTGATTGACCTCAGACGGTAATCAACGATTCGGTCGACCGATTCGTCGGCCAACCGGTCGGTCACAATGCAAAGCTCATCGGAAGAATGAAGTAGTATCGACGTATCGAGCACAAAGGTCGCTCGCTCTCCGTCGATCGAATTGTCAAGGAAAAGTGTCTAGGCCTACTAGTCGAATTCCTTTTTCGAATTCATTCATCTACAAACAAGGTGTGGCAGTCTTATCGCACGAAAGCGAATGGTGGGTTCCTATGGATTCTCTTTACTCGTTTTGTTGTGCAAGAAGAAAGAAGCTTGGAGCTCGTTCGCATTTCTCTCTCATCACTTTCTAGATCGGATTCGTCCTGCAAAGACAAAAAGAAAGAAAGGAAGAAAGAAAGGAAAGAACGAAAAAGCAAGCTCGGTAGACCTATACGTATACGTACTTATGTTTTTTTCCAAACCGACGGCCTTCCTTCGTTGTGCCGCCGGTGATACAGCTCTTCAATTTTTGATCCATGTGTATCTGCAACAGCGATGGCCAGACCCATGCCAGGCGCAGCGCGAAGCGAGAATCGAGCAAAAATTGCGTTCAGGCCTACACACAGAGAGAGAGAGCACCAGCGTGCGCACTAACTGTAAGACAAATCGTAGGGGACGGTTACAGCTTCAAGGTGAAGGTGCAAGCAAGCAAGCAAGCAAGCAAGCAAGCAGACCCAGACCCAGACCCCGTGCGCGCAGATCATAGCGCGCTCGCGCGCGCGCAGACGACAGACAAGATGGATGGCGGAAGCCCGCCACGCGTAGGCCCCGCGGTGGCGGCCGTCGGCGTGAGCGGCCAGCGAGGCGAGCTGGAAAAGCTGAGCAAGGAGAACTTTAACCTGAAGCTGCGCATCTTTTACCTCGAGGAGCGCGTGGCCAAACTACGCAAAGGCGGCGAGACGGACGAATCTCTCGAGCAAGAAGTACTCGAGCAAAAAGTCCTGCTCGAGGAAAAACAGCAAGAGCTCGATGAGCGCAATCTTCTCCTCGTCAAGGCCCGCAATGCCATCGAGGGTCTCCAGACAGATCTGGCCTTGTGCAGCGCCGAGCTTGACGAGGCGCGCAACGTCGAAATCCCCGTCGAACTCTTGCGCGAAAAAGAGCAAGAGATCGATGCTCTGCAACACAAGATCCGGGAACTTGACGAGCGCGATCGCAAGCGCCTCGAGGACGTGCTCACGCTCAACGAGCAGGTTCGCGAACTCGAGCCCGAAAAGAAACGTGCCGCCGACCTGGACCTCGCCCTCGCCGAGGCTAACAGTACTCTTGCCGACGCCGAGCGGGCGCTCTTGCAGCGCGACGCTCGTCTCGAGGAGATCCGAGCCGAACATACCAAGCTTGCTCGCGAAAACGAGACGCTCCGCGCTCAAGTTGTGGAGGGCGCTCGCGCTCTCGGGGAACAGCGCAGTCAAGAGGCCGAGGCCATGAGCAAGCTGCAGGAAACCGCGCGAAACGAAGAGGCGCGCGTCAACAAACTCACGCAGCTCCTCAAGCAGTGCGAACAGGAACGCGACCAGAGCGAACGGGCAGCTGCTCTGGCAGAACGCAAGACGGAAGAGCTAGCTCGCGAGCTCGAGGAAGCGCGGGCAGCTCAAGACGACCTCCAAGCAACGATACGCCGCCTCGAGCGTGACAACGCTCGGCTCCGCGAAACCTATGCAACGAAGGAGCACAGTCTGCGTCGCGAGGGTGACCTCCGGCAGCAGGAATTGCGACACGCGCAAAACGAAAAGGTGCTTGCGCTCACTTCCGAGCTGGCGCAGCTCAAGGGCAAGGTGAATGCTGTTGAGTTCGCGCGCGACGAAGCGTACAGGCAGGTTGAGGCCGAACGCAGCCGAGCTGATGCTCGAGAAGCGGAAGCGAGCGAGGCTCGAGCTGCCGTCAAGGATCTGCAAAACAAGCTCGCCATCGAGACAAAGGCCAGCAAAGAGGCTACTGCGCAACTCCGCGAGTCACTGGCCAACAGCGTGAATCGTGAAAAGGAGTTTCAGCGTCAAGTCAGGCTGCGCGAGGTCCTTGGCTCGAGAGCCGACACGTCCATCCAAGGCGCTTTACCGGATCATGCCTCCTTTATCTCCTCGTCATCCTCTCTCTTTGGGGATGACCTCGTCATTGATGAGCTTGCAGACCACCGCAACGAGCGTGCATCGCTCGCAAACACCGCCATCGCTGAAAGGCCCGAGCCACGGACCTGGGTCGCTGACGAGAGCGGCCTCAGCCGCCGCAGCGCCGGGCCGCGGTCGCCACGAAGCCAAAGCCAAAGCCAAAGCCACGAATCATCTTCAGCAGCAGCGGCAGCACAGCTACGGCAGTCGCGAAGCTCTCACACCTCGCACGTCTCGCACGTCTCGCACGTCTCGCACACTTCGGTTGCTGCCCCTGCTGGAGGCGAGGTCGTTTTGCGCCTCGAGGACCTTCAAGACCTCAAGAACCTCTTCACTAAAAAGGGTCTCGAAATGGAACGCAAGTGGCGCGCCAAACTCAAGCGAATCGCGGACCAGCTCGAGCGTGCCGAGACACAACTCGAACATGCGGAGAGCAAACTCGGCTTTTTCATGCAGAGCATGCAATCCATGGCAAACTCAAGTAGCACTCATTTCAAGGGCCAGGCCCTCTCCATGGAGAAGCGCTACAACGAGCTCCTTAGCGAGCTTCGTTCCGAACGCAAAGAAAAAGAGGACCGCGTCCGCGTGCTTGAGGCTCGCGCGCACAGGAGTGCCGAGGAAAAGGAGGCTCTCCACGACCAGCTCGGAGCTGCGCGCGAACGCGCCGCTGTGGCCGAAGGCGAGGCACGCCAAATTCGCGCAGAACTTGAGGCCGTGCGTGAGGAGAAATATCGTCTCGACAAGCGTCTCGAAGAACTGCACGGTGCCCAGTCCACCGTCGAAGAGTGCAACCGCGTGCTCTCGCTCGAACTCGAGGATCGCGGACGCCGCGTCGAGGATCTCACTGATTCGCAAAACGCCATGAAACACCAGCTACGCACGCTTCGCGATGAGCTACATGCCAAAAAGCAAACTGTTGCCACGCTTGAGCGAAAGCTCGACCATGCCGCGCGCAAGCTCGAGGCGCGCGACTCCCAGCTCCGCGAGTCCAAATCGCGCCTCGATCGCGCTCTGCTCGATCCCTCTTCTACTTCTTCTTCTTCATCGTCATCATCGTCATCCTCATATCGGGACCTGCACGGCGGCCAGCATCCTTCAAAAATGCACGCCGAAAATCTTCGCGGCCACGACGAGTTTGAGCGCAAAATTTTACGACAAGTCAAAGAGACTGAGCGCGCCATTCAATCATCAGGGTCCACGTCCTTGCATCGCGTGAATAACTCCTTTGCAAGGAACGAATTCAATGGCGATCGCGACGCCAGCTTTCTCTTGTACGAGGCCCTCTGCAGGGGCGAGGATACCTTTGCAGGAGTCCTGGACGCCGTTGCTGCACTCGTGGAAAAAACCCACACGCTCGTATCTCGTCACGGACAAGCTGCTTCGTACGACTTGCGAGACCTCTTGAGCGAGAATCAACGTCTCGCACTAGATGTCCAGCGCCTTGGCGAGGACATGTACTCGCTGCACCAGCGAGTTGTTGCTGAGGCGGCGGCCTCACGTAACCCACGACCCTCGTTGAGCGCGAGTGGAGGGCCCCACAGCGTTCCGGGTTGGCGACGTGACACCGCCTCTCTTGCGAGCAATAGCAGACCGTCCTCGGCAAACGGGTCAAGGCCGCACGCACCGCCAGTAGGGTCCTCCTCGTCTACATCGGGGTCGGCCTTTGTGCACAGCGAGATGATCGAGAAGCTCAACAAGATCAATGCAGACATTGGCCTCGAGTCATCTCACCTCCGACGTCAATAACGAAAACACTATGATAAACACGGAAAGTATGCGAGTGTCACGTTGCGGGAACGTTGACATCACCTCGAGATCCGAACGAGATTGGAATTGATTTTCTCCTTCTTTCTTCAGTCTTTCAAGTGACGGTGGGCGGGCAACATAGACAACGCGCTCGAACCCAGTCGCGACTTGACACGAGATTGTACCTGACTCGATGCCTAAGCTTGCAGCAACCCAAGTATACGTATTGCATTGTATTGAATCTGCATTGCGTATGTGTACATTCCCATTTGCAGAACTCTCGAGCCTCATCGCTAGCAGTGATTTCTTGTCTTTCTTGATCGATCGCCACCTTGGGCCACAGTCTTTCCGCAGAATGTGGCCAGCGCCAGTCGATTCGGGATCAATTCGGCAAGTCGCGCAAACGGCAGGTCGCAAGTGGAATCGGGCGCCGCTACAATGGAACAAACGGAAACCTCAATGCGGCCATGGCGTAGGCAGAGCTCGAACACGGAAGCCCGCTGCGTTAAAGACGCGGCGCGCGCCCGCGGTGCAGCGCGCGACGCCGGGACCCAGCCCCGGCCTAGGGAAGCCGCGATACACCTTTCGGCGCCGTCGAGTGGGAGCTGATTCTTCTCCACAAGCGACCAGAGAACGAAACGGCGCGAGAGTGATTGGTTTCCAAGGCGCATCGCAAGGCGCAGAGTCCGTTTGAGGCCCCGCGAAGGGCGTCCTTCGCGGCCGCCCCTGAGGTTGTTGCTGCCGAGGTCGAGCCAGCGACAAGGCAGGCTGCGATCAGCATTGCGGCCGCAATAGAAGAGTCGTAGCAGCAGCTAAAGCAGCAACTAAAGCAGTCGTGCCCCCAAAAGGGTCAAGATGGGCGTGCCGGCGTTCTTCCGATGGATCTCGGAAAAGTACCCCAAGATTATGACCAGGTGCATTGAGGAGCACCGGTCCAGCGGCCAGTCGCCCGTGGATGCTTCGCAGCCGAACCCGAACGGGTACGAATTTGATAATCTGTATCTGGACATGAACGGGCTCATTCACCCGTGTACGCATCCCGAGGGCGAGCCAGCCCCCGAGACCGAAGAAGAAATGTACCTTGTCATCTTCCGGTATTTGGATCGTCTGTTGAATATGGTGCGACCGCGCAAGCTCATCTACATGGCGATCGATGGCGTGGCCCCTCGCGCCAAAATGAACCAGCAGCGGTCTCGTCGGTTTCGGGCCGCACAGGAAGCTGCCGAGGCCGCCGAAGACGCTGACCGCATCCGCAAGGAAATGATCAGCCAGGGCCACCGGCCGCCACCAAAGAAGCCGCCCGCATGGGACAGCAACGTCATCACGCCAGGCACAGAGTTCATGGCCAAACTTTCGGACTACCTCCGATGGTATATTGCGGAGCGGCTCAACCACAACGCAGCGTTCAAAAATGTGCGCGTCGTTCTTTCGGACGCACAGTCGCCCGGCGAGGGCGAGCACAAGATTATGCAGTTCATTAGGCGGCAGCGCGCCGAGCCCGGGTACGATCCGAACACGACGCATATCCTCTACGGTCTCGACGCAGATCTTATCATGCTTGGCCTGGCGAGCCACGAAATCCACTTTACGATCTTGCGTGAGGAGGTCCTTTTTGGCAAGCAAAAGCGCAAGCAAGGCTTCCAGCGTGACGCGGTCCTCAACAACTCGTCCGCGGGGAGTACGGATGGAGACATGAGTCCCGATGATTCAGACATGGGACTCATTGGTACCAACAAAAAACCTTTTGATCTCGTGCGTTTGTGGATTCTGCGCGAGTACCTGGCGCATGAGTTCCGGCCCGAGGCGTTTTACCAGCCGCTACCGTTTGCGTACAACTTTGAAGCTTGTATTGATGACTTTGTATTCATCTGTTTCTTCGTAGGAAATGATTTCTTACCGCACCTTCCTTCTCTGTCGATTCGCGAAGGAGGCCTCGAGCTGCTCCTGGATCTCTACAAGCGCGTGCTCCCTACGGTGGGTGGCTACCTCACCACGGACGGTCAGGTCAATCTGTCGCGAGTCGACGTCTACATGGGCGTCCTTGGCACCGTCGAAGATGAAATTTTCCGTCGTCGTCGTGCGAGTGAAGTTTGGGACCAGCAGCGTCGCAAAAATAATCAGCGTACTCGCCGCGAAGGCGGCAAGACCCGTGCCGAGGGAGCGCTTGCCTTGGCCGCTGCCTCGGGATCTGGACCCGAGGTCCAAGGCAGGACTAAACGCGGCAAGTTCAATGTGCAGGATTTCTCTGGTGCGGATGGCAAGAACCTCGTTCCACTTGGCCAAGGTGTGAGCGGGGCCAAAGCCGCTGCCTTGGTGCCTCTCGGCAAGAAATCCGGTGCAAGCGCCGCTCCGCCTGCCAAGCCCGTGCCCCCTCCAGACAATAACGCAAACAAGTCGGCGGCCGCAGAGCTTCGCGACAAGCTTAAGCGCGGCAAGAAGCGCCCTGCTGAAACGGATGGAGCTGAGCCAACATCGTCGTCGTCGTCTTCTTCTTCTTCTTCCTCTGCGGCCCCGGAAGAAGACCGCAAGGCCAAGCAACAGGCCACCGATGAGCGCAAAAAGGAGCGCAAGGAGGCGCGCGATATTCGACGCGCCCAAGAGCGCGCCCGTGATGCTGTCGATAAGATCAAGCTGGACAGCTACGATGCCGACGACTCCAAGGCTGCGCATGACGCCTTTGAGGCTCGCATCAAGGAGAAGGAGAAGCAGCGCAATGTGCACGAGGACGTTGAAGACGAGGTCCGTTTCGGAGAGCCTGGGTGGAAGAACCGCTACTATGCCTCCAAGTTCGGACCCGAATACGAGGATCCCAAGTCGGAGAAGCGTCGCGAAGTCGTTCGCTCGTACGTCACCGGCCTCTGCTGGGTGATGGAGTACTACTACCGTGGTTGCCAGTCGTGGACCTGGTTCTACGAGTATCATTACGCTCCTTTTGCATCGGACCTCGTCAACATTGATGACATCAATATCGAGTTTCCTCCTTCGATGCCGTTCAAACCCTTTGAACAGCTCATGGGAGTCTTTCCACCTGCAAGTGCGCATGCGCTCCCCGAGCCGTGTCGCTGGTACATGACAGACATTGACTCTCCGATTGCCGACTTTTATCCGACAGAGTTTGAGTACGATGCAAATGGCAAGGCTGTGCGATGGCTTTGGGTTGCGCTCTTGCCCTTCATTGATGAGTCACGCCTCCTTGCGGTCACCGCGGATCTCGAAAAGGAGTTCAAGCCCCACGAGAAGGAGCGAAACGAGTACAACCCTGATCTCGTCTTTGCTCGCGTCGATGCTGTCGGTACCGACAAGATGATGGTGGCCGCTGACGAGGCAGAACGTGCCATGCCCACCAAGACGCAAGCGATCAAGGACGAAGATGGCAAGCAAATCACGCCCACCACGGCGGGCGATGTGCGCGCATCGGGCAAGGGGGGCAAGCCGCATGCGCGTCTGTTGCTGGCGTCAGCTACCAATGGTCTTTCCGGTTATTTCACGCACCCTCCTGACAAGTTCAAGTTCGAGCCGGGCAAGACGATTCCACCGGCTGGGCGCCGTGTGGATCCTCTCCCTGACAACAAGACTGTGGCATTTGAGTTCCGTTTGCCCAAGATGCGCCCGCATCTTTCAATGCTTTTGCCCGACGTGCGCGTGCCTCGTCCGGTGCTGTCCGCTGATGATCTGATCATCAAGGTTCCCAAGCTCGGTCGCGGGGCCAACGTTGCGAACCTTCTCGTGGAGACGACGCGTCAGGCTCACCCGAGCAGCTTTCAGCAGCCTTCTTCCCATGGCGGCGGATTAGGACAACGCCAGGCTGCTCATTTTCAGCGGAGCTATGGAAGCATGGAGCCAAGCATGAATCTGAACCGGAATTCGCGAGGTGGGCGTCAGCCGTACCCGCCTCCGTCGCAGCATCAGCATCAGCATCAGCAGCCGCCGCCTTGGCAGCGTCAGCAGCAAGGTTACCCGCCGCAACGGGGAGGAGGCTATCCTTACGGCCAGCATCAGCAGCAACAGCAACAGCAACAGCATTACCCGAGACAGCAGCAACATGGTCATGGCTATCCGCCGCAACAAGCTCATCATTACCAGCAGCACCGGCAAGCCTATGGGCAATACCCGCCTCATCAACAGCAGCACCAGCAGCACCAGCAGCACCAGCAGCAAGGCTATCAGTACAATCGCCAGCAGCAAGCCCCTACGGGACCTCCGGGTCGCGGCGGCTCGAATCCGTTCTTGCCACACCAGCCGCCTCCTGCGGGAAATTCCAGACCGAGCAGCTCCAAGAGTGCGCTCATGGATCGTCTTTCGAGCGCGTTGCAAGCACGCGGAGCCCCGGGGGCTCCGCCGTCGTACCCTGGGCACGGTCATCAGCAGCACCATCATCAGCAGAACCAGTGGCGCCGCTGAGATGGTAACGAACAAACGTACTACAGTCATTTCGCATCGCGCCGCATCGCATCGGTGTCGGTGTCGGTCGACATAGGTCAACATAGGTCAACTCAATTTTGGCACATCGCCACCATGCTTTACTCCTCGTGCCCCATCTCTTTATCAAATCTTGCCTTTCTCGCGGCGAGAACCACCTTTGCATCCTCTTGTCTTCCTCTTCGCCTCCGATCCCCAGACCTCGCGCCCAGCCAGCCAGCCAGCCAGCTCCTCCCTCAGGGTCTCCCGCGGCCGAGCCTTTTGCACAATTCTCTGACCTCTTGGCCCCAGGCCCTCCCTCCCTCCCCTGAGGCGGCCCTCCTTCAGCGCGTCGAAGGCAGATCGACGGAGAGACGGATAGATGGATGGATGGATGGATGGATAGATCGATCGATACGCAGATAGATAGATACCAGCGGAGAGGCGCAGCACGCTCGAGACGGCGCCGGCGAGGAGGAGGAGGAGGAGGAGGGGCAGAACCGCAAGCGAGCGAGCGGCGAGCGGCGGGAGACGAGCAGGCGAGCGCTGACCGGACGCACGCGGAGCGGGAGCAGGAGCAGGAGCAGGAGCAGGAGCAGCCAGCGAGGCGCGCAGGCAGACGGGCGGGCGAAGTGCAGGTTGGCGCTGAGCTGGGCGAGGCGCGCAGCGGCAGGGAGGGACGCGCGAACGCGAGGGCGCGGAGGCGCGGAGAGAGGGAGAGACCATGTCGATCGCGGATGCGGGGCGCAATATCATGTTCGTGGCGGTGGCCCGCGCCACGGACAAGGTCATCGTGGCGTCCTTCGTGGCGCGCGACGGCGACTACAACAAGCCGCAGTACTTTAACACGGTGAATGAGGTGCTCTCAGCGCCCGACTTTGAGAGCAAAGTGGCGCCCGGGTCGCGGTACCGCCTCGTCGGCGACGTGAACGCCTTCAACTTCACCACGGACCAGCAGCAGCGGGTCTATGTGGCCATCACCACCTCAGAGTATCCGGAGCGTTTGGTGTTCCCCATGCTTAACGAGGTCATCAAACGGTTCCAGGCCGAGCTTGGCGACCGTGTCGCGACCGCGCAGGAGGGTGGTCTTAACAAGAAGGCCAAGTCGCTCTTCAGCGCCGTCGTCCGCGACTACGACGATCCAAGCAAGAAGGACAAGCTCTCGGCCGTTCAGTCCAAGGTCAACGACGTTAAGCTTACCATGCAGAGCAACATTGACGGCATGCTGCGTAACCTTGACAAAACGGAGCGCATTGAAACGGATACTCAGGCTCTTCAGGACCAGGCTCGTCTCTTTGACACCCAGGCCACGCGTCTGCACCGTAGCGAGCGCTGGAAGTCCATCAAGCTCACTCTCATCATCGGTTCCATCATTCTCGTGGTTCTCATCATTCTCATTGTCTCGCTTGCCCGAAACTGAGCGTGCTCTGCACCGGGACGAGCAGCCTAGGCCATCCCTTGTACCGTGTGCTTGGGCTTGACGACAAAAGAATTACAAAATAAGAGTTCTTTAGAATAAAATAAGAAAAGGGAAGACAAGCGTTGATTCACGTACTTTACTTTCCGACTTCCGCACTGCTGTCTCTGACCTTCTCTATCGACAGACGCCCGACTATCGCTCGCCAACATACTACGGGGCGACAATCTGCTGTCCTTCAGAAGTTCGTAATTCTGCCTAATAAAAGTCTGGGTCGAGCATGTATTAATGCACTATCGTTTACGTCTCTCCCACCGTGAGCACCAGCACGAGCACGAGCACCAGTCCAATCTTTGCAATCAGGGCTCCATGCGGTCGATCGAGTTGGTGCCCCTCGCTTTCCCTGGCCTACGAGTAAGTGAGTGACCCGTCCCGTCTAGCAGACATGGCGGTTGCACAGGAGGCGAGCCCTCGTCCCCGTAGTGTTTTCGGTAGTCATGGCCTATTGCGGCCCGTTGGCGCTTCCTGATTGCCTGCTCGATACACGAGACTGCCCTTGCCAGACCCCATTCGAGCACGGCAACGCGGCTCGCGAGAGACGTGCGCGTGGCGCGGCGCAACGTAGCGCGGCGTGGCACGCGTGGACGCACGCACGTACGGACGCACGAACGGACGCACGCACGCATAGACGCACGGACGGCTGCGAAAGCGAAAAGTTCGTAGGGCGTGAGAGTCTGGGAACGAAACTCGCGCCCGGCGTTTAACCGAGCCCCGCGCGCGCCACGACAAGGAGCAAGGGCCGCGAGAAAGAGTGAGAGAAGGAGAACACGAGGATGTCCACTGTTTGCTCGAGATCTGCATCATGCCGCTGCGATGATTGCGTGGCCGCCATGAGCATGTTCTCGGCCAAGGACCTCATGGCTGTGTCGTCATCCAAGGTTGACTTTGGTGACGATACCAACGTAGAGGCTTCCGAGACGGCGGCGGCGGCAAGTCCTCCATCTTCGGTGGCAGAGAAGCCTGTTCCAGCCAAGGCGACAAGCGCGACGGCACCCAATGAAACATCAAGTGCTCCCCCTGTAGAGACCCCCAAGCCAGCGGCTGCTCCTGCACCAACTCCAGCAGAGCCACCTACAGCACCTGCTGCAGCTCCGCAAGCCGTCCAGGTCGTAGACGCTCCCGAGGAAGACTTTTCGAATGCCCCACTTGATGAACTTATCAACCACTCCAACTGGAAAGCTCGCAAAGTAGGCTTTGAGAAACTCACCGAGCCAGCCAACAAAGGAGAACTTTCGCAAGCGTATTTTGAAAAGTGCCTTGTCGAGTCCTCCATGGGTGCTCTTGACCCAGGTCTCGATGCTGCAAGCGCATATGTAAAGCACGCGTACGCAGGCAAAGACGAGGGTGCCCTCATCGCGTCCTCGGTCCCCAAGCTCTTCAAAAAGGCTCTGGTGGGCCGACCGGGTACCAAAAAACGCGCCATGGATCTTTGCCTTGACTTTATGGAGGTTGACAAGGCAAGCATGGAGGCCTGTTTGCAGGCGCTCCTGCTGGGACTCAAAGAAAAGAATCCAAAGGTCGGGGCTGCCTGTCTTGACTGCATGCGCGCCGCTGTCTCCACCTTTGGTGGCCGCCGCCTGCCCATTCAGGTTGTGCAGCAGGCTATCATTCAGGGTAGCGACGTGAAGAACCCTGCCATCAGGACAATGGCGACAGGGCTCGCAACCGACATGGACATGTGGTACATGGGCGCATTCAAGGACCTCGTTATGGCGGTCATTGACAACCCAGCAACGCAAAAGGCAATCTGCAAATCACTCGAAGATGCTGCTGCCAAGCGTGACAGCTCCGAGCCTCTTCCCGCTCCAATTAGAACCTTTCGTGGCGAGGACGCTGCCAAGGCGAGCGCCAAAGCGGGCGCCGGACAATCTGCTGCCGACAATGGGGCCGGGGACGCCGGGGCTGCCCCGGACCTTTTCGACGTGTTGCCAGAAAAGGAAATTCTCGACAAGGTTGAAGAAATGAAGTTCGAGACGCGTCTCAAGGAGCCCAAGTGGAAGGATCGACGCCAGGCTATTCTTGACGTCATTGAGCTTTGCGGCCCTACGCCACGTCTTGCGCGAGGAGAATACTCTGACATGGTTCGAGCGCTACGCGGCGTCATCCAGAGCGACTCAAACCAGGCTGTCGTGGTAGATGCCATCAAACTTCTCGCAACCCTGGGTTCGGGCCTGCGTGGGGAGTTTCACATTCATGCGCGTGCGTGCTGCGATCAGCTTCTTCACAAGTATCGCGACAAGAAGGCTGCCTGCATTAGCGCGGTCGACACTACTCTTGACGTCTTTGCCACGCACTGCTTCAATCTCACAGAAGACCGTGTGGTGCATACCATTGACGAGAACATCTCCCAAGATGGCTCCTCTGGCAAGCAGAAGAGTACTCCTCTTCAGCGCAAGAACATTCTCGCATGGATTGGTCGCGCTCTGCAAAGCGGCTCGTGCTGGAACGAGTCTCGCGGCCAACTTGGGACCGTTGACGAAGCTGGATTTACCTCGCTTGTGAATCACATGGTTGCTTGCTGTGGCGACGCAGACCCAGACGTTCGCGAAGTTGCTGCACATGGCCTCGGGGCGCTCTCTCAAGGCGGCGAAGCCGTGTCACGACCCATGCCTGCCTCGTGTAAAGCGCTGGTTGAGTCAGAAGTGGACAAGCTTGTGGCTGCAAACCCGAAACTACAAAAGAAGCTCCAAGGTCCTAGCGCAGCAGGCGCAAAGCCCAAGTCTGCTGCCGCTGCTGCTGCTGCTGCTGCTGCTGCTACTGCCGCACCCCCAGCTACATCTTCTTCTGCAGCTCCTTCTGCAAAACCTGCAAAAACTGCTTCTGCTGCCCCTTCTGCTGCGAAGGAGACGCCCGCTGATGCCGCTCCAGCAAAACCCCTTCGAGCCCGGAAACCGCCTGGCGCCTCTGGTGCGCCGACGCGGCGGACAACAGCTTCTTCGGCTGCTGCCTCGAAATCCTCAAGCGCCGGTCCAGCGACAGTCTCCGCGCAAGATGATGGAGACATGGGCGACGCGGGTGAGCCGGTCATGGCCGCGGAAGAGGCCCAGGAACAAGTTGTGGGTTTTGGAATTGAGGGCTTTGGGGAGGCGTTGAGCGCATTTGATGAGGCTGCCAAATGGCAAGACAAAATGGCTCTATTTTCGTGCCTTGTTGCTTTTGTCGATGCTCAGGAAAAGGTATCCCAGGCACAAGCACATGCAATCATTGCCTTTGTAGGCGCCAAGACAAAAGGTTTCAAGGAGTCGAACTTTAACATTATGAACGAAGCGTGGACGGTGCTGGAAAAGACCGTCGCAGCGTGCGAGAGTCCCGCCGTCTCGCGATCATATGCCGCCGCAATCCTAGACCCGGCAACGAAGAAGATTGGTGACCGCAAGCAAGACGGCCCTGTAAAAAGCCTGGCGCTTGCTCTTTGCGAGGCGACAGGGCCCAAGTACATTTCTTTTAAGATCATCAAGGCTGCAGAGAAGATCACATCGCCCAAGGTCATCGAAGAGAGTCTGGCACTGCTTCGTTCCATTGCGGAGGAATTTGGCGCACGTGCTCTCAGCGTGCAAAACGTGGTTGCCTTCGCAAGCGGAGCCAAGGGGCTTGGTGCGCGCCAGGCACCCTGCAAGACTAAGGCGACAGACCTCTTGGCTGAGCTCTACCGTCAGCTGGGCGAACCCATTCGTCAGCTGCTTGGAGATCAGGCGGAGGGCGCTGTGGGAGAGGCCTTTGATAAGATCGGATTTCAAGGCCCGAGCGCCGCAGCTCCGAAACGCAAGGTTAAGGGTACCGAGGACGCTCCAGAGGGCGCTGCTTCTGCGTCTGCAGATCTCGGCGACCTCATTCCTCGAGCTGACATCTCTGCCATGCTGACGGACAAACTCCTCAAGGACTTGAGCGACGAATCGACCAAGACCGCCTGGAAATTGCGGCTCAAGGCCATGGACGATGTCCTTGAGATCATTAAGAGCGCGAAGAACCGCATTCAGTTGACACGCAGTGTACGGCAGCTTACTGCCGAGCTCCGCAAGCGACTTGCGGATACAAACCGCAACCTTGCTGCCAAGGCAGCGACCGCACTAGCGAGCGTGGGCAATGCTGTTGGCGGCGATGGCGCGGCAGTGCTCGCCAAGGGCACGGCAGGCGCTCTGTTCTCTTACCTGAGCGACGGCAAGAAGACTGTCGTGACGGCCATCAAGGATGCTCTGGAGAAATGGACGGTTCACGATGGCCAGGTCCACCCTGGAGCGTTCTTGGCCATGGCGCAACAGGCGCCTTTGGCCCTCAAGGATCCCAAGAACGAACGCACCGTTTTGCTCGGTTGGTTCCTGGAGAATTCCAAGGCTGATGGCGTCCTCACGGCGGGCGGCGACGTAGCAGAAACTTTGCATGCGCTGGCAGAGCCTTTTCTCTCTTGCTTGCAAAGCCGCGATCCCAAAGTCCGCAAGCTCGCAGGTCAGGCGATCACAGTCAGCGTGCGTTATTTTGGCAAGGACGAAGGAGAGACTATCTTCAATGAGGGCTGCCGTGACCTCAAGCCTGCTGTGGTGCGAAGCATTACACCTTTGCTCAAAGCCGCTTACGAAGAAGCCGGAAATGCTGTCTCTCCGGCGGGAGACGCCAAGCCAGCCGCAGCCGACCAATCTGCCACAGAGTCCCGAGCACCCGCAGCAACAGCATCAGCAGTAGCACCATCAGCGGCATCCGCCGTCGATTCTGGTGCCACAACAGCAACGCGGGCGCCTGCTTCTCCACCAGGCGCACCAAGCGCTCCGGCTGCGGCAAATGCGCCCGCGGCGAGCGGACGCACAGCTAGCGGTGCGAGTCGACGCGGTGTTAGCCGAACCTTGCCGCGGTCTGGCATTCCTGGTCCAAAGAAGCGGGGTGGCACGCTGCCACGACCGATTCGCCGGGCGGACCCTGCGGCAGCCGTAGAGCAGGCCGCTCCCGCGGAAGCCACTGCGGATTTCGATGCCGATGCCTCGTCTGAAGCCCCGTTCAAGCCACCCAACCGTATTTTGCGCCACAAGCGCGAGGAGCGCGGACGTCGGTTTCGTTGGCCTGCAATTTTTGATGAAAAGGACAAGCACCGCATGAACGAGCTTCGTCAGGGTCTCCGTGACGACCTGGAAAAGGTTTTGTCAAAAGATCTCGTCGACAAGATGTTTGTAAGCGCCGACAAAGGTCGCGCAGCCCGAGGATCGGCCCTTGATCCGGCTTTCCACACATTGTTGGAGGAGCTTCCAAACCACGGCCCGGCGGCGCGCGAATGCTTTGATCTTTTGCTGAAATGGAGCACGCTCCAGCTGCACAACAACAACAGCACAGTGACTCTTCATGTACTGCAGCTACTGGACAACATGTTCGAGCTTGCAAGTGGTGCCGAGTATGTGCTCTCCGATTATGAGGCTGCAGCATTCCTGCCGCATCTCTTGCACAAGTTGGGCGAGAAGCAGAAGCGTTTTCGCGACGCTATACGGCGCATCATGGAGCTTTTGTGCAACTGCTATCCCGTCTCAAAGTACGCCCCATACGTACATAGTGAGATTGGTCCCAGTCAGCGCAGCGCATATGTGTTGACCGAGTGTCTGAGCGAACTGGCCCGTCTTGCTCGCATCCATGGCACAATGCTCTTGAAGGTCAGAGTGGGCGTGGGCAACAATGTGATGCGTACCGTTGCCGGAATGGTCGACGACTCGCGCAAAGAGGTCCGGGCAGCAGCGCTTGAGTTTATGGAGGCCATTTGGGAGCACGAGGGCCGCGACGATGACGCCTTTATGGCGCGTGTCGCCCAATTCAAGACCGCGCTCAGTGACAAGGCCACGCCTTTGGTGCTCAACCACTTCAAGGAAGCCCGGTCTCGCGACCCGGCGGGAGATCTTGGGCGGGCCGATCCGTCTCCCAGTGAGCTGTCCGAGGCGGAGCCGCTCTCGAGCGGGCCCCCTGAGAGCCCCCCACGCGCGGGACAAGGCGTTGCGCCAGCGCGCAAATTGCGACTCCAACGACCTGGCGCAGGCGCGAGCTCGCCGCCGCGGCAAGAGGGAGCGCCGGCGGCGTCAGCAACAGCAGCACCCGCCTCTTCTGTGCTCAGTATCGCGCCCCCCTCGAACTCGGTCTCCCAGAGCATGCCTGCGCCGCGCACGCCGGACACGAAGAGCGCGAAAAAGTCTGGCGAGCTCAAGTTTCAATTTGATCTCCCGCAGACGCCTCCATCGCCGCAAAATGTGAAGCGTCTAAGCATGCCGAATACGCCAGCTTTTGCGACGCCACACATGGAAAAGGAGAACGACCCTTCGCTTGAGAGCTTTAGCCGGCGCCGGAGCATGGGCATGGGTATGGGCATGGGCATGGGCACACCTGGCGTGGCGAAAGGCGCCCGGGTGATGGCCATGATGGCAGAGCGAATCTCCATGATTCCAAGGCAGTCGAGCGCATACCTGGATCTGATTTGCGACCCTTCGTCCGCCAAGGGCGGCGAACCCGAAGCGCGCAATATCCGCGAGGCAGGCATTAAGGCGCTCTCCCTCGTGGGATCTGGAGACCCGCCTGCGGACTGGGTCGAGTCGGGCTGCGGCGGTCAGAAAGAGTGGATTGACCTTCTCAAGGACGACCTGGATGTACCTGCTGTTGTCGGTGTTTTGCTTGACTTTGTCGACGAAGTCGTGAGCCGTGCGCCACCCACAACCCCGCTTCGCGACGAGGATGGCCAGGATGTGCGGGAAGTGCAGTCAGAGAACCGTCTGCTGAAGCTCGTGGTGCCAGCCATCTTTACTCTTGCTTGGTGGCCTGAGCTGCGCAGACTTGCCGCCGGACCTATTGGGTCCGACCCGATGCCAAGTACGTTAGGACGACGATGGACGACTTGCCTTTGCAATCTGTTGGCACGTCTCATGGAACGACGACGCCTTCAGCGGCAACTGGAAACCGCGCCTGGTGGGTTTGCAGTTGGGTCCGAGACGATTCACGAGATTTTCATGGAACAGGATCGCCTGCTGAAGGCTGTGCAAACGACGTTTGCCAAACTGAGCGAGTCTCCTTCCTGGCTTTGCGCCGTTCTGCATCGTTTCCGACGTTGCAATGAGGTCGCACGCGATGGCCTGATGCCCGAGTTTGCTGGCCAGGAAGTGCATCTGAAACGCGTGTTGCGTCGGGCCGTTGCTGAATATGTCGAGTTGCAAGAGAGTTACGTGGAAATGTACCAGAGCGTCCACATGCCGGGCGCCGTGTCTGCGCTGGGCGAGCTCGTCTCGCACGGTATCACAGAAAGGGATCTCGAGGCCGATCAGGATCGAGACATGGTCGAGCGGCTGGTGCGTTCTCTGCTGCGCGTCGGTAATGAATTCACCCAATTTGTGGAGGCCCAAGGTCCCACACGAAGCCTGCATACGCTCGTTTCGCAGATTCTGGTGTCTCAAGCGAAGCAGGCCCAGGGCGAGGCGCTCACGCCTTCGCGTGAGCAACCGAGCGAAGCCTTTGGCGGTGCGAACGTCCTGCCGTCCGCGCCTCCGCGCGAGCTTGCTTCGGCCTCGGCCCGGGCGGCGGGGCTGGCCGCTGCAGCGCAGAGTCCTGGTTCTGCTAACAGCGACGCAGCGCCGTTGAGCTCGGAGGACTCGCAAAAGTTGCAGGAGATTTTTGGTCGTTTCTCGCAGGCAATTGAGGGTATGTCGCCAACTGCAAAACGGGATGCCTTCAAGGAGCTCAATGTTTTCTTCAACGAGCATCCTGGTTTTGAGGACAGCGCGTATCTGAAGGAGCTCTCGGGTCCTTTCCACAAGCACATTCGCGAGGGCGTTCGCCGCATTCGTGAAGAGGAAAAGGAAGCAGCACGTCGGCGGCAACAGGGTACGGGAGAGTCCGCACGGTCGCTGCAACGAACCTCTGAAGTGAGTGAGCGCATTCGCAGGCTGCGAAGTCTGACAATGAAGGCTTCTGGCACCTTGAGCGGTCAGGATGCCTTGGCCTCGAGCACAGGGTCGACCTCGAGTGTGAATGCACTTCACAGTCAGGCCGGTGCAACAGAGCCTGAGCGCGCTGCGGAGAACAAGGCAGACTTGTATTCGTCTTCGTTCTCGTCAGCGCCTGGTCCCTCGTCCTCTTCATTTGCTGCGCCGCGGGCAACTGGCGGAGGCGCCATTAACCCGTCTTCCAGCGCAGAAGCGAACCCTCTGGAGAAGATTGAGCAGGCAACGACGCAGGCGAATCAGGTGGCCCAAAGCGCTACACTGCTCAGCATTCGCGAGCGCATGGCTGCGCGCAAGCAGAGAATGGAGGCTGCTGCGGGCAATGCTGCGCACAGCATTGGCCGTTGAAAAGGAAACGAGCTTAGAGCTTAGAAGACCAGGTCAAGGTTAAAAATCAAGAAACAGATCAAAGCAAAGCAAAGCAAAGCAAAGCAAAGCAAAGCAAAGCAAAGCAAAGCAACGTATACCAAAGCAAAGTATACCAAAGCAAAGCAAAGCAAAGCAAAGATTGTACTACTACAACTATTCAACTGATGAAAAGCTCTTATTGAGGAAAGAAGGAAGGAAGGAAGGAAGGAAGGAAGGAAGGACGTAATTGACCACACTCTTGCGTTGACTATATCTGAACTAGGCCTAATCGCAAGCACTACCGACGCTCTTGCGGCGAAAGGAATTTCCGTTGTCAGGGATGGATTCTAGCATCTTGATATAATTCGAAGGCAGGCTAGCGCCACGGGCTCCGTTGACGATACACTTTCGATATTGAATGCTGGGAAGGTATTGCTGGACGCCGCTAGGGGTGCCGGCCATGACTTTTCGTTTCTCGGGTACAACCGTGTAAGTGAATGCCTTGTAGTTGTATCCATCAAGGTCGGTGACGGTGACAGATATTTTGTGGTACTTGGGATCGTCATTTGCGATTCCCTTTTGTTTGTCAAGGTTTGGGATGTCTTTTTTGGGAAACTCGTACAGGAGACCCCAGGCACTGGCGCCCTCGCCAGGTGTTTTCTCCACGAGATCTGCGACACCGCCCTTCCAGACCTTGGAGAAGATTGAGTATTCGAACACGAAGTTATCGACACGTGCCGGGCCAATTGCCAGGGCCTCGAGAGAAGAGCCCTTGCGGACTCTATCTTCCATGAGGTCGCTAGCGTATCCGAAGTAGAATTCGTATGCAGGACTGCGAGGTTTCTGGAAGGACACGGCTTTAGCGCTTGTCGAAGTCGCTGCCCCAGCCGTTTGTTTGAGCGCCGGCGTCGTGCTCCCCGACGACTTTCTTCCAAAGTAGGCAATGAGGAGCACGCAGCTTAGTACGAGCAGCAAAGGTTTGACCTTTTCCAAGAGACTTGTCCACCCGTCATGTTCCGTCGAGCCTCCTGCGCGTCTTCGCGAGCTGGATGATTTCGTGGACTTGGAGCCTGTCGGCTTCTTTCGCCTCGTCTGCGTCGAAGGCATCGTGTGAGCGGCCTCGTTAGCGCGTGCGTCGCTTCCTGCTCTTACTGCTGCTGCTGCTGCTGCTGGACTTGCGCCTGCTGCTGGACCTCCGGCTGCGGCTGCCCTTGCGGCGGCTGCGCCTGGATGCTCGCCGTCCACTGGCGCAGCGGCTCGTCGAAAATGTAGATGCCGCTCACCACGCCCACGAGCGCGGCGACGAGCGCCTCCCCCTTGGGCAGCCGGCGGGGCCGGGTCGTGGGCCGCCTCATGCGCTCCGTCTGCCGCCCTCGCCGCTGCTCCTGCGCTCGCCGCGGCCCTGCTGCCTGCCCTGCCTGCCCTGCTCTGCTCTGCTCTGCTCTGCTCTGCTCTGCTCTGCTTGCTCCGCTCGTTGCCGCTCTGCCGCGCCTCCTTCGCAGCGGCTTCCGGGTTCGCTCCTCGTGCTAGGCCTAGTACGTAGTAGGCCTACTATACTATGCAGCGGGGCTCGTGATGTAGTATACGAAGTAGTACGCGGCGGAGGTCTGGATAGCACGAGTTGCGTCGCAGACATTGGCGCATCGAAACAGCGAGACGGCAGCCGACCCCGCGCGGCTCGCGCAGACCCCGAGCCCGCGACGGCGACGGCGACGGCGGCCGGTGGGCGCGACTCGGGCGCGCGCGCCGCCGCGGCGATCCCAGGCCGAGGAGGCGGCGAGCGGCGGGGTTGGGGGAGCAGGTGCTCCAGCTCAAGTCGCTATGGAAGAATAAGCGGGCGCTAGCGTTCCAGGCGCTCAATCTGGCGATGATCATCCTGTCGGCGCTCATGATCTGGAAAGCGCTCATGGTGTACACGAATAGCGAGAGCCCCGTGGTCGTCGTGCTGACGGGGTCTATGGAACCAGGGATCCTGCGAGGGGATATCCTGTTTCTGGACAATACCTATGAGGAACCCATCCGCGTGGGCGAGGTGGTTGTCTTCAAGATCGACGAGCGCGAGATCCCCATTGTTCATCGGGTGCTCGAGGTTCACGTCGACAAGAGTGGGCACCAGATGATGCTCACGAAGGGCGACAACAATAATATTGACGACAGGAGAGGTGGTATCTATGCGCGAGGCCAGCGCTGGCTGCACCGCGACTCGATCATGGGGCGCGCGCGGGTTTTCGTGCCAAAGGTTGGCATGGGTAAGTTAAATTAGCTTAGCAAGCGCTTTCGACATCAAAGAAGAATGCTGCCTACGGCGGACGCGTCGTTTATCACGACGACGACCTTGTATACCTGAGACTGACCTTTTTCTCACTACTCTTTGCTCGTGTGCGTGTTTGCGTTGTTGATCTACTCACTTTGTACACAGTGACAATCTTGCTCAATGACTACCCCGCTGCAAAATATCTCATCTTGGGTGTGATGGGGATATTTGTGCTAACAAGCAAAGAGTAAAATAACCTTTTCCAAAGCTGACTTGCTCCTTGTATACTGCCGCCGTGACCCACCTTACTCAGCAGCTGTGCCCCTCTTGCTCTACTACATTTGACGCTCGGCATCAGATATTTGCCATCTCCCTTTTCTTCACTCCCCTTTTCAATTGATTGCCTTGATTGGCATTGCTTCGATCTCCTCACCGGGAAAAAAAGATCCATGAGCGCTAAAAGGGTTGCTCTGCTTGCAGGGACTTGCGCAAGCCGCCGTCACATCGCTCGAAACCGAGGTTTTCCCAGGAGGTCGGACGAAGGCCCAAGGGGTCTGTCTGTCTGTCTGCCTGATCAAAGTGCCGACTGCAGCAGACAGTCCTTCAAAGCCAATTCGCGCGCCTGGCAGGAAGAACTTGCCGCGCGTCCGCGTGCTTACCTGCTTGCGCACGCGCGCAGGTCCTGGGCACCCCACGAGGCGCTCAGAGAAAGACCCTGGAGCGCGTTACGAGTTGGGGGCGTCATGACCACCTTGGAGAGGGCCTCGCAACCCGGGCTGCTCGACTTGTGGCGCAACTCGCGCAAGGGGCGCGCAGTACTTGCGCTCTGGGTCGGGGTGGCGGCGAGCGTGTCCGCGCAGGCGTTCTTACAGAAGCGTCGCAAAGCGCGAAAACGAAAGGAGAGCAGATTGCAGAAAGAGACCAACAAACTTGAAAATCAGCACGTCCAGCCCGAGGCAAAAGCACTGCTTTCGGAATCGCCGAAAGCCAGCATTGCTGACGCCCCCCAAGAGGGCAAAGGCGAGGCTGAGGAGAACAAAGAACGAGTTGGCGCGCAGAATGGAAAAGGAGAAAATGTGGAAAGCGACGACAAAAAGCAAGACGTCCGGGTCCTTTTGCGTCTGCTCCGCAAAGACCGCAATACTCTGGGACTGAGTGGTCTGGTTGCGAGCGCAGTCGTGCTCCGACTCTTGGTCTCCATCAAGGTATCACGCAAGATCGGGTCTCTTGGCAGTTTACTCGCCCAGCGTAAATGGAAAGAATTGGCAAATGCACAAATGGATTTTGCGCTCTGGACCATTCCAGCCGCATTACTCAACGCCTTTGTTGAATATGCGCAAAGCCTGCTGGCGCTGGCAATTCAGAAACGGCTTCTGCACGAAGTACACCAACGCTTTGCAGAACCAAGAGTGCTGGGACGGGCAGCAGATACGCTGGGCGATCAAGATCAGCGCGCGGCTTCGGACACGGCACGACTTGCGGAGGAAGCAGCGACCCTTGTCCAGTCATCTTTCAAGCCTCTTGCAGAGACAGTAATCCTTTCTGCAACACTTGCTCGCCTCATGGGCGTACGCCCATTGCTCACGTGCTACGCATACTTTGCTCTCGCAGGTTCTTGGAGTCGCATGGTTGCGCCTTCGCTCACAAGCCTTCAGGATCGTGTGCAGCGCGAAGAAGGCGCCTTCCGTGCAGCGCACTCCCGTCTCAAGGAATATGTACAGGAAGTCCAATTTGCGCGCGGTGAAGCCGTAGAAGCAGCGAGGCTTGAAGACCTGTTTCGGAGCGTTGCTCGGACCAAAACTCTACACGGTGCGCAGCGCTTCGCGTCGGGCGCACTCGATGGATATGCAGTTCGGTACACGGGCATTTTGGCAGCATTGGCGATGATGACACCGGCTTTAAGCAATCCGGGTCGCAACGTCGAGGACCCGACCGAGTTTTTCCTCACTTGTCTGCACTTGCTCGTCAACCTCATGAGCGCCTTCAAAGACATTGCCCTTGCATTTCGTGCGCTGAGTGCCGTTCGTGCGCTCGCAAGTCGCGTTAATGCGCTCCTCGCGGTCGGCCATGGCAATACGCACCCAGTGAAAACTTTGGCCAAGACCCCTGCTGGTCAAGCAGCCGTGGAGCGACAGGCCCTCGAAAAACTTTCACGGGGCGAGGACACGGGGAAGATTGTTGTTGATCGTATAACCATTACTGCGAGCGGAGTTGAGATCTTGCACAAGTTTTCGTGCACATTCCAGCAAGGCGAGAGCGTCTTCGTCCGCGGTCACAATGGCGCGGGCAAGACTTCGTTGTTGCGCATTTTACGCGGCATGTGGTCGCCTGCAGCGGGCACCGTCGCCTGCAACGTCCCTGCTTCTGCCCTGCTGTTCATGACACAGCGGCCGTATTTTCTTCAAGGAGCATCCTTGCGTGAGCAACTTCTCTATCCGCAACGTTCAGGGGATGCCATCGTCGACGACGACGTGCTGCTCGAGGCGATTTCTCGCGTTGGACTGGAGAGTGTCGTGACGCAGCCCGCAATATCGTCATTGGATCAAGAGTTTAGCACGGACGGCCTTTCCGCAGGAGAGGCGCAGCGTCTTGCCTGTGCGCGTGTGCTTGTGCGCAGGCCCGTCTTTTGCTTTGCGGACGAGTGCACCGGGTCGTGCACGGAAGCGTTTGAGACGGCGTTCTTTACGCATTGTATTGAAGATCTCGGCATCACCATGATCACTGTATCGCATCGCAGCGCTATTCAGTCATTGCATGCACGCGTGCTTGACCTTTCAGACACCACCGCCTCGCACGTATCGCCGAATGTGGAGAAGAATGAGATTTTTGCTTAATTCAATTTATTGTCATGTTGTTTGTCGACACAATCACGCTCTTGTGGGATCTGGCCTGTAGAACCAACTGGTGGTCTTTTCTTTTCTTTTTTTTTCTTTGAACTTAGGCCTCGTCGGATGGTGTCTGCTTGTATCGACTGAGCATCCTGTAAAGGCCGCGTCGATGCGCAATGTCACGCTTGGCCACGCGACTTGGATTCGGCCGATTCAGGACCTCAACATCGGGATTGATCACGCTCGCATCGCGAACAGATTCTTCTTCCCCATCGTCTTCTTCACCATCGGATTCGTCAAGATCATCCTCGTCGTCCATGTCATCCTCCTCGAGGTCATCGTCGTCGTCATCACCATCGTCATCAAGAGAGTCTTTTGCATCAGTGTCAGACTCCGCGCCATCATCATCGTTCTCGAAATCTTCTTCCTCCCGACCTCCATCCGACTCGACCGGCTCAAAGCCTTCAGGCCGGCTTGAGGCGTCTTCCGGGACACCAGGAAGATCCGCCATGAGACCAAGAGGGCGAGTGTCGAGCTGCTCTCGCAGCTCGGGACTACCCGTGGCCATGAGCTGCTCCTCAAGCTCGTTGTATGTGACGGGCTGTGTGGGCCGCCAGGCACCAAGAATGCTCGCGAGGCTGGTGACGACTGACGCTTCCATTTCGCTGGTGACCACCCGGAAGACACGACCCATGTCGTTCAGGGTGACGCGGCCCGAACCGTCGCGATCATAGAGGTCGAAACAGAAGCGAATCTGAGACGAGCCGTTCCACGACGACGCGGCCGTCGAAAGACCAACGAGGATTTCCACAATGTCTGCGTGGTCGGTTCCCTCACCATCAAAGAGATCGTACATGTCTTCGAGGGGAAGTGTACCAAAGCCAAGGTCGCGCATAGCAAAAACAAATTGACGACGCGCAATGGTGGGTGACGGCTTGAATTTAAAGAGAGCGTCGCGAATAAGCACGAGCTCTTCACCCGAAAAACCCGCCTCCCGATCGGTGCCTTCGAGGATCTTGTACAGATCCCGACGAAGACCGCTCTTGGCGCCCCAAGCCAGGGCGGTGGTGACGGCCTTGAGCTTGCGGGCAGCGTTGAAACGCTGCATACGCCCAACGGCTACGCTTACATCCTGCTGCGCGGCGCGCTGGATGAGCCAGGGGTGATTGAGGACGCCGGCCACGGAGATGCGATTCTTCGGATTTACGACAAGCATCTTGGCAACGAGGTCCTTGGCGAGCGCACTGATACCAGAATTGCGCGGGTAGCGGAACTTTCCCTTGCGAATGGCGCGAAAGAGCTCGCGATCGTCCCGACCGTGAAAAGGTGGACCGCCAACGAGAAGAATGTAGAGAATGATACCCATGCTCCAGACGTCGCACGCGGGGCCGTAGTCCTTGTTGAGAAGGACTTCGGGTGCAATGTACCCTGGACTCCCGACAATGGAGCTGGCGTGAATGTCCTCTTGGCCCTGAATCATTGCAAGACCAAAGTCAGTAATTTTGATCTGGGCGTTCTCATCAGGGGTTTGAAAGACAAAGTTCTCCGGTTTGAGGTCACGGTGGACGATGCCATTCTGGTGCAAGGTGCGCAGCGCGCGCATGATGCGGCGAAAATGGTACGCGGCGTCCTTTTCGGTGTAGCGCTTGCGCTTGACGATGCGGTCGAAGAGCTCGCCACCCGTGAGAAGGTCCATGATGATGGAGATACGCTTTTCGTCAATGCAGATGTCGTGCAGGTTGATAATGTTTTTCTTCTTGCGCGCAGGAATTTTGGAAATGCGTCGCATAACTTCGATCTCGCTCTGCATGATGCCAATGACACGCGCCGTTGCAGCCGCTTCGATTTCGCTCTTGGAACGCTGCGTGCGCGACACGTCGCGGTTCTGTTGCCGCAGACGCTGCATTTTTGCCTGGTTGTCCTGGACGGCGCGTTCCGCAATGGCGCGGAGACTCACGACCTTGATGGCCACCTCTCGCCCACTCCGTTTGCGGATGCCGCGAAAGACGCGTGCGAAGGCGCCGCGTCCGAGCTCTTCCTCCAGACGGTAGTAGTCGAAGACGCTGCCCCGTTTCGTGCGCAGATAGCTTAGAGACATGGCCATCGATGCTGTTGTCGAGTCCGAGGCGCTTGGTTCTCGGCGTCTGGCGTTGCCGACCAGGTTCTTGCGCGTGCGGCTGCCGTGGCGCTCGGGCGCCTCGCCTTCATTTTCGTCATCCTTGTGCGTCCGGAATCTGTCTCTAAAGTACGACGCCATTGTGATCAAGAACGAGGGCCTTGCGCACGCTCCAGGGGTCGCGTTGAATCGCGTCTGTTCGCGTGAGAGTCACCGAGATCTCGGCCACCTTCTCCTTTGCGTCAAAAGGCCGGCCAAGCGCTAGCCAAGCAAAGGCGGTCTACGTCGAGCAAAGGCAAGGCAAGGCAAGGCAAGGCAAGGCAAATAAGGCGAGCCAAGACGAGCGAGCAAGCTTAGCCACGCGCCACGTTTACGTATACTTTGCCCCGGCAGCTGTCCGCGATGACACTGCCCTCTTCCGCCAAGGCCACTGCGTACGGCTCTCGTTGAAAGTATACAACAGCAGCAGCAGCAGCAGCAGCAGCAGCAGCAGCAGCGGCGGTGACGCTGACGACGATGCCACGACAACGATGACACTGACGACCTGCCACGCCTCCACGAGTGCACGTCAGCAGCGTCGCGCGCGGTACGGAGGGGCGCGGCAGGTACGTACCCTGGCGTCGCGCGCGCTCGCGCAAGGCGCTGGATCACCGCCCGCGCCGCCGCACAGGCCCCGCCGCGCGCTCGCCCGCCGCGGCTCCGCGGGCGCCGCGCTCGACGCCGCTCGACGCCGCTCTACCGCTCTGCCGGCAGGTCGGGCGAGCGAAGCAAGCGCGTGCGCGAGCGAGCGAGCGAGCGAGCGTGCGCTGGGTGCTGTTTGAGTTTCTTCACGCGCGCCTCATTTTACGCGCGCACGTGCCGCGACCCTTGCAAGGGTCGGGCAGCAGGAGAGGCCTGGAAATGAGAAGGAAAACAAAAGAAAGGGGAAATGCAAACAAAAGAAAGGGAAAATGCAAACAGAGGAAAGGAAAGAAAGGGAACTCCTACTCGGTGGGATTCCGAGACGGCGGGCTTGTCGTGCGCGGTGACGCGATGATTAGGGGGTTGGAGCGGCGACTGCGGCGATTGATTTGTCCGGGACGCTCTGTCTGGATTGCGAAACCTGACTCGAATCATCACGCATGATAGAGACGGCAGAATCAGGGCTGGTGTTGCGTACGCTCGTTCGTCCCGCAGACGATCGTTGGTCGCTGGTCGTGTAGGTATATCGGGCTGTTCATCTTGCAAAACGACTGGTTGAAGGCGCTTGCACTCGAGTGAAACGCCTCCGGCAGGCGGACAATGTCTGGTCGGCTGGCTGGCTGGCTGGCGAGCGGGCGGGCGGCTGAAGTTCTCCATCCTCCTCTTTCCTCCTATTGGATGTGCGTACCAGCGAGGGTCGCGAAAGACCTTGGCTCCCCGAGGTGGGACGCTGGAGACAGACCGAGTTTTTGCGAGTAAGCATTCGTCAAATGTTGACGGAGCGGCGGCGGATGCTCCCGACCTGTCTGGCTGGCCGGCAGACTGATCGGCTGGCTGGCCGGCAGCAAGACGTGGTGAGCAAACAGAAAAACCGGTCTGCGGTTCTCGTTATTCGGCCGGTGGTGGCTGTCGCCCCGAGACTCACAGCGAGCTAGCTAGCTTCAGGCCTACTCGAGTGCCTTTTCGCTCTGTGCTTGCCAAACGAGGTTGGGGGTCTTAGGCAACAAGTCCCCAGGTAGCTAGCTATTGCTCGGAAGAGGTCCCTAGCTAGCTGCAGCTGGCTGACTGGCTGTCGCTAAGGGCGGGGCGGGACGGGACGAGTGGGAACGCGCCGCGAGCGAAGCCGAGGTTGGGCTCTTGAACGGAAAATTTAGAAAAAAAAAGAAAAGAAAAAGAGAAGAAAGGTGGTGGTGCTCTCCGATTCTAATTCTTCGCGTGTGGTACAACCCGAGAGGAAAGAACCTGCTCTGCTGTGCTCTGCTCTCTGCTCAGCTCAGGCCTGCTCTTTCAGCGCGCACAAACACGTCACGTCGAGACGCTAGCGCCGCCACACGTGCTTCTTTGCGCTCTAGACAGACGGACGGTGGACAGACCGCCTTGGGACTGCCTGGTCAATTGAGAGGTCCCAAGGACGCGGTCAGCGTCCCACTCGTGGAATCGCGCAGCGGCCCGGGTCGTAGAAGTTTCCTCTCCGCGCATTTCGAGCTTGGCACGCGACGCTCAACAATAATCGGTCTGGAGACTTGCATTCTGCGAGGCCGCAGCAAGCCTGAGCTCGATCGGTCGGCCGCAGCCGACCTGAGGCCCTGCGAGCTCGGCAAGAACGAGCGTTTGCACTGCCCACTTCTAGTCTTCTTTGCCTTCGCTAGGTTCTGCTTTGCTCAGCTCAGCTCTGCTCTTCTCTGCTCGTGTACGACCTTACTTGCACCTCGTACGGCCTTGCTCAGTTGCGCATTTGCTCACGTGCTTGCTCGCAAGACGCGCCACGCTCATCTGGACCGCGTGTGGTAGACGCACAAGCGCAGCAAACACAGGCTCAAACACGGAAGAACGTAAAGAAAGCCAGGTTCTCGCGTGCGCAGGCGTCGCAAAGCTGGACCGCTCCGCCGGTGCAAAGAGTGTCAAGTTTGTCTGTCAAGTAAAGCCGTGCTCCCACTCGCGCTGAGTCTGTGATTGGTCGTCCGAGGCCGTCTCGTGGAAGGTAGGAAAGTGCGACACCGCTCAATTTATTTGGTCTCGCGCACGAGAACGACGTCGACGACGACGAGATTGCCGAGATGCTCGTGAAGAAACCCGGCGCCGATGGCGTCTCGGATGTACCAGATGTGGCTGTCGAGCGAAGACTTCTGTTTGAAGTGCTCAAGGAGCGTCGCGTGACGGTGCTCGAGCGCGTTGCCCGTACGGAGCGCAATTTGCACGCCGTTAATCAGTTGCGACGTGCCCAAGGTGTTACAGAGGATCACGTTGGCTCGTACTATAACCAAGCTGTGGCGATGAGCGACCTCATGACCGCTGCGACGTGGGGCGCGCGACCCAGCGATTTGACTACTGTCACGAGTGCACCGGCAGAGCTTGCACCGGCAAAAATTGACCCTGCGTGGCTCGACAGCGTGCATGCCAATGCGCGGCAAGAGGCCGAGGCCGCGGGCGAACCCGGATCGATTGCTGAGGCGCAAGCTCTCATTCGGGCCAAGATGGCCCTGGAGCGCGGCGATGAAGAAAACGAGACACCGTCATCCGATCACGGCGGCGGAACAGCTGGCTCGGACAAGGTTTACGACGAGGCCAGCAAGAATGACGAAGACGGCGGCCCACAACCACCAGCACGCAAAGTGCGGGGCAAACGTGGCGGGCGAGGATTGGCCAAATCGAATGCTAAGGCACTCGATGCGTGTGAAGACTTGAGCGAGCTGGCAGCCGGGAGACCATCTCGGACCCGGCGTAAGCCCATGCTGCAATCCGTGGCGACGCGACTGAGAAAGACCATTGTGCGGCGACCGAAACACAGCGAAGAGCACCTAGACTCGTTGGATGCAACGATTGTACGAACGACTGAAACACGCAAATCGGCGGACGGAGCGCGCACGGTGCGTGTTCGAAAGATCAAGAAGAGAGTTAAGAAGGTCAAGCCCATGAAGCAGGAGAAAGAACGCAGACGATCCGTGCTTGGCATCCGCAAGAGCTTTGTCGTTTCAATGACAGACGCCTTTGGCGGCTCTCAACCGACCAAGTCCAAGGAAGCAAGCTTTGAGATGAAGATGGACGAGCTCAAGGCTCTGCGGCGACGCGTCAAGCTGCGCGCGGGCACCGAAAAGACATCCACGCGAGGAAGGGCCGAAAGCGAGCCCATGGCACCGGGCGTGGAGACCTCGGCTGCGGGTCCCCCTTTGAGCGAGGGCGACGCGCCGGCGCTGGGGCCGAGACTACTCACGCCACCTACCTTGCCGGAGATGGAGCCTGCGGTTCCGGGCGCCCGTGTGGGAATGCTAACATCGCAGAGCAAGAGATACCTTGCGAATCGAAGCTCTTTAGACTTTTCTCGATATGCGCTATACTTTGGAGAGGGAACGCGCGCCCCGGGGGGGGCACCGGCGGCCACGGGTCCGCGTCCTGCGCCCATGCTCGCGCAGCCTGAAACCGAGAAGAAGGAAAGATCTCGGCCCAAGTCTTATGATGCACGAGGTCTCTCGTCCCAGAGCCGAAGGTTCGAGGTGCAATACGAGCTAGAGCCGAGTCGATCTTCGTTTTGCATGCGCATCAAGCGAAAAGGGAGCGGGGCGGCCAACTTGTTTGCCTCGTTCAAAAAGAAATCTTTTGGCGCAGCATCTGGTGCCAGCGCCTCAAGTGGCGACGCTTCAAGCTCAAGGCAATTCCCAGATGATGCAGAGGAGATCCTTCTTGACGCAAATGCCTCTTTTCGAACCGGAGGCGGTCTCTCCGAGTACTCGGAGTTCACCATTCTCGAAGAGGAAGAGTTTGAAGACGACGACGACGACGACGACGAGATTGGCGGCTTTTATGGCGCGTATGAAGACGACGAAGACGACAACGACGACGATGACATCATCAATAACAACAAAGACGAGGCGGCGCGTGGACTTGCGCTAGCACCCAGTATGGGCGTTGGCGGCGCCACAAATGAGGACTTTTATGTTCAGCTCACGTTCTAATGTGAATGTGTAGATGCTCACAACATTGCTGCCCCCGCCAACGACGATGACGATGCCGTCAAAGATGCCGAGGAAACAGGAAGGGCGGATGGCACTGTAGATGTAGCGATCCCGGTCGAGGGTGCATGACCCCCGACGTCCACGACGTAGTACTTTTCATCAGCCAGGCGAAAGGTCGAGTACAAGACCTGGTGGTAGTATAAGGCTGCGACGAGGTTCTGGATGACAAAAAGAACCACGAAACCAGGCATGTCCCAGAGATGAAGCGCACTTGCGGAGCTGGCCTCCTGAAAGCGAAGCTGTGTACAATAGCGAGAAGCGAGTGAGTGGAAGTGCACTTTATATTGTGGTTTGATTTGGTTGGATTTGGTTTTGATTTTGTTCTTGGTTTTGGCCGCGGCCGTAAGAAATTTTGCAAACATATGAAACTTACAATGCGCATAATCCCAAGAACCATGGTGAGTGTGAGGTAACACACTTGCGCGACGATGAGACCGCGAAAGTCAGAGAGGACGACACCGGGTAGACCGATGCGCATAAGGTAGGTGTTGCACATCATGAGAAAAAGCGTGAGAAAGATGAAGAGCTGAACGCTGGTTTGTACAATGAGGAAGAGAAAGGGCCAAAAGTTGGTGAGGCGGCCATCCACGAGACCTTCGTAGTTGTCGCTGTTCACTGACGAGTTCAGGAAGACGTCTAGAAACACGAGCAGGTAAATAAAGACCGATTTGAGGAGATACCAGACTGGGTTCTCCATTCTGGCCATGAGTGCGACGGCATTTCGCTTTACATTTGACTTGCGGGCATGAGCACCAGACAAGTTGGTTTTTGTTGGCGCGGTTCTATAGTCGTCCCATTCCTCTTTGGCAAGCCGCTCCTGGTCTTTTTCTGCCACTGGCACGGCGAGCGCAGGCGCTCCTCCTAGCTCGCTTTCCGCCCCGGCCAGGGGAGTGTAGTCTGCGTGCATTATGCTAGCTCTCTGTGAGCTGACTGTCTCGCTTGCCCGGCGACCCAGGCAAAGGCAAAGGGTTTGCTCCAGCCCGCCAGCAAGGACAGAATTTTGCTTCAACGCGTGCGTCAAGGTGACAGGCGGCGTGTGAATTCTGCTCTTGCTCGCCCTTGGGGAGGCCCGGCAGCACCCATCCTGAGAGCGCGCTGTGATGTTGCCGTTTCGCGCGGCGGGGGGCATACTGCGCGGGGACTGGGGCTTCTTACGGTCAAGTGAGAGGATAAAGTTGCATAAAATGAATCAATAAATTTCTTTATACCCCCCGCTCGCATGAAGGAAAGAAGAAAAGAAAAGAGGGATGCAATGCAGCAGGAGAGGCGAGCGCGCTGTTGCTTGTGGCGCAGAGCTCTCGCGTCTCGGCGAGGACGCATGGCAGACAGGAGGTCATGGACGGCATGAGGTCATGGACGGCGGCCAGACGTATCGTATACAAGAGACGGCGGAGGCCTGGCTGGTCTTTTTAAGTGGTGCTCGTTATCCTCAGCTCTCTTTTGTAGCAACGGAAGAGGAAACGCGTTGCGCGCGTCGCGTCTTGCTGGAGAGAGATACGCGTCAACGACGAGAAAGACCCGACAGACCTCCCCCGCGGGCCGATGGGATATGCAATGGAATGTAATGGACTACACGCAGTCAGTCAGTCAGTCAGTCAGTCCATGAGGTGGCATGACCTGCCTGGTTGCCTGGCTACGATACCAAGCTGCCGGGCTGGCCTGGCTTGGCGTGGCGGATCACGGCAAGGCGCCGCAGGAAGCAAGCTCCCTCCTCCTTCCCTTTTTCCTTCAAAAAAGAGAGGCGGGGCTGAGCCTGCACGAGGACGACTCGTGCGTCGCCACACCGGCAGGACAGGGCAGTGCAATGCGATGTAGCGCAAGGCTGCACGTTGGCCTGCCTACGGCTCGCGGCGGGTGGCTGGAGTTCCTTTTTTGACTTTCAATTTGAAGTAGGTGTACACGGGGCGCGGCGGCGGCGGAAAAGAGATGAGATGAGATGAGATGAGATGTGGTGTGATGAAATGAGATGAGGCACAATGCGATGTGATGCGCGGCGCGAGGCGCACCACTCGGTCAATGCGCATTGGATGGGAAATTAGATGGAATAAACAGTCAGCCAGCCAGTCAGCCTGTCAATCTGTCCGTCACAGCCAGACAGTTGGTCTGGACTGGACTGGACTGGTCTGGTCTGGTGCGGTGTGTGCTGGCAGGAGTAGGAAAGATAAAGGGGAGAATAATCCAAAAGAGGGAGTCACGAAGACTCCTTAAAAAAGAGACGGATTGAGCTGCGCAGCGAGCACAGTGATATTGTCGGTAGAGCCACGCTCGAGCGCGAGCGTGGAAAGTTTTTCTGCGCCCTTGTGCGCTCCAAACTGCAAGAGGTACTCGCCAATCTCCTCGTCCGATACAGTCTCGTTGAGTCCATCCGAGGCGAGGCAGATGTAGGCGTCATCCTTGCGGATCCTTCGACGAGCGATATATGGCTCGGCCGTGACAAAGGGTTTCATGGAATAGTTTCCAAAGGCACGCGTCATGGCGAGAACACCGTTGACGCGAAGAGTACCGTCACCGGCAGCGCTAAAGGGGTTGACCACATACTTTACAAAACCGCCCTCATCTTCAATGCGCATGCGTTCCTCTTCGTCCTGAGGCGAGTGTTCCCGAGAGAGCTCTTTGACCGTTCCGGACTTGCGAATGACGAGGGCTCGTGAGTCGCCGGTATTGGCGACCCAGAGATTCATGGGCGTAGACGTCGTAGGTTCGCGCTCGACGACAGCGAGCACGGCTGTGCTGCCGTCGTGGTGGTCCGTGGACGCCGCGTAGTCACAGAAGCGATCGTCGAGATCCAAGAAGCGCGACTTGAGAAAAGCCTCCGGGTCTTTGAGTAGACTCTCGGTGTCGTTGCTGCACGCGTCGATGAGCATTTTGCTAAGGAAGTCGGCGCATTCCCCGCCAGCGTGGCCGTCAAAGACGGCAAAGAAGGAGAGCGTGCTCTCGTCGATGGCCGGCGCGAGGACGTCGAAGCGGTCCTCCATCGACCTGCGCATGCCCTTGATCGACGACGCATGGTGCCAGATGGGGCCGGACGAAGTGACGTCCGGCGTCTCGTTCTTGTCGTCCTCGCTGACGCGCAGAATCCCTGCCTTGGTGTGTCCCCCGCTCAACGCGCGGGCGGCCGAGACGGCCGCGGGCGTCGCTGCTGCGAGCTGTCTCCTGCTGCTCCGCGTCGCCGCGAGCGTCGCGGCGCGCGGGCCTTGCCGCAGCGCCCGCCGCGGTACGGGCCCCAGCATCACCCGCATCCTCGTTCCTCGCTTGCACCTGCTTGCTTCTTCGCCAGCCCTGCCTGCGTGCGTGCGTGCGTACCTCGCTCGCTCGCTCGCTCTCGCTGCCGCGCTCTGCCGCTGCCTGCCTCGCTGCCTGCCTGCCTGCCTGCCTGCCTGCCTCGACCGACCGACAGACCGACCGAGCGCGCGACGCTCGGCGTCTCGCTCGGCGCGGGCGGGTTTCGAATTTGCTGTGTTTGCTTTCTCTGTTTCCTTCTTGCCTGCTTTCCTCGCGGCGGTGCCTGCCTTCAAGCAAGGTGCGTGTTTGTTGCTGCTGTTGCTTCCCTCGCCTTCTTTCTTTGCTTCATTCCTGCCTTCCTCCGAGCCGCCTGCGAGTCCCTCCTTTTCACCCCGGGCGCCGGCTGTTTCTTCTGCAGCTAGGCTGGCAGCTTTCGAAGGGAAGGGGAAGGCAGGGCAAGTTCCTGCGCCGAGGCGTGTGCGGAAATGATCAAGAGCTCGCTCGCGGACGCTGCCGCGGCTGCGCTGCTTCTCGACGTCGGCGCTCGCCTCGCGGCCTCGACGCCGGTCGCCCCGCGCAGCCTGAGCAAGGGCCGCGGCGAGGACTCGGCTTGGCCTGGCTCGGCTTGGCCTCAGGCGCTCGCTCACTCTTCTGCATGCCGGCACAGCTAGCGTAGCTCGCTCGCTAGCTCGCGCTCAGCCCATCGCCTCGCAGCTCCCGCTACGAGTCGTGCGAGACGAGCAGAGCGCGCAGCCAGCTGCAGCAGCCCAGCCGCGAGAGCAGCCGCCGCGAGAGCAGCCGCCGCGAGAGCAGCGGCAGCAGCAGCAGCAGCAGCAGCGCCTGCCTGGGCAGGCCTGGGACGCGCGGCCTCGCGTGCGGCGAAGTGGGCGCCCGAAGTGCGCGGCGGCGCACAGTGCGCCGCGTCCTGCCTGCGCCGGGCGCGGCCGCGACGAAGAGTGTCGGAGAGGGAGGAAGGAAGAAGGTGGTCGCGCGCACTGCACGCCGCGGCGCCGGGGGCGGAAAGCGGAGGAGGGGGAGAGCAGCGCGGAGAGAGAAAGCGGTCGCGAGGATCGGAGCGGGAGGAAGACACAGGGGGGGCCTTGTCTCGTCTCGTCTGCGGTCTCGTCTGGTCTGGTCCGTCTCGTGTCACCTCACCTCACCTCGTCTCGTCTGGTCTCGTCTCGTCTTGTCTCATCTCATCTTGTGCTGCTGTCTCGTGCCGTGTCGTCTCATCTTGTGCTGCTGTCTCGTGCCGTGTCGTCTCGCGTCGCGTCGTGTCGTGCCGCTGCCCCAAGAGCAAGGGCATAAAGCATGCGCCTTTCGCGGCCGCTGTCGCCACCGCGAGGCCGGTCCCGGCGGCTTCTTTCGCGGCTCGTGCGAGCGAGCGGTGCAGGCGAGCGAGCGGCCGCGATTGATTCGTCTGCCGGTGGTCGTCCTCTTCTTCCGGGCTGCGCTGCGAGCGGCAGGGCGCGCACGGCTGCGGCGGCGCGGAGAGAGAGATCGCGGGCGCCATGGTGCGGCTGCGCGCGGCCATGATCATGGCGGCGAGCGTGGCGACGCTGGCGAGGCCGGCGGCGGCGCGGGCCGTGCAGGACGTGCGCGCGGAGCAGGAGTGGGCGCTGCCGGTGCTGGCGGTGCTCGCGCCGCCCGGGACGCGGGTCGTCGTGGACGGCGAGCCCGAAGAGAGCCACCGCGACGGGGACGAGGCGGTCGACGCGCAGATACTGCGTGCCCAGAGCCTCGGGGTCACTGCCGTACGCGTCGATAGAGGCAGGGAAAGCCTCAGACTGCGACTCGAGCGCAGCCGAGACGGCACGGTTCTCGAGACCGCTACGGTCCGCGTCCATGCGCTCGCAAGAGGGGAAACGGGATCAGACAAAGCACGCAACGCCGAGGAGGAAGAAAAAGACCTTCTTTTTGACGTCAAGGTGGATCCGGAGCAAATGTGGCCCAGCGTTCCAGTCACAATCTCGTGCGTGCACGCGCTCTGCGAGGCGGTGGACGCCCGACTCCTCGCGGTGAGCGTCCTTGTTGACGGAGCTGCTGCCGGCCTTGTCACATGGGATCAGCAGCATATCTCGTTGCGAGCCGCAGGCGTCAGAGTCGTGCACTTGCGAAATGTCGGCGTTGGCCCCCACGAGGTTCGGCTCGAGATCGTCGATCGAGAGCATCCTAGCGTCCAGGTGTGGCCAGCGGCGCCTACCATGACATTTACATTTGTGAGTTTGCCTCGCGCCGCGCAACGCCCACCTCCGATGGAGCTCGAGTCCCCGCGCGAGGGCGAAACGGCCTTCATTGGGGGGAATGCCAAAGGAATTGCAGTGGAGGTTGCGCGCAATAGCATCCCACCTTCTGGTCTTGTCCTTGTGGTGATGAAGCACCTTGGTCCTCAAGACCAAAAGCTTGCAGATCGCCGTGGTGTCTTGCCCTTGGATTCCCATGGCCGCCTCACTCTTGATGTCTCGGGGATCCTCGAGTCCTCGACTTGGCGTCTCGCCGTGCAGCCTGTCGATGGCCACGGGCAAGTGTACGTCGACGCGCCCTCAGCTCATGTTCACTTTACCCTCGCAGTTGAAGCAGGTGGTGACGCTCTTGCAGCATCTCCATCAAAGCTGCTGCTGCAGCAGCAGCAGCAGCAACAGCAACAGCAACAGCAAAATGGAATTCCGTTCTCCCTCTTTGGACCTGGCGTTCAATTCGAGAACCGTCCGCCCGTCAAGCCGCATTCCCGTGTCGACAGAGCACCACCCGTCAAGCCTGTTCGTACGGACGCCGTAGACACCGTTGCGCAGGATCACCGGATTCGCTGTCGCGTGCGCGTTGCCACGTCTGGAACATCAGGTTTGCAAAAACTAGCCCTGGGGTTTTCAGAAGCGGCTTTGGTTGCTGACCTTGTCGCTGATGCTCGCCTTGGACTTGACCCTTCGGCTGTTGCAGCGGCGCTTGTCCAAGACGCAGAAGGATTCACAATTGGTCATGATGAAAGCTTGCGTGATTTTTGTAAGATTGACATTCTCATCGTGACTGTCGCAAACAACGAGAAAACAGAGCTGTGATGATACGAAAGGCATTCGATTCGACTGCAAGTTGTCAAATCTTTCTCTGCGCAAAGGGAGGCGGAGTATATTCAAGAATCACACGGAAAGCTTTTGTGCAATGAAAAGAGAACCTTATCCTGCACGACGCGAACGCAGCCCAGTATTTATTTATGTATGGTAGAATAAAACAAAACGATTGGAGCAAGTGAGACTTTAGTTTTGGTGCAAGTTGTTCAGCCTCATATAGACAACCGCTGCTTTTCGCCACCTGCATCACAAGTAAGATTGAAAAATGAATTCAGACACAAGTTGTTCAGCCTCATATAGACAACCGCTGTTTTTCGCCGCCTGCACCACGTTCTTTTTTCTCCTTCTCTACATCTCTATATCAACTCTAGGCCTACATCATTTTCGTGGTTTTTGTTTGTTTGTTACTTGCTTATTTCATCAGGGCATCAAATGGAAGCTCTTCTGGTGGGGTCGCGGGATGATTGCTCGTCGTAAAGAACGTGTGCTCAAGCGCCTGGTCGGCCGTGAGACGATTCACCGGGTTGATCTCCATGAGCCCCTTGAGAAGATCGACCGCTTCAGGTGAATACGCCTTGAAAATATCGCGCAAATTAACGGGCGCGCGATCCGTGAATTTGACAAAGTGCTTGAGCGCAGTCATGCGAGGCCACTCCTTTTCTGTAGGTGTTCCAAACATCCAGAAAATTTTGGCCAACTGATCCTCATCACTGTTTCCTGGCAAAAAAATCTTGCGCATCATAAGCTCTGCCATGATGCAGCCAATTGACCACGTATCCACGCCAACACCATACTCCTTGGCCCCAAACAAAAGCTCCGGAGCTCGATAAGGTCTATTGATTTGATTCAGACATCACACGGCCACGGTCACGGCAGGGTCAGTTTCATGGCTTGTTCGACCGTCAATGAAATTCGAGAACGCAGCACGGCAGCGCGGACTTACAGTGTGACGACCTTGTATGTGATTCGAGTTTCTTCTTCTCCAAAAACACGCGCGAGACCGAAATCAGCGAGTTTAAGTCGTCGATCATCGCCAATCAAAAGGTTGTCTGGCTTGAGATCCTGTGGTTGCGCGTGTCAGCATTCTTGCCGTCGTTGTTACGAAAAAGACCATTGTGCATGTGCGAGTGGCTCACGTACCCGATGCAGGACCCAAAATTCGTGCATGACCTTGGTGCCCACCAACATCATCTTCATGTAGCTTTTAATATGCTCTTCCGTGAGCAGGACAGCCTTGTTGTCAATCACTTTTTTCAGGTCAAAGGGACAAAGCTCCATGACCATATTGATGCTTCCTGGCAACGCGAAAACATCGAGAACCTGCACTTTTGCGCAACAACGTGCTCGCGTACATGTGAGTCAGCGAACCTTAAAGCAGCCTCACCAACAGAAACGGGCAAAGTAGGGAGCAAGAAAAGCTTTGCAATGAAGGAAACGTACGCGGACAATGTTCTCGTGCTGCAGCTCGCGAAGGAGCTTGACCTCACGCAAAGCCGTCCAGTCGACGCCTACCCGACGCGACTTGCGCAGCACATGCTTGATGGCCACTTTGACGCCGTCCTCGGCGCGGTGCGCTAGGTACACCGCCGCAAAGGCGCCGCGCCCAACCTCGCGGTCCAGCTGATACCTGGCGTGGCCCTCGAGACTCATGGCGAGCACGCAACTCTTTGCGCGCGGAAGAGGAGCACGCGGGTCGCAGACTGCGCTCGACGCGGACCTCCTGCTCGGTGTCCGGCGACGCAGGGCTCCCCGCCGCCGTCCGGCCGACCCGATCGCCCTGCCTCCGGGTCGTCTTGGGAAGGGAAAGCAAAGCGGGTCTGCCTGCTGCTCCTGCTTGTGCCCTGCTAACTTATCTTTGTCTTTGGGCACTCGCTCGGGCGCCAGAGCCCCAAGGTCCGTCCCGTCTGCACGTCGTCGCGCGACGAGCAGCGGCGCGTGGAAGAGGGGGCACAGCGCAACGCAGAGACCGTCTCCGCTCCCGGCAGCGCAGACCTACTGACGGCGCACGTCATCGAGGCGTAGCAAGGAGAAAGAAGTCCTGCCGGCGGCGACGGATACGCCTCCCTCCACTGGCCGCCATGGTCAAGATCGTGCAGCTCCTCGCCGAGAAGGCCAAGGCTGGGGAGACATGCATCTCCTTTGAATTCTTCTCCGCAAAGGTACGTGGAGACGCTCGAGATGTTGTCTTGAATGGGCCAAAACAACCCAAAGATGCGATGCTCGCGAGGGTGCGCAGGGGTACGGCGCCGTGCTAACCAAAAATGGAACCGCTCGCCACCACCACACAGACAACCGAGGACGCAGACAAGGTGATCCAGCGCATTGCCGAGATGGGCGAGGCCCTTCAGCCGACCTTTGTCTCGCTGACATGGCGTTCTGCGTACAAAGACGAGGATGTCTGGCTCAAAATTGGGTCCATTGTGCAGAAACAGCTCGGCATCGCTGTGCTCTTGCACTTGACCTGCCACCTCCCTCGTGAAGACCTTGTCCGGGTGCTACGAAAAGCGCGAGAGGCAGGCATTCGGAATGTTCTGGCACTGCGCGGGGACGCGCCGCACGCCACGGCCGGGGCAGCGAACGCCAGCGCCGGACCGCAACAACCCGGTTGGCGTGCCGTCAAGAACGGCTTCCGAAATGCCATCGAACTCGTGCATCTTATTCGTGCAGAGCACGGCGACTATTTCTGTGTAGGCGTGGCAGGGTACCCAGAAGTGCACACAAGCAGCTGGAACTCGCCGGTCCTGCCCCCAAGCGCCCAGGCGCGCGAACAGGACCTCATTCGTCTCAAAGACAAGGTGGACGCTGGCGCAGACTTTGTGATTACACAATTCTTTTACGAGGTTGGTGTCTTTTTCAAGTTCCGGGAACGCTGCCAAGACCTCGGCATCAACGTGCCCATTATTCCTGGGTATGCACCCATCCAAAACTATTCCTCGTTCCAGCGTTTCAAGTCTTGGGTACGACCGCAGGTGCCCGCACAGATTGAAACCAAGCTCAACGAAATCAAGGACGATGATGAGCGCGTCCAAGCGTACGGCGTAGAGGTAGGCGTGGAGCAGATTCGCGCGTTGCTGCGGCGTGACGTCCATGCCGTGCATTTCTTCACTCTCAACCTGGCAAGTGCCGTAACGAGCATTTTGCAGCGACTCCGATTGCGAGACACTTCGCTCACACAACCTCGCCAGCTTCCTTGGCGCGGTCTTGTCCGCGAGCAAGAGGAAGTGCGGCCCATCTTTTGGGCCCACAGACACTCGAGCTATTTGTCGCGAACGTCGGCATGGTCTGAGTTCCCGAACGGACGCTGGGGCGATGCACGGAGCGCAGCTACCTTTGAGCTTGGCGATTACTACCTAGCTAGCAAGGAGCGGTCCAACATTGATCTACGCGAGCTCTGGGGTGTCCCAACATCGCCCGCTGATGTGGCCGCCGTTTTTGTCAGATATATGCGCGGCGAGATTGCTCAGTTGCCGTGGTGCGATCAGCAACTCGCGGCCGAAACCGAAACGATATCCGAGGAGCTCTGCTGGATTAATCGGAATGGCTTTCTCACCATCAACAGTCAGCCAAAAGTCAACGGGGTGTCCTCCAGCAGCGCAAGGTATGGCTGGGGCGGGGACGGTGGCGTGTGTTTTCAAAAGGCATACGTAGAGTTCTTTTGCTCTCCCGAAATGTGGTTCAAGCTTCGAAGCTGTATTGATGCGCTGCCGCCAGGTCGACTCTCGTATCATGCCGTCAATGTTGCCGGCGATGAGTTCCTGGACTCTGACGTGCGGCACCGCGAGGAAAAGGATCATGAGGGGACAGACGTCGCTGCGCACTCCGGCACCAGTCCAGTGCTGGCTTCTGACGTCCCGGCGCGACGGAAAGTGTCTTTTGCCGACGAGCTTGTCGAGGCCAAAGCAGCTCGTCCCGGCCGTGTCAATGCAGTCACCTGGGGTGTCTTTCCAGGGCGCGAGATCATTCAGCCTACCGTCGTGGACACGGAGAGCTTTCGTGTCTGGAAGGCTGAGGCGTTCGAGCTCTGGCTGTCGCAGTGGGCAGCCACGTACGAAGAGTCGGCAGAGGGAGGTGGCATGGCATCTGATCGCGATGCGCAGGCCGTTCGCGTCCTCCGTTCCATTCATGATACTTGGTTTCTAGTCAATATTGTGGACAATGATTACGTCAACGAGGAGAGCAACATTTTCGAGGTGTTTAAGACGGTTATTCTTGACGAGATGTCTGCAAAGGAGCTCCGTAGTCGCGTCGACTCGCTCGAGCGCGAGAACGCTCACCTTTACCGCGAGCTTCTTCGGGCGCGCTCTCAAGTTGACGCTTTGTCCAAGTCGCCCGAGGAGTGAATGCCCTTGCATGTGGTTTCTTTGCGAGTAGGCTTATGCAGTGCGAAGTGCGAGGCTTAAATTCCAAGCTGAAAAGGGCCAACAAGGCAAAAGTAAAAGAGAGGGGGGTCATCTCAATAGCAAGAGACGTGCATGCCTCGATTTAGTTAGAGCTCGGTGGTGGCAGATTTAAAACTAAACAAAAGATAGTTCTGAAGGCAAATAGAAAGTGTTCATATACTGCGAGCTTGGTCGGGCGCTTTTCTCCAAAGTTGCCGTGCTTTCCAAGCCACTCGATGACGCGAGAGGCGTCTATTTTTTATTTTGTTTTTTTCTGTATAGAGAGAGCGACATTCATTTTTAGGGGATTGAAAAAACATTGTAAGAAAGGCCAAGGAAAGGAAACGGCTGCGTAGGTAAACTTGGTTGGCGTCGCGACCAGCCTTAATTAATGCAGACCGTGAGAAAGATTGATTTATTTTGTAACAATATGGGAAAGGCATTGTAAGAAAGGCCAAGGAAAGGAAACGGCTACGTACGCAAACTTTGCTGGCGTCGCGACCAGCCTTAATATATGCAGACCGTGAGAAAGATTGAATTATTCTGTAACAATACGGAGAAGGCATTGTAAGAAAGACCAAGGAAAGGAAATGGCTACGTACGCAAATTTTGCTGGCGTCGCGACCAGTCTTAATATATGCAGACCGTAAGAAAGATTGATTTATTTTGTAACAATACGGGGCTGCCTTTGAGAGCGTCTCATGCGCGCATCTCTCGCTATAAATGATGAGTATGTTAGTACAAGTTCTTCACATTTCGCTTGCACGCCTATCGCCAAGCTTGGGCAAGAATCTTGATCGAAGATTTGCTCTGTGAATCCGGGACGAACTCGAGCGTCCCGAAATGGCAAAGAGATCGTCTTGCTCGATTCCACTGTGTCCTGACGCACTTTGCCCTTCATTGCACTGTCCGCCAAGAGCATCGTAAGGGTTGTCGTGGTTTCTTGTCTCGCAAAAGTTTGACGAAGTGGTTCGCGCCGCGCGCGCAATTCTTGCTTCGCTGGCCTCCCTGGTCAGCTCGTTCCGAATTTCCTGCGCGGCAGCGCGTCGACGATGCCTTGCGGCCAATGCCTGGGACACTTCATCAACGGCATAATTGCTGCGTTTCGTCTCATCCTTTGATGTTTGCCTCTCGTTTGTATCAACATTGGCGGTCCCAGTATCGTGTTCAGCCTCGTCGTGCTCGTCGCTGCTGTCCAGACTTACGAATCGCTGGATGCGTCGACGTTTCGAGCCCGATGCACGAGGTCTCGAGCGAATCGGGAGAGGTTGAGCTCGCTGCAAAGGCGGAGGTGCACGACGCACGCAGTGGCGCTCGTGCAGCAGCCTAGGAGGACTGCAATCTCTGGCTATTGCATCGCTAACGCCATTCATGACATTGTTGTTTTCGCTGCCGCGTCGAAAACTGTGCGATGAGGCATTGGGTGTGAGGGGTGGTGTGAACGATTGCACTCCGTCGCTGTTTGGATGCAGAGAGCCATCCGAAATGCATGGTGGGGGAAGTGCAACGTGGTCGGTATCTTCGCATGCAGTTGCAATATTCTCGCTGGACAAGGTGTTTGTAGAGCTACTCGACGTTGCAATATTCTCGCTGGGAGATTGGGGTGTCTGCGATGCGCAAGGATAGCGCAAAGCTTGCTCGTTCTGCACCGTGCGCACACGAGGCGCGGTCGTGTATGGAGTGGAAAAGTACGCGTCTGCAGAGCGCAGCACGCGCACGCGTGGAGCTCCTTGTGACGCTACAAGTGGCTCTGCTGCTCTCTTATCTGCGCATCGTTGTTGCGTTTGCTGCGTTTGCTGCGTTTGGATAGAGTAGTAGTCTCGTGTAGATTTTTGTTGGCAGCTCTCCGGGGATGGACTACGGAAAAGTGCGTCACAGTTGCGCATCCGGGCCTGAGCGCGCCACGTTTCGAGCGCTTTCGCCACTTCATTCCCCTGGCGCATCATTGGGCGTGACCGCGTGGCTGGCCAGGAACCCACCCGGTCGACCAAATGTTCTGTAGCAGTTTTCAAGGGTCGTGTAGAGACCCCTTGTTTCATGAGCAAGCAAGCGCCCGAGCGACCTCCTTGCTGTCAGGTCAGCACGCAAGGCAAAGAACCTTTCGTGCTTTAAGCGAGCCAAGCTTCCTTCCGATGGTACGTTGCGCGCTTGCGAGACGGCTAGCTTTCTTCACGACAATGATTGCTCTCGAGGATTTTTCCCGTTGGCGCGTCGCTCACTACAAAGAGTCTTGCTTGAATCAACGCTCGCGTTTCCGTGGCGAGAGCTAGACTTCTCTGGCGAGACGCGGCCGTGGCGCTCAGCGGCGTCGCCCGTACGCCCACCCGCCTGCTCTGCGCGCCCGCCGCGGCCTCTCTCTCGTCTGCTCGCTCGAGCGCACGCGGCTTTGTCGCTCGGGTCCTTGCTCGTTATAGCGTGTTACTAGAAGAGGCGGGGGACGCGCGTCCCACGCTGGGTCACGCTCGCTCCTGCCGGGCCTCGACCGCGGCGACCTCGGACTGCAGGCGCAGGGCGCGGGGCGCGGGGCGCGGGGCGCGGGGCGCGGGCGCGAGCAGGTCCGCGTCTGGCCGGCGTGCGGTCAGGCGGGGTCCAGGTCGCGCGCGGAAACTGACTGATACTGGATGGCCTCTTTTTCTCTCTCGTTTCCAGGCAGGCAGGCGCACTGCGACGCGCGCCTCCAGGTCTCCTCCCTCCTCGCCGAGCTCCGGGCGCGGGCGGAGGCTCTGCTGCCGTGCCTCGGTCGGCTCCGCCGTGCTCTGCCCGGGCCCGCCGCGCGTCCTCGCGCTCGCGCGCGGCACGGCGCCGGTGGGTTGGTTCTCAGCGGCTTTAGCAAGCAAGCAAGCAAGCAAGCAAGCAAGCAAGCAAGCAAGCAAGCAAGCAAGCAAGCAAGCAAGCAAGCAAGCAAGCAAGCAAGCAAGCAAGCAAGCAAGCAAGCAAGCAAGCAAGCAAGCAAGCAAGCAAGCAAGCAAGCAAGCAAGCAAGCAAGCAAGCAAGCAAGCAAGCAAGCAAGCAAGCAAGCAAGCAAGCAAGCAAGCAAGCAAGCAAGCAAGCAAGCAAGCAAGCAAGCAAGCAAGCAAGCAAGCAAGCAAGCAAGCAAGCAAGCAAGCAAGCAAGCAAGCAAGCAAGCAAGCAAGCAAGCAAGCAAGCAAGCAAGCAAGCAAGCAAGCAAGCAAGCAAGCAAGCAAGCAAGCAAGCAAGCAAGCAAGCAAGCAAGCAAGCAAGCAAGCAAGCAAGCAAGCAAGCAAGCAAGCAAGCAAGCAAGCAAGCAAGCAAGCAAGCAAGCAAGCAAGCAAGCAAGCAAGCAAGCAAGCAAGCAAGCAAGCAAGCAAGCAAGCAAGCAAGCAAGCAAGCAAGCAAGCAAGCAAGCAAGCAAGCAAGCAAGCAAGCAAGCAAGCAAGCAAGCAAGCAAGCAAGCAAGCAAGCAAGCAAGCAAGCAAGCAAGCAAGCAAGCAAGCAAGCAAGCAAGCAAGCAAGCAAGCAAGCAAGCAAACAAGCAAGCAAGCAAACAAACAAGCAAGCAAACAAACAAGCAAACAAACACATTGACAAACAAACAAACAATCAATCAAACAAACAAACAAACAATCGAGCGCGCGGGAGCAGAGCCTGGACCAAGGCGATGGGGCGGCCGTTGGGCCGGGCGTTGCGATTCGGACTTGTTGTGGCCGCGGCTCTCTCTCTCTCCCTCTCTCTCTCGCGTGTTCGGACTCGTGCGCGAAGAGAGGCGAAGAGCGGCGCAGGCGCGGCAGGCGCTCCGCCGCCGCGGCCACCGTGACCGCTGCCCTGCTTGTTGTTGTTGTTGTTGTTGTTGTTGTTGTTGTTCTTGTTGTTGCAGGATCCTGCCGGTGAGACCTCCTGTGCTTGCTGCTGCTGGCGGCGGGGAGCGGCGGGACGAAAGAGCACGCAGTCTGTGCGTTGGGGTTGCAACCGCCACGCCGAGGCTGGCCCGGCCCCATAACGCAGCTGCGGCTGAGGGACCTCGAGCGCTGGTCGCTGTGTGGGCAGGAAGGCGAACGAGCAGCGGCGCGAGGAACGCCTCCGTTGTTGTTGTTCAAGTTGAAGAAGAAGAAGAAGAGCCCCGGCTCGACCGGGGCCGAGCGCTGCGGTTGCGGGGATGCTCAACCTGCCTAGGGTTTCTTGCTGCTTGGCTCTGCGGGACCGGTATCAAGACCAACAAGAAGTGCGAGCCACGAGGCGCCGTTGTCGGCGATGCCAGCAGAGGCTTCTCCCACATTGGGAAAAGAAAACAAGTTGAGCATGGGCTGGCTGCCTGTGCGCCCAGCATGACCATCGTGGTGTACGGATAAATGATTCGGATTGTTTGGCAAAGTGATTGACTACGAGGCTCGTTAAATAAAGCCGCCAGGTAACGGGAAATGGGAAAAGGAAACAACAAGCAGGTGTAGAAAGAAAGAAAAAGGATGACACCACAAAGAACAAACGATGAAAACAGCACGACGCACTGTTTCAATTGTTTACAAGACGCGAAATGACTACACCTTCCACCAAACCCCTCAGCAACGAGACTGCGCAACGTGAAAAGGCGAATAGGTGAGGCGAGGCGGATAGAAACGAAGAAGAAAAAGATACAAAAAAAAAAAAGCAAGCGAATGAAAGAAAACGAACGACTCCAGAGGAAAAGCGAAGAACCTAGCTAACGTCGCTCGTCTCCCGTCGATCAGTCGAGATCAAGCGCAGGATCATTGGCTTCCTCGTCTTCATCAGGATGAAGACGAATGGTCAGAAGCGAGTACTCCGGCGGCGCGAGACTAATTTTAAGCTCCTCACCATAAGGGACCGGGCTCTGCTCAATACCATCAAAGGTGAGCATCCCGTCCCAGGATAGAGAGCGCAGAGAAAGGTGCGACTCAAAGCCATGCTTGGGGAACTGCGTTAATGGGCTGTCGTGGTCGCCGTACCAGCCATTGAGAACGAGCTCTCGCATGTAATAGTGCAAGCGCGTGTCTGCCGGGTCGAACTCGTGAAGTTGATTCAGGGACCTGGAAATCGCTTCGACAATCTTTTCGTTCTTGGCAAAGTTCTCAGGCGCAGCAGGGCCCTGCTCCTTGTGCAAACATTCTAGCACGCGCTGCACATCGCTGCGATGCACCGTCATGGCCGAATGCATCCAAGCGGTTGAGCCCGTTCCAGTAGAGACAATCACGCCACTGCTGCGTTGCACAACAGGCTCTGTTGGATTAATGGACGGCAATGTGGTGGCATGCACGGTAGGTCGGCTCGCGTCCGTCTCGGCGAAAAAGATCTCATTAAGCGCAAGGTGTGGCGAAAGCTCGCCCGTATTGCCAAATTCTACCTGGATGCGAGAACGGAGCTGCGGTGAGAACTGACCCCGACAGAGCTTGTCCAGGACGCCTCGCTCAAAGCTAATGCCCGACTGCAAGGCAAAGCTGCACAAGTAGCCTGTAGAAAGCTTCGGATCCGTGTTGACAGTGACGACGGGGAGCTCGCTGCTCTTGACGCGAGCGGCCGTCTCTAGCACGGTGCCATCACCACCGCAAGCAAAGACAGCATCAATGTTTTCGAGGTCGGAGGCGATGAGCGCTGGCGCGCGGACCATCCTTACGTCGGTGCCTCGCCTTCGTAGCGCGCGCGTAATTTGATCCAGCGCATCATGATGTGAGTGATGGGCTTGCACGATGCGCTCGTACGGAAATCCCTTGGCGCGCATGAGCCGCTCGAGCGCCTGGCCGCCAATACCGCCGTACCGCGCGCTCGCGAACTCCCATCGCGTGCGCTTTGAGACGACAAGGACCCTCTTCAGGCTCTGCAGCTTTTCCAGCGCCTCAGCCTGAAGCATGGTGTCGCGCCACAGCACGTAGTGGAGGGAGGAGTCGTCCCGATCACTCGCCAGCAGCCGGCGAGCGCTACGTCGCGCCGGGCCTCGGGCACCAACGCGCTGCGCCTGCCGCTGCGCACGCTCTTCTGAGCGCGCGTCTGCAGCAACCAGGTGACGCGGCCCCAAGTCTCCTCCGCCAAGGCTTTTTGATCTTGACGCTGTTCTCGCGACTCGGCTTTCGTTGCTCTGGTCTAGTCTACTGCTCTGGCCAGCTCGTTCGCGCTGGGACTGCGCTGTGTTGCTGTGTTGCGCTGCGCCAAGCCGCCCCGGCCTGCCTCGCAGAGACCTCCGTGGCCCCGTCGCTCTTCGCGCGCGTGCCCAAGGCTCGACCGCGAACAGGGCTTTACAGAGCAGATAGGATCCCGCCTTGTTTTACCTATGTTTTCATGGAAAAAAGAAACATTGGAGCGAGCGAGAGACTCGGAGATTGGCAACGTAAGTTTTTGTCAACCTTGCGCACGTGGATGCGGTAGACGATAGGGTAGTGTATCTAGTGCCACTAAATTGGGGGGGGGGGGGGGGGGAAGCATTGAAATAATTCTGGCAAGGGGGGTGAAGAAATGTCAAACTTCTCTGGCCCCGCCATTTCTGTTCTGAGCTGATATATGTTAGGCGTCTATATCATCATTCTCGTCGTCATCTTCGTTCCTGTTGCGGACTGATAAGGCCGAGTGGAGGATGTACAAAACACAGAGAACTTCCTTTCTTCAAAGTCTTCATCAAAACGCAAAGAAATGTCTCGATTTGGAAAAGCCAATGAGAATCTGCTTCACCTCTTGGAGACCTTTGGTGTACTACAGGTCACATGCAAGTGGACGTGACGTTCCTTTTCCCCTTTCAAAAGTTTGCCACGGCCGCGTGTCCGTCCGCGTAAGCCTATACGTATATAGGCTACCGATTCATTTTCTTTTTTCTTGAAATTCCCCAATTTCACGACCGGTTATACGCCGTTTCTCAAACTGTAAAAACGGCCTGCTTGACCCGGCCGCCGTTCTTGGAATCAACGGCTCAATGATTTAGCACCATCCTCCACCTCACAGACTTCCGTGGCTTGTCAAGTCAGAAGTCGATCGACTTGTTGTATGTATACGCGGGATGTAACGGTCTGCATGGGTCTCGCGGAATACATAAATCTATTTCAGGGTACGCACGAGCACATTTGTGCGTGGTACCGCCACGACGAACAGAAGAAGAAAAAGCTTTGCCTTGTTCGTTTGACGCGAGGCGTCAGCGTGCGTTCAAGAGACCGAGCAGGGTCTCCTGAAGGCGACCCCTTACGACGAAAGGAAAGGAAAGGAAAGGAAAGCGCGCGCCTTGGGCTTTGGGGCGCAGTCAGCTAGTCTACGCACCATGGAGCACGTTCGTCCAAGCATTCTGCGTCGACCCCAGCGCAGAATGTCCGGACATCTCCATCGGTGCACATATTCGGCCGAAGAAGCACAAGAAGCAGAGCGTCTCGCGCGATTACGCGCAGAACGACAGCGACGCGACGAGGGGCTCTTGGATAGCTGGCATGCTAAAGAACGACCCGGTGGACTTGCATCTCGCCGCGAGCATCTCAATTCACTGCTGCAGCAGGCGCAGATCACCAAAGAAGAACACCAGAGAGAAGCTGAGGTCGAGGGAAAGGTGGAGCTTGAGCTCCTTAATGCGCGTGATGCTGCGTTGGAGGAACACGAGCGTCACCAGGTTGCTGCGCGGAGACTTCGCGACCGCGAGACGATGCTTCAGAACCAGCGCCTCGCTCGCGCGCGGGTCGAAGCGCGAGCCAAGGCACACGAAGCGCAAATCCTCGTCGAGCAGAAGCTCCTGGACCGCGAGGAGTTCGAGCGCAAGTTCGGACAGTCGATTTGTTAATTCAAAATCGATCGAATGCTGTCGGCAGGAAAGTATCTTGCATTGCAATGAATGCAATCGTATTGCAATTGCATCCCTCTAGGTATGGCAAGACAAAGTCAGTCGTTCGCTCGATTCCTTCGGTTCTTGTATTCTTGTTTGTTCGTCTGTTTTTACCAGAATACGGAAGCAACCCTGGGGTCTGGCAGGGCAGTCCTAGCGAACGAGCGAGCTGTTTCTCTGATGTTCTTCAAGTTCTTCAAGAAAAGTCTTTTGCATCTTTGATTCAATATCGTTTACATAGCCTACATGATCGAAAACACAGTGATTTATGCGCTTTCGTCAACTTTTTTGGACACAAGACGTTGGCGTTTGTCAGGGGCCTCGATACCAGCACCATCGCCATCGCCGTCTTCATCGCCATCAATATCCATGACGAGCGCACAACTACTGCTGCTCCCACTGGCGCTACTGGCATCAGCATCATCCCGACTGCTAAGATTGCTCCCCGAGCTAAAGGCGCTTCCGGGACTGTCGGGACTTGCTCGCTGGGGACTTGAGAACCCGATGTCCAGACCTCGCGCGTACGCCGGATAAAGCTGAAAAGCAGCCCGATGACGTGCCATAAAATCTGGCAAGGTCTGCCCAGTTGTCTCCACGAGATTGTAGCGGTGCATGCTGGCGTACTGGCGAGATAGCTTGGCTTCTTCCATAAGACTGGCCGCCATCCGCCCCGTCATACTCAGCCCGAGATGCGCGTAAAGCGCCGTGAAAGACTTGACAAGATCGTCAACGCAAAGCTCGTAGTGTAAAAAGCACATCTGTCGCGCGCAGCGCACGTGGCTGTTGCAGATGCGAACCGGATACGTGTAGTGCAACGAGCACATGTGCGTGAGAGCGTCGCGAAAGGGATATTTCACCGTCGGGCTTGCAAACAGCTTCCAGCCAAGGGCCATGTATGACACCATGGAAGGAATGGCCCGGAAGGGGTCACGTACCATGACGACGATGTTGGCATCCGGAAAGCTCTCAAAGATGGAGCGAAGGCGCAAGGTAAAGGTCGGGTTCTTGGACAAGTACCGGACGCGGCGGCGGCGAAACCAGTCTCGGCCACCACTTCCCGAAGAGGCAGTCTTCTTGCGCAGGTCCGTGGAAATCGTCTTACCAGAGTCACTATCTTGCGATCCGCCCGAGGCACGCAGCGCAAGCCGAGGCAAAGCATCAGCTTCGTCCGCGGTGGGACTGAGCAGAGCAAGACTCATCGCGCGCTGCGAAGTGGGCCGCTCGCCACCACGCGCGCGATCACGAATACGGATGCGCTCATGAAAACGCAGCTCTTCCATGAGATCGTGCGCGTAGAGATGGCGTTGAATACAGGTGCGGTAATAATCGAAAACAACGCGGCGTTCGTGGTCTGAGAGCCTGCTGTCAAAGTAGATGAGGTTGCGGAGATCGTCGTCGTCAATAAGCGGAAACATGAATGCCGCTAGTTGGCAGGCGGCAATGTTCATCATCATCCACTCGTCCTCCTCCTTGCGCCAGAGCCCAAAGCGGTGCACGCGGCCATTGCCAAGCGTGGCCTGGTCGATCTTGCGCAGAAGCCGCCCGACGGGGCCACCCATGCGCCGATCCAGGATGCTGAGCCGAAAGAAGAGAATGCGCCACGTGACAGACTGAGCGAAGATCATTTCCCAGAGCTCGGGGGCGGTAAAGTGGGTCTCGTCCTCTGCCAAGACCCGGTGGGCCCACGTGGTGCCGCTGCGTGCATTTCCCACAATAAAGACGGGGCGATAGACCTCTTGCTCTTTCCAGTCGCCGTACAGCACGCCGTCGAGCCAAAAGCCGACATGGTTCCACACCATGAGCGAGGGCACGGTGATGCCGAGGGACACGAGGGTCGCCACGCGTTTGGCCGTCAGTCGGAACTGGGGTTCCGCCTCGCCGGCGTGCTGCTTCTGGCCGTCGTCGGGCCGCGGCGTTCGCTGGGGTTTCCCTGCCCCCGCGTCGGGCCCCGCCGCGCGAGCGTCGCCCCTGCCGCCGGCGCTGTCGCCCTCGCCGTCGCGTCCGGCGCCGGGTGCCGGGGCGCGGCCCCATCCCGTGTGTTGCGCGAGCTCCTCGCGCCACGCGTTCGCGTACAGGCGCGCGAACCGCGCCAGCGAGGCCACGAGCCCCGCGGACTCGATCATCCTGCCCTCGCCCGGCCCAGCGCAGCCCAGCCTGGGCTGCCCGCGCCGCGTCGCTGCCGCTCAACGAATTTCTTTGTGCGTTTGCCTGCCTGCCTGCGTGCTTGCTTGTCAGGTCAGTGCTGCTCGCTGCAATGCTCCGCGGTGCTGTGCTGTGAGCTGTGCTGTGCTGTGCTGCGCTGAGCTGTGGAATTTTTCTTCGCCTTCTCTCTTGCTTCTTTCCGCTTTTTCCTTTCTTTCTTTCTTTCTTTCTTTCTTTCTTTCTTTCTTTCTTTCTTTCTTTCTTTCTTTCTTTCTTTCTTTTCTCCGTTTCTGGGCCTTTGCAACTAACTCCTCACATCGAGCAAGTCCGCGACCTTGAGTGCTTGCCATCCTTGGTTTTGGCTGCAGTAGTTCATCTCGGAAATGACGAAGGCCTGTCTTTTGGTCTCGTCTGCTTTCAAGTTGAAATAAAAGCTTGCAGTTCTTGTTCTTCGGCGGCAGCCATTTGTGTTTACGGAGTCGTCTGTCTGTAGGAGTTTGACCATGACGCGGATGAGCCTCGCCTCCCCTCGACGCGCTGGCTGCTGCTGCTGCAGCTGGCTGGCAGTGACAAGAGGTGGCTGCCAGATGTGCAGGCAACACAAGTTGTCCATTGCAGAGAGAAAATTGGACTCGGGACGCGTGACGATGAGGCCGCCGGCCCGTGGCGGGTGGACACGGGCGTGCACGGAGACAGGGAAGGATGCATGCACGGACGGAAGGCCGAGGCTCACCAGAGGCCCGAGAGCAGGGTAGTTCACATGCGGTTGCTTGAAAGCGGGCACGAAAGGAAAGACAGATTGAAGAAGGATAGGGGCGGTCTCTACGAGGTCATCGATAGAGTAATCAGACAGAGAGTTTGGCCGCGTGAGGATGAGGTATAGAGCATTGGCGGCGCGGATGGAAGCATAGACGCGAAAAACAAAACAAAATAGGACATAACAAAGCGTATCGCGAGCGCGAAACAGCACGCACGGACACGGACTCGCGCGTGGGAAGCATTACGCACCCTTCGACTTTCATCGGGAAGGGGAAAAAGGCGGCGCCATCTCCGAGCAACAGCGTGGCGAACGGATCGCTACGAAACCCTAACGAAAGCACTATTCATTGTTTAGCACGCACTGTGGTATATCTGCTGCTTTCCCACAGTCAGAGAGCCATTCAGAACGCGTATTGGGTCCGCGCGGTCAACTGACTTAAAGGCCGGGGAACACTGATTGGGCATCGCACAAGGTCTCCACTTACATGAAAACGTGGAAAAGTGATGATCCAACACGTTCGAACTCATGTTTGCGAAGCAAGCCGCTTGCCGGCAGAAAGCTGACATTTGAAGCTGCAAGAGGAAGCTTTGGCAAACTGCTTCGCGCAACGATCTGTCCGTTGTCGATCTGTGAACTCACATCAGTTCAAATGTTGTAGTTTATCAGCCAACTGGACGGACGGCCTGCCGGCGCGGAGATTTGCACCAGATGATGACAAGCTGAGGCTTTGCGAAGCTTTTGCGCGTCGAATCTGGTTGCCAAAGTGACACGTCGAAGAAAGGGGAAAACAAGCTCTCGACGCGGTTAGCGGTTGAGAAAGAGCTAGTCCGCAGGGGAAGCTTATCTAATTCCGAACGGAAAGCTCCGCGCAGCGCAAACCATAGCCAATTGCTTTCAGAAAGGGGAGATCTTATTTCGCGAACCGTGCGACCGAGCCTACTTCGCGTTCAACAGTCGCTCCGTTAAGAATATGCAAGGCGCACGATAGGAAATGAAAGGGAGTGGGAAAGAATGGTGGAACGAAACAGCCTGCTACCACGGCCTCAGCAAAACCTCAACTCACCTGTCCGATAAAGCGAAACAACCCGAGAGAGAGACTCCATATCGTGGATACGAAAATGTACGCAAAGTTTTGCGCCGTCCTCCTGCTTGCCGTCGTCCTTCCAGGAGCGTCTGCCGAAAGCATCGCTCTCCGTCGTCACACTCAGACCGTGGGTGAAGAACCTACGAACTCTGAAATTCTTGCTCTGCTCCAGGAGCTTCAACAAGAGATCAGAAGCGACAATGCCGAGCTGAGAGGAGTTCTTCAAGATCTTGACGATAAGGTCGTGTATATCATCGAGAATGCGGAGCTGGCAAACGAGACACTGCCACCCGGCGATTGGGATGACTGGAACTCGACGAGTCCGCCCACGGATACTCGTGTCCCGACACCTTCGCCGACCAGAGCTCCAAACAGCAAGTACGGCAGATGGCTTGAAAATGAGACTTACTGCAGCGCGATCGACAAGATGTTTACCTGCAGGCGATTCCGTCATCCAGATACTAAGTTTAAAATCTGCAAGTTTACTCAGGGAGTTTGTAGCGCGAAGCTCCGGGAGCCCGCGAATGACGACCCTGATGACGATGACGATGGCGATGATTTCGATGATGATGATGATTTCGATGATGATGACAACAACGAGTAGATGTTTTATCCCAATCAAAGTAAGCAGACTGAACGGAAATGTTTATCCGCGACGAAGGCGTTGTACTACACTCCTCCTATCTATCATCTTGGCTCTTACCGAGCATGCATAGTAGCGCGCAATGCTAAATAAAGGAAAGGATGTTGTCGTGCCGCATTTCTTGCACTTATATTCTTTTGAAAATTCTCGACCACACTCGCTTCATCTCTCAATTCGCTCCAATCCGCGCCCTCAAAGCATGCCATCGCTCGCCGCGCGTGGTCGCCTTCCTCGTTCAGAGCCCGACCTGCGCATATTCACGCAGTCGAAATGTCCTTCTCCCCCTCCAGCCCACAGTTGCATTGATTCAGCGTGTGCTGGCTTTTACAACGATCTCTCTCAGACGTGGGCGGTGCAGGGAGCAAAGAGTGATGCGAAGTCCGCTTCGATACGGCTTGGCACATGGCGCGAACCGTGCCATCGGCACGACTTGTCTTGGCTGACGGGTCCCATCTTCGCTCGCGGCGTCCTGAGTTCGCGAGCGCTCAGGCTGGCTGCCCGGCCATTCAGCGACGGTACACAATAGTGGAAAAAAAATCAGATTCTGGGACTTTTTACACTTGCAGGGCCGAGTGCATGGCTGTTTGCTCCTACCTGGTCTGAAATGGGACCCTTTGATCATGCAAGACGAACCAGTGCACGGGGTGGTAGGAGCGTCATGATTGGAGTTGCCAGCTCGTACGGTCTTGAGGACAGGCAGGGAGACTCGCGAGCGGCATGCGATCTCGAGCAAACTCGCAACCAACTCGAAAGCAAAACCAAAACAGCAGAGGAAACTAAAAAACAGAGCAAGCATAGCCAAAGCCAACGCCAAAAATCAAAAAAGGCACCCAAGACCTTGAAGCAAGATCCGGAGCCAAGACTCGAGAAAAGCCAAAAATGACCAAGTGCTTTCAGATCATCCTCTTCTTTGCGATCATTGGCGCATACTTTATGCGTTCTGCCGAGGCCAGCGCAATCGTCACGCCTGATACGAAGCGCGGACTGCTCCGAGGCCGAGCTGCAGGCGGGCCGCGCCGCCTCGGCTGGAAAAAGTTCATCAAGTCTATTGAAAAGGACGCCGACTCTGTTGGGGATGACATTGACGATGTCATCGACGACATCGGGGACGTGGCTGAAGCCGGGTACTGTGACGTGGTCAAGATCGCGGCCAAGAATCTTCTCTCCGACCCTGTGACAACGGATGCGGGCTGCGCCCTGCTTGGAACCGAGGCTGCTCTTGAGTGCGAGTCGGCTGGCGGCGGCCCCGAAGATCCGATTGCCGACACGTGCGCAATCGCAATCTCTGCCGCTGGCGTCGCAGCGTGCGAGAGCGCCATTGCCGACGGCGGGTCTTTTGATGCTGACGCACTCGAGAGCGACCTTGGTTGCTAGATATGTTCGTCATCCAGAACGCTTCGAAATAAATAATCATCATCATCGATTTTCATCTCATCATTATGAAATGGTCGACAAAGTTGGTCTTGGTCTTGTGCGACTGGGGCCTCCGGTGGCGTTGTTCCGTCTTGAGGAGGAAACGATGCAGAGCTAGGCGCTACAAGATAGCTCACGTTCCGTCAAAGGATTTACGTTTTTGCTCATTTCCCAGTCCAAATGTAAAAAATCTGGCCTTTGATCACGAGCTTGATGCGCTGTATACGCTCGATGCGCTGTATGCGCCATGCATGCACGATTTATTTTTTTTTTGGGGGGGGGGGGGGGCGGGTTGAAAGGCAATCACACATAACGGCAGTGGTCATGGTTGCTGTCATTCAATTCACAGAACCTTTGCTGCACATTACAGTTAGTAAGGCCCAGGCCCTCCCTTCCCAAGTTGAGGAACGAAAGCCCTGAGAGATCGATAAATCAATCAATCAATCCTCGAAACCAAAAAAGCCTGTCGCGTCGCGGCGGGTGCGGGCGTGCCGAGCGCAGCTCGCACAGTGGAGAATGGCCGCCGCTGAGGGGCCTGTGCGGCCACTGGCGTGGCGCGTGGAGGTTTTCTGCCTTAAATCAGGGGTGCCTCTGCGGCCGGATGACGTGGAAAAAACAGGCCATGGAGGATCGGGAGCCCGCGAGGGCGGTTGGGTTGAGGAGAAGGATGAGGCCCTGGGACAGCGGTACTGGCTGCTGCCAGGCAAGACCGAGGTGGTACGCAAAGCCGGAAACGATTTCAGAGACCGCGCAAAAGTGGAATCTAATGCGAAAAATTTGAACGTGGACCATCTTCTTCATCTCGAACTGCCAGAGTTTCTTGAAGTGGAAAGCCGCCGCGAATACGAGACGTACATTTCCCGTAAAGGAAATCTTACGCTCATCCTTCATCGTGATGGCTCCTTGCAAGCGAGCGCCGCGAATCGTAAAGGTAAGAACAAGATGCCGTCTGTAAACGGCGTGTACCTTGGCTCCAAAAACGAGGTTGCGGACGTTCCTTCGGGCGCCACGATTGTTTTTGGTTGGACTGGACAGGGAGTCGAAATTGCAGCCAAGGTCGAGTGCATGCCTGCTCCATACGTTGTCGGCATCACAGGGCTCTCAATTAAGGACAAGGCGGCGGCCGTGAATGCGGCGGCCCGATGCCCGCCCGTCTGTCTCTTGAAAAGCTCCAATGACACGAGGGCCCCCACCCTCATTGCCACCGCGACGAACCCAAAAATTGCCTCGGCGAAAATGCTGCGCGCTCTTGTCGAGAATGTTCCCCTCGTGGATTTTCATTGGCTGCCAAAACTAAAAGGCAACCTCGTCTGCGGATTGCCTGCCCCAAGTCCGTTTAAGCACACGTATGAGCCGCAAACGCAGCGCATGCAGCAAGCTGCAAGTCAGTCAACGCTGCAGCCTGATGCCCGTCATCCCACGGCGCCACGATCTCAGATGGCTTCGCAGGGTTTTCCCAACGTTCCACGCAGTATCTACCTTCCGGACACAGACGATGCCGCACTTCAGGTTTCGTATGCGCTCATGCCGCGTCGGCGGACTCTCTTCAAAGGCATCACGTTTGTGATCTCAGAGACCCAAGCGCAAGTGCTTTCTCCGATTCTCGAGTCTGCAGGCGCACATGTGGAAAGCCTCGTTGATATTGATGCAAAAACAAGCCAAGATGTGATTGTGGGAAAGCTTTATGCGCGCCTTGACGCGGGCGAGCACATCCTTGCGCTTCGTCATTCAGGTGCTTCGAGTGGTGGCGACGACACTGATGACAAGACGCAGAGCCTTTTGTCCGGTATTCCGCGCATCTCGAATGCCGAGGTCAGCACGCACATCCTCTGCGCGCAGGGACTCGATTTCTCCGGACAATTCGTGAAACAGGAACTTGCAGATGCGGCCAAGATTCGTAGTAAGATATTGAAGAGGTCACGTACTGGCGCACCATGGACGCGGTCCAAGGCGCCTTCGATCGATCTTTATCGTGACGACAATGACAATGACGATGACGATGACGGTGAAGATGATGAAGGTGAGACCGGCGTTAAATTCGGGGTGGTGAAATCTGAGCCTCTGGCAGCGAAAGGCTCACGCGCGCGCAAACACGAGCAAGATGAGACCGGCGTGAGGTTTGGGGAGCACGGGGCTTCTGAGCCAATACTGCGGTCCGCCAAGAGGCCGAGGAGCACATCTGAAACAACGGGAATCACCCTTCCGAAGCGTCGATCACGGTTGAAGCTGGAGCAACCTGGAGAGAAAGTTCATGCTCAAAAGAATCACACCGAGAATAACGACGACGACGACGACGACGACGACGACGACGACGACGATGGTGATGCGCTCGACATTGCTTCTGCAGGGGTCGTAGAAGAGTTAGCAGCAAAAGGAGAAAAGCTTAATCACGTAGTTGTCGATAACGACGGTGCCAATGAGAATGACGACGACGACGACGAAGACGACGACGACGATGGCCCTTTTGGTTCCGCTGCAATTGCTGAGGCTCAATCGAGGAGGCTCCGTGATGAAAAGCAGAGCCAAGACTTGAAGAAGCAGAAAAGTACGACTCAAACCTTGAAGCCGAGTAAAAAAGAAAGGATCGCTGCCGACTCATCGGGACAGATCTACTCGCAAGGGTCGCAATCTTCAAGTTGCGCGCCTTGGGAATCGAGCAATGCGTCAAGGAAACAAGTGGATGGGTCAAGGTCACAAGACGGGTCGCAAGGCGCGCGCAAGGGTCGTGTGTATTTTCGTAAGGCGCGTATCAAACGCGCCGCGGTGGAAAGGCCGTTTGGAGAAAAGTTTGTGCTGATTCGTTGTGATCACGCGTACAGATCGTAAATATGGTGTTTTGAGCTGATGTGTTTGTTGTGTGAGGATTATGCGTACAGATCGTAGACGGGACGTTTGATGGCGCTGTCGGCGCCGTAAATGTCCCGCAAAAGATTCCACGCCACCTTGTCGATTGCTACATAGTCTTGACCGGCCTCGAGTTCCGACCATGGTTGCCCGTCGCTGTCGAGAAGCTTGCCATTCTGAATTTCTCCAGGACGTGCCGCCCCCCGGAGAAAGGCAGACCAGTCTCGAAACCAATCTGCTTCAAGCAAGTAAAAGGTGTCAATCGGCTCGTTGGGCTCTTCAAAGGGAGCCACGAGGATGTTGAGCCGCGCCAGAAGTTTGCTCTCTTCCTCGCGCTGGATACGCACCGAGTTTTGCTCGCCGCCGCCGCCGCCGCCGCTTTCGGAGCCTTGTGAACTGTCTGCAGCCGGAGAGCGTGATCGTGCTTCACCATCGAGAACAGAAACGGGACCTGCTGCACCATGTTTTCCCGAGGGTGTACCAGGTGTCCCTGGCCGCTCGTCTGACTCGCGACTTTGAGCGGGAATCTCGACCTCGCTCTCATAATCGGCTTCCGAATCATGATCTGAATACGCATCTGCGTCATCGACAGCGGGTTGTCTGGCAACTTCTTCTTCTTCTGCTGCTGCTGCTGCTGAGATAGCACCCTCGTCACCGTCGCGCAAGAGCTCCTTGATTGTTTCCGGGTAGGCGTCAACAATAGCATCAACGCGGCCAGACACTTCACCGTCTTGGGCGTCACGATCACGATCACGCTTCTTCTTCTTCTTCTTCTTCTTTTTCTTGGAAGCCTGTTTGTCATCGACGTTGGCGTCGGCGTCTGCGCCTGGGTCGTTCTCGTCTCTGCCAGCCCTAGACTCCCATGGCGAAGCGCGGACCGGACCCTTGGAGGCGGCTTCATCCCAAACCTCTGCTGTGAGGTTGTCAGACTGAATCTGGGGCGCCGCAAAGGCCTGGCCGCCGGGAAGACGGGCGCTGCGAGAGGGCTGATTGCGCGCGGAGGCGTCGTCAATTCCGTCGACGCAGAGATCTACAAGATCGGCCAGGACCTGCCGTTTCCGCGACTGCGCGGCATCGGCCTCTTCCTTCTCGAGGAGCTTCGCCCGAACGATTTGCTGCGTCGGGCCCGAATAGTACATGCTGGAGTCCCCGTCGTTGCCGCTTCCACCGCCGGACGCCGCCGAGGCCGCGCTCGCGCCCCGGAATCCGCTGCGCTCGCTGTACACCATGTACGCCTCGTCCCCGGCATCGGCCTTGCTCAGGTACTGCTGCAGGTACGCCGGGACCTCGCCCAGCTGGCAGTCTCCGAGGACGCTCTGCAGGTTGCCCATGGCGGCCCCGCCTCGCGCCTCGGCCTCCCGCCTTCGCCTTTCCACCCGCGCGCCCTTGCTCTCCGCCTCAGGCGCGGGCTCGCCGCCGCCGCTGCTTGACTGGCGCTCGCCCCGGCCCGCGCCGC
>KN805423.1:195362-228256 GCA_000818945.1 Schizochytrium sp. CCTCC M209059
AGGAGGGGGGGGGGGGGGAGAGAGCAGGCGCGGCTCGCGTGCGCTTCCGCGTGCCCTTTCGCTCGCGCCTGCGGCTCGCTCGCTCCTGCGGCCGACCGGAGCCGGCGGCTGTTTTCCGTCTGTTCTCGTGCTTCCGCGCCGCGAGGTTGCTCTTTGCGGCTGCCCTGCGCACTGTCAACAATGGCCGCTGCCACTGTCGCGAAATGCGGCCACCGCTGCCAGCTAGAGCTCGCTAGCGGGCTCGTAGTCGCGGGTCCGTGGAGGAAAAAACCCTCGAGGAAAAAAAATAAGCAGTGGGTGATGCGATGCGGCCAAGGATGGCCAAGGATGGGCACGGAGAGGAAAAAGGAGAGGAAGGACCAGACCAATGAGGGAAGGATCGACGGAGCGATCAATCGATCAATCGATCAATCGACGGTCGATAGCGGTCGCCTTGGCGCGCGCCGCCGCAGGCTGGCGCTCTCCAAGCGACAGCCCGTGACCCACGTGCGTGCGTGCGTGCGTGCGTGCGTGCGTGCGTGCGGGAGGGAAGGAGCAGGCGAGCGAGCGAGCGAGCGATGGAACCGGCCGAGGTGGACGGTGAACGCGCCTCTGTGGCGCCAGGGCAAAAAGGGCAGCGAAAAGGAGAGAGAGAGGGAAGGAAGGCTTCTTTCTACTCACTGCTCCGCCAGGCAGGCAGACCCGGAAAGAACGGGAGGAGAAGAGTAAGCGAGCAAGCCAACCAAGCTTGCTTGCTTGCTTGCTGGCTTGCTAGCTTGCTAGCTGCAGCAGCAGGCAGAGCAGATGCAGAGCGCGGGAAACGATCGATGGATCGATGGACTGACTGATCTGCCAGGCACAGGCAGCTAAGCTAGCTAGCTCGCTGCACTGATCGATCGATCGATCGATCGCTCTCTCGCTCGACAATCAATCAACCAACTCCAACTCCAATTCGAACTCGAACTCGAACTCGATCAACAACAACTCCTCGCTCAACAACTCGAGCGAGCGAGCGAGCGAAACCGAGGAGCGGACGGCCGGCGCCGCAGCGCAGAGGAGAGAGGGAGAGAGGCGAGAGGGGACGGCGGGAGGCACACCGCCGCCGGTCGAGGGAGAGAGAGGGAGGGAGGGAGCAGCGAGGGAGGAGGGAAAAAAGCAAGCCCTGCACGCGAAGATAGAGAAGACGCAAGAGCCAAGGCGGGGCGCGCGGGCTGGGCTGGGCCGGGCTGGCCAGCTGGGCTAGGCCGGGCGCGCTCGCAGCCGAGCGAGGTGATTTCGCGCCGGAGGCGGACGAGTCGTGTCGGCGTGGAAAGAGGTGCAAAGCCGGCAGAGTAACCGCGGTGGGCTCGCTGCTTGCTTCAAGTTGCTTGCTGGCCTTGCTTGCCTTGCTTACTGCTGGCGCCTACAGTGCGCTACACTGCTGGCAGGGCAGAGAGCAAAGCGGAAAAGGAGGTCTCCCCTGCTCCCTTACCGCCCGCTCCGGGCGCGGTGCGTGGTCGGCAGCGGCGCGAGACGCCCGCAGCGCCCGAGGCAGCCCTCGAGTCGTTGCGTCGAGCGTTTTGTTTTGTTTTTTGCCTAGCTGTATACCGACCGGTGCGAAGGCGGAGGCAAGTTGGCCGGGTTGCTTGAACTTGTTGCTGCTGCTGTTGATGCTGCTGCTGCTGTGGCTGTTGTTGTTGTTGTTGTTGTTATTGCTCTGTCGGTGGTTGTTGCTCGCCTCGACGCAAGCGAGCGAGCGAGCGACGGCGGGACAATACGCAAGACAAGGCGAACAGAGACACGAGTGTCAGTCAGACGCGCGGTGAGGAAGGATGGAATGATAGGAGCGCGAAAAAGCGAGCGGAAGACTTGCTCTGCTTCTTGGCTAGTTCTTGCTAGCTCGGTCTGGACGGCCAGGTCGTCGGCTTCGCTAGCGGCTGGCGGGCGCAGCCCAGTTGGTCGGATGGTCTATTGGCGCGCCGCCTCTCGCTCTCCGCACTGGCAGGCTAAGCTGGCTGTCGTGTCGAGTTGTGTCTTATTTCGACTTGTCTTGTCTTGGCTCTTGCCTTTGGCTGGCCTGGCTTGGCACCGGCCGGGCTGGCGGCGCCTCGAGCGCCGGGCGCGAGGCGCGGCGCGCGGGGGAAAGAAGGAGGGGAGCACGAAAGGCAGACGACCGAGGCGTCGCGAGCAGGCAAGCAGCGCAGCACCGAGGGCTCTGGGAGCGGGGCTGTCGGTGAATGCGGGTCTTGATTGTCTTGGCTTCGAAACGAATCCAGGCCCTCCCTCCCGCGGGACCGCGCGCACGCAGACCTGGTGGGGCGACGTCGGAAAGGAAAGGAAGAAGCCGCCGCGTGCGGAGCTCTTCGGTCGTGCGCTCGGGCGGAGACGATTCGAGGTAGGCAGACAGGCAGACAGACAGATTGCACGCCGCGGCCGGCGTCTGCGCTCCTTCGGTCGCTTGTACTTTTTGAATTTGTCGCCTCGCTGCGGCACTCAACTGCCTGCGACATCCTACCTGGTTCGCTAGGATCTGCACGCGTCTGCATGCAGCTTGCGCCCGCACCGGACGCAGACTTTCGCACATGGTTAATTTCCTTGCCCCCCCTCCTGATTTCCCTCTGCTTTCCCAGGACCGCTTGCGTTCCAGCGCAAGCACGTGTGAGCCAAGCGCACCCCCCCCCTGCTCACACGGGAGAGAACGGCCCCAAGAACGGGGCTCCGAGTTTTCTAGGTTTTCCATTCGCAGGCTGCCACCGTCTCGCCTCGACGGAGACAGCCTCGCGCGCCGGTTGCGCTGCGCCGCGCCGCGCCGCGCCACGCTCTGTCTCGTCGTGTCGTACCGCGCCACGCCGCGCCTTGCCTTGCCTTGCCTTGCCTTGCCTTGCCTTGCCTTGCCTTGCCTTGCCTTGCGCCCAGCTATCCCTTCCTTGGCTCGCTCCGAGTCGCGGCGTGTCTGGATCTTGGCCGCCCAACCACCAAGTATATACGTACGTACGGAGCCTCAAGAAAAAGAAAGATGAAAGGAATGATTGTGCAATTCCGAGACCAGAAAGAAACCCCCTTGCTGCAGTCAAACCATGAGGATGGTTTACGAGGTAGACGGAACGAAGGGTTGCGCCTACTGTGCTGACGAAGCTCGCACGAGGGTGCAGACAAACATCGGGCAGGCAGGTTTCCTTGTCCTCTTTTTCTGTTTCTTCCAGGTCGAGAACGGTGGAGAGAGGCCCGGGTCTGGAGCACGGTCACCTCAGATCAGACCATTTTCGCCACGTGGGATAGATCGTAGCAGCTTGGGTGAATATCACTGCGATTGGCGCATCAGCTGGCTGAAGATTCTTCTCAAGGCGAGACATTTGGAAAGAAAATAGAAGCAAAGCCAAAGGTGGCCCCCAAACTTGTGGGGGCGAAAGTCATTTATCACATGTGGCGAACCTGGTTCTGTGCAGAGCTGTCTCTGGGTCAGCCTTTGTTGCCGAATTCACAAGGAAAGCTGATGCGCCTTGATGACTTCGTATCGCATCCTTTTCCGGACGTCACTTCGTCCGACGACCAAGCAGAATTCTTTGGGGGGGGGGGAAAGAAGAATAGATTCTGCAATGGAGACAAGAAAGAGCGCGCGTGTCCTTTCCGGAGCAATGCGATGCAATGCGATGCAATGCAATGCATATGTATACGGTGCAGATTGAAAGTAAAGAGTGCAGCAAATCCGTTCGGGGATATATATTTATTTTTGAACAAAAGTAGTGGTTGAAGAGGTGCAGAACCTTAATGCTTCTTGGGCGGCTCGAAGCCTGCAGGGACGGTTGACCAGCGCGCCGAGCCGTCCGCCATGCTCGGGGCGATCTCAATGGCACGTCGCAGGTCGAGCTCATCGGCCACAGCAGCAGCAGCCTTGGCATAGCTACACTTTGCGGCTTTGGCCACGAGCTGCGCCCGCCAGGGCTCGTCAGCAAGGGCGTCCCAACCAGCGGCCTCGGCGTGGTCCAAGCAGGACTGCAGCGTTTTCTTCTTTCCATCTTCAAGAAAGGCGTTCCCGTCGAAAATGGCGAGAACCTTTTCTGCAAGAAGCATGATGGCCTCGGCATTTTCTGGGTCCACGTCCTCCATTTCGCTCGCAAAGGACTGGTAAGATTCAATGTCCTTGAGCATTTGTTTTCGCTCTTCCTTGGACACCAGCTTTTGGTGATGCGTGGTCGTAAAGAGGAGCCGAACCTTGTACTCGATCTTGCCCAGGGCCTCGAGGACGCTTTCCGCAGTCATTTCTTCCTCGTCGTGGAGCTCCGAGGCGGCATCGAAGGCTACCGCCGCGGTGAGAGCCTTGTCGTCCATTCTGGACAGCGGTGGTCTCGCCTCGACGCTCGACTGGTGTGATGACGTGCGCCTTTGCGCGAGCTTCTACGCGCACGCGCTGTCCTGCGCAAGGAGGGACGCGCGCCTCCGCCCGAGCCTCGGAACTCTTTCGACAATTCGCTTTCTCTCTGTTCGTTCGTGCGCGCGCGCGCGAGCGCGGTAGACCGAGAGAGGAGGGGGAGGGGCCGGGGAAGGGGCGGCACGCGCTGCGTGTGCCGATGCCGATGGGGCGGCGCCGATCTGCAGGTCTGCGATGCTGCGGCGTTTGCAAAAGGCTCTGTTTGGCCAGAGCTCGCCCCGGCCCGCCCGCCAAAAATACACACGCTCAAATTCGCCGCCTCCTCACAAAAAGCGCGCGTGCCGCGCCATGCCAAGCGAATACGGTCCAGAGGGGTGCCAGATTGGCCGCCCAGCTGAGCTGAGCCAGACTGTGAGAAAGGTGAGAGAGGGGAGCCATAGGCCTAGTACTACCGCCAGTGGTGGTGGTTTCGTGGGCTGAGACTCTTGCCGATGGATGGGGCTCTGGGCAAGAAAGGCTCTGTGGACTGTCATACATATAAGCAAGACTACAAAACGTTTCTTCTTTCCTTCTCCACCGCTTTCATCATCGCCATAATTATGGTCATGGTCGGCTCAGCCAGGATGCAGACCTACTGGTGAGAATCACGTTAAAAAAAGTAAGGGCTTTGTAGGCTGAGACTCCTGCCGATGGATGGGCGGGCAAGGAAGGCTCTGTAGACTGTCATACATACAAGCAGTACTACACGACGTTTTTTCTTTCCTTTTCCACCGCTTTCATCATCGCCATAATCATGGCCATGGACGGCTCAGCCAGGGTGCAAAACTACTGGTGAGAATCGCTAAGAAAAAAGGAAAAAGTTCTTTTGGGAAAAAAGCATGTGGAATATCTTTGCTAGCTTACAGAGAACTAGTAGCGAGGACGGCAGTCAGCTGCCGCAGCAGTCTTCTCCTTCTTCACCTCCTCGCTTGATATGGACTCTACCTCGTTGCGAATGCCGAACCAAGTTGCGAAGCGCCAAACCAGCCTGGCTCCTCGCAGTCAATTCGTTTTGCAACACTTGAAACAACTAAGTTATCCGCCCCTGCAAGACAAAAACGGCCCTTGGTTCCTTAGGGGGAATTGGTTGATCAATCCCCGGGGCAAACAAGCAATCATAACGTGCTTGCGTGCGCGTTGTTTGCTTCCGCGAAGAAACGCGTGATCACGAACAACTGACCGTCATGTATCGGCAGGAGCCTAGTATCGCGGACGACCGCCTCCTCCTCCTCCTCCGCCCCCGCCAAAGCCTCGCGAGCCGCCGAAGCCGCCACGGCTTCCGCCACGACCTCCGCCACGGCTTCCGCCACGGCCTCCACTAAAGCCGCCGCCAAAGCCGCCACCACCACCACCACCGTTACGGCGTCCGCCGCCGCCGCCGCCGCCGCCGCTACCACCACCTTGCTGCACAGCTGCCTTGGCAGCAATGGGACGTGTGTCCGGGGAATCGTAAAAGCGCTTGCCATAGATGTTGACCTCCGTGCTACCCTTGAGCCCCATCTTGCCCGCAGTTCTGGCCTCGAGTTCGGGAACGCGCGAAAGTCCAATGTATGACGACCAGTCGTTGGCCTGCTGGATGAGCTCCGAGCGCGACTTGCCCGTCGCCTTAGACTTGTTAATGTAGTATCCCAAAAACGTGCGATATGCCGATTCCGCGGCGAGAAAGAGCGAAACATCCTCTTCTACCTCGCGCAGAACCCGCGAGACGTCCGGAGCCGGACCTCTGGCCTCGAGAGAACCACCGTCGATGGACTCGATGGGCAGGTCTCGGAGCTCGTTGAGAAAACGCTTCTCAAAGGGCGCAAGCACGAGGATGCCCTTGCCAGCCATGCCGGCACGCGCCGTGCGGCCAAGACGGTGAATGTACTGCTCACGATCCGTGAGACCAATCTGCAGAATGAGAGTCACGCCCTCAAAGTCGAGGCCGCGCGCACTGACATCGCTGGAGAACATAATGAGGTTCTTGCCCGTGCGGAACTCGGTGACGAGCTTGCCACGCTGCGACTGCGACTTGCGGCTATGCATCTCCAAAACATTGATGCCAAGCTTGTTGAAAACTTGAGACCAGAAACCAACGATGCGCGCCGTAGGGAAGAACACCATGACCTTGTACCCAGTATCCGTTCCGCCCATCTCCGCCATGTGGTCCTTGAGGAGCCAATACAGGACGTGCGGGTGAAGTTCGTGCGCGACAACAGTGGAGCTCTGCGAGACCTGAGCATTCGTCTGGGTGGTCTCCTCGCCGACAGTATCAATGAGCTTAAAGTCCGGCTTGAGGGCAAACTTGACAATGGGCTCGAGACTCTTGGGGTAGGTGGCGCTAAAGAGCAGGGTCTGCCGCGAACGGGGCAGAAAGCCCAGGATGCGCTCAATGTCCGGCCGAAAGCCCATATCCAGAAGACGATCCGCTTCGTCGAGGATGAGCACCTCGAGGCCATTCATGCGGTCCGCAAAGCCGGGAGTGGTGCTGAGATGGTCCTGAAGACGTCCCGGCGTGGCAACCAGAATATCGATCTGGCTCTGGAAACGGCGAATGTCCTTGTTCTTGTTGATGCCGCCCACGATGCAGGCCATGGAAATGGACCCGTGGAACTTGGCCAAAGCCTGTGCTTCGTCGTAGACTTGAATGGCGAGGTCACGCGTAGGAGCGATCGCGATACAGGAGATGGTCGATCGCGCCTGGGCCTGGCCGCCGGCGCGCTTGCTGGCAGCAATGTTTTCGATCGTGGGGAGCATAAAAGCCACCGTCTTGCCGGAACCGGTCTTGGCCTTGGCCAGAACGTCTCCGCCCTGCATGATGACCGGCAGCGTTTGCGCTTGCACCTGGGTCATGTGCGTGAATTTGAGCACCTCGTCGAGCGCGCGTTTGGCCTCATTGGAGATCTTCAGGCTCGCAAAGGTCTCCTTCGAAAGGTGCGCTTTCGACTTGGGCGCTGCTGCCGGAGCCGTCGCGGGTGCCGTTGCGGGCGTCGCGTTCTCTGCCTGCTGCTGCTGCTGCTGCTGCTGCTGCTGCTGCTGCCTGCTCTGCCGGTTTTTCTTGGCGCCGACAGGGACTTCACTGGCTTCTTGTTGCGCGGGCCTCTTTCCGCCGCGTCTACCGCCGCCGCCGCCGCCCCTGCGTCGTCCCCGGCCGCCGCCGCCGCCTGTCGCGCCCTCCATTTCTCTTGGCGCGCGGAGCGAGCTGGCTGCTGCGCTGCGCAGGTGTCGCCGGTGACGACGAAGTGGATGGACGGGACGGCTTCGCTGCGTAGATGGATGGGTGGGGGTGCCCACGCCAACCAACAAAGAAACGGCCGCGAGCAGCGCTCTCTCTTTCTCGCTCGCTCGTGCGTGCGTGCGTGCGTGCGTGCGTGCGTGCGAATGCACGTGAAGGCTCGCGCCTCGGAAGATTTCGCTGACTGGTAAGCTAAGCTCGCTCGCTTCGAGGTCTGCCTCAAGAAGAAGAAGGCGTCGGTTTGCTCGCCAAGCTCGCTGTGTGTGTGGCCACTCATTCCATTTCTTCACTCGTGCGCTTGATTCTTCATTCGTGCGCCTGATTCTTCATTTCCGGCTCCCCAAGCATTCATTCACCCCTAACGTGGCACCCGAGTCGTCTCCAGCCCACCAGAGCGTCTCAACAAGCAACAGTTCACCGTGTAGAGCTGTGTGGAGGCAGGTGGCGAAGAATGCTAATCTGCTGCGGTGGTACTGCGTAGAGAGCTGTGGTACAGTGGCGTGTTATAATAATGTAAGTCCCCATAACAGAATCGCGGCGACAGGTCCCGCGTTGGTTGACCTCGGACAGAGCGCGCGAGAGGATGGACGAGCCACCGAAAGGAGTGTCGCCGGCGGCAGCAGCGGTAGAGAAGACGGACAGCGGAGCCTCGGAGCATGAGGCCGTGTCTGCGTCGCCTCCCTCCCCGCCGCTTCGCGTCGTGGAGTTTTACAGCGGAATTGGTGGCCACCACGCGGCGCTTCGCCTTGCGACAGCCCAGGGCCTCGGCGACTCAAGGGAGGGACGCAAAGCGTTCGAGGTAGTGCGTGCCTTTGATATGAGTGAGCACGCCAAGAAAACATACGAAGCGTACTGGGGAGAGCCTGCAGTAAACCACCGCAACATCCTATTTTTGGCGCCCGATCGTGATACTGCAGCCTACGCCGAGGTCTGCAGCGCCGACCTTTTCGTCATGTCACCGCCTTGCCAGCCGTACTCGCGTCGAAAAAGAAGCAAGCATTCGAGCGCCAAGGATCGCTCTGGTAACGAAGATCGACGGGCGTGGTCTTTACACCATCTCATTGACCAAATGGCCGCAAATGACAAGTTTGCGCCGCGCATGCTTCTTCTCGAGAACGTCCTTGGCTTTGAGAACTCGGCATCCTTTGAGCGCCTCACAAAAATGTTTGATGCGCGCAATTTTGTTTGGCAGGCCCTCGTGCTCTCCCCCCATATGCAAGGCGTGCCCAACTCCCGGCCGCGGCTCTTTGTTATTGCCAAAAGGGTACCTCGCAACGGTGCAGCTTTCCCCAATCCTCTGTGGGACCGGCAAATCGTACAAGAGGCAGACGCAGATCCTGAGCGCAGAAAGTCGCAGATTGAGGCTGCGCAGACGCCCGTTTATTGGGTCGAACAGGGCGCAATTGTAAAGGGGCTCTTGGCGCAAGGCAACGTGTGTGAACACGGACTCGTCTTTACGAGTGACAAAGTCGACGCCAAAGAAAAGCCAAATATCAGCAGCGCAGTCGAGCCTAACAGCCTTAATGAGACATTGAGGACATTGAAGTCGTCGCCTAGCAGCAGCGACGCAGGAGCAGCGGCGCTGGGTCGCTTTCTCGCCGCCTCGGACAATGTCGACAAGACAGAATATCTGGTTGATGCGCTGACATTGTGGAAGGCAGGAAACGCGTTTGATGTGGTGACGTCAGCCAGCACGCGTTCACATTGCTTTACCAAGTCGTACGCATCCTTTCACGGCGGCGCAGGCTCCCTATTGAGCTCAAAGGCTCTTTCAGATGAAGAGGTGGACCGTGCCTACAAAACGTACTACAACGAGCGCAATGCGCTTGTCGAAGCGGCTGCGCCTGGCAAACCTGATTGGTCTCTTGTCGCAGCTGATCGCGGCGGCTGTCCGGCGCTCGAGCCGCTCGGAATCCGTTATTTCTCTCCTCAAGAAATCGCATGTCTTCTCGGATTCCCGGCAGATTTTGCCTTTCCTCCAGATGTTTCACGCAAGCAGCAGTACGCCTTGCTTGGAAATAGCTTAAGCGTGCACAACGTAGCTCTACTTTTGCGTTACATGATGGCAAAAGAAGGAAAAGATGCGACTGAAAATTGAAAGCGACGTTGGTGACAAAACGTTTGAACGAAAAAGAAAGCAAGCAAGCAAGCAAGAAGAAGAAAAAATCTCTCCGCGCACGTGGCAAACAATAACAATCAGCCTTCTCTGCTAACGCTCATTGGCAAGTGGAGCTTTGTTAATAATATAATTCCCATTGTATATTATCCGAGGGAGCCTTTCCTCCCACGTTCGGTAGTTCGAAAAGGGGTCGACGATGATGCCCACCACGATGATGGCGCGAGTTATACACTCATGGCATGAATCTTTTGCCCTCGGTTACCTTTGGAGATTGAAGAAGCTCAGGTTCACCCTGCATATTCTGGGACCTGGTTTGGCGCCATACACTTTAAGACTCTTAAAGGCTAAATGCGAGTCTTTGACTTGCCGTGGTGCAAAGATCAGAAGAAGAAATGAGTGCTTACTTTTGGTTTTCGTATACGATGGTTTTCAGTGCCTCCGTTGCCTCCGCCGCAGAGGTATGCGGGCTCTCAAGACCTCGAATGCGGTAGACGTCAATGGCGCCATCCGAAGCGCCAGCGACGACGATGGGCACATTGCTGGCAAAGGCAATACTGCAAAAGAAGGAAGCACCAGTCTGAACCCGCGAGCGCGCATTGTCTCCAGTACCAACAGAGGCATCCGCCGTCGGGGGGTCGGGAGGGGCCACAGCCGCAGCCGACGTGCTCCGGCGTAGCCTTGCCTTGCGTTCAGCACTAGCATCAATGAATTGCGTAATGACCGGGTCAAGCGTGTTCCTAGAAAGATCCCAAATCTCGAGGCGACCATCGCCCGCGACAGAGCCGAAAACAGTGGACTGCGTGGTGGACCAGGCGACATCGTAGACAACGTCGGCGAGGTCGACCGATTGAAAGTGGAGCAAAGGCTGATCACGCTCCGGTTCCCAGAGCTTGACGGACCAGTCAGCGGAACAGGTAAGAAATGCCTCGGGCCAAAAGGGCGAGCAGCGCAGCTTGTAGGCTGGCCCCGAATGGCCAAAGTAAGTCTCCAAGTACTGCTCATTGTAACTACACGAACAGCGATGCAAGGTACCGTCTTCTGTGGCCACATAATACACGCCGGACCCATTGGCTGGAAAATCCAGACTGAGGCCCGCGGCTGTGCGGGAGATGATGCCCTCACCATGCCCGCCGAGCTCTGTGGGGACGTGCACGCGTTTGAGAACCATGAGATCCGTACTTGAGAGCCCCTTCTTAAACGTCCACTCCGTAACGCGCCCGTCGGAACTCAGGGACACGAGCACTTCACCTCGTTCGTTTTTATTGACCCACTTGACCTGCCAGACGGCATCCTTGTGCTGCGTTGCGAGCCTCGAGCTATCAAGCACTGGCTTGTTTGCGGCGGGGCCCTCACGGTGGAGATCATAAATGGCCACCGTACCATCGTACATGCCGACAGCCAGAAGACTCGGGTGCTCCGTGGAGAAATCGACGCTGCAGACGCCCGCGGGGCACCGAATGATACGCTCCGGATACTCTGGATTCTTGAGCGTCCAGAATAAGATGAGACCATCCTGCTTTGTGTCAAAGTCGAACTGGCAGTACGCCACCGCAAGCAAGTCTTCGTTGAGCTTGTTCCACGACATGCTTGAGACCGTACGCCCCGCGGCTTCGGGACACTGGAACTTCCACAGCAGCTGAAGGGCGGGGTCCTCCTCCGCAGGGACTTCATCATCATCAAGCTCTGACGCGGCATAAGCTCCGTCTTCGGCGCCTCCTTCGAGAGCATTTGTCTGCGTTTCGCCCACCGCCGCCTCGGCACTTGAGCCGGATGTGGCGGTGCCTTCACCCGCTGCAGCTGCTGCGTCGCCATCCGGTGGGCCGTTGGTCTTTGATCCCTCCGCATCGCCGCCACTACCGGAGGCAGCCGTTTCTGGATTTGTAGTCTGACCATCGCCCGACCCCGAGCCCTCGGCAGCTTCCGCGTCGGGATTTTCGCCGTCTTGACCGTGTTCTCTTGCTTGGTCAGCGGCTTCCCCACTTGCATCGCCAAGCGCGCTGGGATCGTCCGCACTGCTTGCTTGCGCAGCTTCTTTGACAAAGTCAGCGTCAGCAAGTGGGACAGCGCGATAGAGAAGGTGTTTGTTGTGAAAGACATTTTGCTGCACGCCTCGTTCCAGGGTGCGAAGAGTATCTGCGAAGCCCAGCCCTGTAAACATGGGGTTTGTCTCTTCCCCTGAAGCACCTGCAGCTCCGGCACCAGGGTCTTGCGGGCTGCCCGGAGACGTGGGGCTGCGGGCGGCAAGAGCGTTTTCTGTGGCGGCTTCCTCGATGGGCAGTAGACAACCCGGCGAGGCGACGCTTGCTGAAACGAGCTTTTCGATCTGCTGCGAGCGTGCGGCGGCAATGGCCGCTCCAAGGGAGCCCCGGTCGCTGGCTTGAGCTGCCTTTGCGGCGGCTTGGTTTTGCACGGTGTCCTGCGCTCCCACAACCATGTCGACGTTCTCTTTTTCGTTGGACGCCCCGCTGGTCGCATTTGTGTCAGTAGCCAGGGCATCGGTAGCTGTGGCACCAGCGCCAGCATCACCTGCAAGGTCGTCCTCGGCGCCAAAGTCTGTGCCAGAGCTGTCAGCCAGCACAACGTGATCGTAGATATCCCAGGAAGTGACTTGGCATCCCGAGTCCTGAACGGGAGGTGCAAGCGTTGATATTTCGGTACTTTTCACCTCGTGATTGAGCGTCTGCGTTGGCCTGGAGGTGTAAAGATCGGAGCTCTCGCGGCCTTCGCACATAGCGTCGTATTTTTCGTTCTTCTCGGTGACAAGCTTGTGTTCGGCAGACTCGGCAAAGACGCAGGCGCCCGTAAGCTGGAAGAGGGTGGTTGTAGGCGTCTCGGTGAGAAATTTTGTAATGTTCTCCTGAAGGTCGATCTGCCCTTTGTCGCCAAGCGCGAGTTGCGTCTGGCGCTGGTCGCGTAAGGACGGAGATCGAGGCTCGGTCATGCGTTTTCCCGTCGCGGCCGTAGGCGAGGAGGCTTGCGACTGCTGTGACGCCGCGGGCGCGGGCGTTTGCGGCGGCTGATGCTGCGGCAGAGGCGGGTGCTGAGGTGGAGGCGGAAGACTCTCTTGGCCGAGCTGGGACTTGGAAGCATCATCGACAACGGGTGTAGAACCTGGTCCAGCGCCAGCCTTGAAGCTCGATCGAATCGCGTTGGAGCTTGCAAAAATCATGGACCCGTTCATACTGGCGTTGATGTCTTTTTTGCCCCCTTGCTGGTTATTGTTGTTGCTGTTGTTATTGCCGGACTGACTATTGGAAACAGCAAGGCTTTCGTGATCATTGAGAAGGGAAAGAGGCGTAAGATCTTGGCCATCCAACCAGACACGGATTGTGTCGCCGCCGCCACTGCCGTAGCCCCCATTTCTGCTCATGCTTGTTCCACGCATGCTGCTGCTACCAGAGAGCTTGCTGGAAAACACTGCGCTTGGTCCTCCTCCAAGACCTTGCTTTTTCTTGCTGCGATTGGCAAAGCGGCTCGCGCCACCCGAAATGGACCCTTGCGGGACGCCGGCATTGCGCACAGAGGCAGCACTACTGCCTCCGGAGACCTTTGACGTCCCGACCATGATACCTTTTGAGGCGGGCGAACTTGGAGCGCGCGCGCGCAACGCGTACGCGCAAGTCGCCCTGAGCGCGGGCGGCACTCGCGATTACTTTCTGGCGAACGAGTGAGTGCAGGGACGCGCAAAGCCACGTGCCAGAGAGGTCGAGCAAGCGTTCTGGCTGGACCTGCCGCGATGGCACTGCCCGCGCTCGCCTGCTCACACGCTCGCAACCGGACAAGCAGCAATGATTGTGCGCAGTGCACTCGGCCTCTCTTTGTAAGGAGAGCCCGCGACGGGGTCTGGGCAAATGACCGTTGCAAGTCGAGTATAGCAAGTGGCGGAAAGTGCACAAGAAGGAAATTGAAAGTGACCCAAGACGAATTCCCCCCTATCGAGTGAGCGAAAAAGGCATTAGTGGTTTGACGAGGCAAGTTGAAGCGGCGTTGAGCAAGTATACTTGCTGCATGTAGTAGTGGAAGAACTCGGGCGGGCTGCGCGCGCATAGAGAGAACCATGAGCGCGACGGGTGCTGCTGCCGAAAGCGGCAGCGGTCGAGGCGGCGGTAGCGACGAGAGGAATAATGGCGTCTTTATCTCTTTGGAAGAGATGGAACGCAAGGAAGCCGAGAAGCTGGTGGCAGCCCAGGCCGAAGAGGCGCGCTTGCAAGAGGAGGATGAAAAGCGCCAGCGCGATTCTCGGGCTAGCGAAATGTATTGGGCCTATAATCTGTACGTGCTAACATCGGGACCAGCAATTCTGGCGCTAATGACATTGTTTGCAGCGCCCTTTGTGATTCACGGGTTAGAAACCTGCCCGACATCATCGCTCAATGGTACGTTGATAGCAGCCAAGACGCGCTTGCTTCAAGGCGATCCAAGATTTCATGTAAAGATGAACTCACCACATCTCACGCAAAAATTTGCTGTATGTTTTTTTCTTGTTCTTTCTCGCTTGACGCAGTTTTTGTTGTTTTGACAATGCTTATCGCATACCTATACCTTTTTGTGTACGCATGGATGCTGCTGGGGCCGCTTCCCTTTCACACGCGCATGCATCCGCTTAAAGTGATATTTGGAGTCATTGCAACCATTTCTGTTGCAGTCTATGGTCTACTCGCTGTATGGTGCTTTACCAATAGGGAATGTGTAAGTCATGGCCAAGGATATCATTGAGGGAAACTTTGTGCTGACAGCCTTTAACAGGCTGATTCTGCGCCTGGAGAGTACACGTATTGCATGTTCCAGGTCGTCATTTTCGCGTTTGGGTCGACATCTGCTGCGAGCAAATTCATCAAGGAAAAACTGCAAGCGCGAGCGCTTCGAGAGCGCAAAGCGCGCCGCAAGCGTTTAAAGGAACAGCTCGCCAAGGAGATGGAGGCTGCTGCTCTTATGTCCGAGGAAGATGAAGACAATGAGGATGGGGATGACGGTGGCGAAGATGGGGATGTGGAAGATGACGACGAGGAAGGAGAAGAAGAAGAAGAAGAAGAAGAAGAAGAAGAAGATGAAGATGATGATGACGACGACGGCGGCGGAACTGGAGAGCATGATGAAGCAAGTCAAACAAACGAAGTACGGGAAAATGATAAGGGAATCGAGGAGGACTTCAACACGGCGGCCGCGTCAAAGGATAAAACGAATAAGGACCTTGCGAAATCCCAGGCTTCAGATCTGAAGTGAGGGCCACCGAAGTGCACAGACGCGCATGTCATGAGAGGCTATCTCATAAAACAGGATGATTGGCCAGCTGATTTTTTTTTCCCGCCGAGCATCGAGAGGATTTGTTAGTATCTAGCCACATGAAGTTATCCGAAAAGTCATTCGAGATTTTGGTCGCGCGATCGGGACAAGCACCGTCGAAAATATGCTGATTAGCTTTTAAATTAAGCCCAGACAAGGCTCTCCTCGGCACTGTTGTCATGGCAAAGTTCGAAATTCTCAAACGCTTTCTTTTGTCGAACGGAGGGAGGTGATAAATCTGGCGGCACCTACCACTACATGGTCTATTTTGTCGGAAAAAAACAAAAAAAACGGATAATAAAGCTATCCGAAATTTACTGAAGGGACTTCATCAGCGTTCTAAGGAGAGTCTGGTTCGAGTGATGAGCTCGCATCTTCTGAGACATGTTCCTCTGAGCTTGCAGAGAGGGAACGTACAAGCTCCAGCAGCTCTTGCTAAGACCGCTGAATCGGAACACGTTCCCCTGCGAGTTGTAGGACCTCCATGAGTTCTATTCTTATAATCTTGTCATCTCGCCAAAACTCGAATGAGAAATCCTCATTTGCCTTCGGAGCAAAAAAGCGCGAACACCTACTTCTTCCACAAATTGCTTGTCCTTCTTTTCTTTCTTCGCCTTGCTCACAACCTCACGGAACTTGTCTTGAGCCTCGATGGCTTTCAGTCGCGCGAGATCGTACATGTCCTTCAGCTGCCAGAGATTCGTTCATACACGCTGCAAACGGCGGCGAAGTCAGCGCCACCAACGTCTTCAAACAAGATATTCGTCAGTCTCTTCGAAGAGGTCTCGCTCCGCTTCTCCTGAATGGAATTATCCTGACCTTCTCCTGTGCTACCAGAACTCGATATGAACTTTCCGAATACCGTTTCGATGAATGCCTTCGCTTCTGCCTCGCTCTGCGGGCGGCTTGGCAAGGGCCACGAGATTGCAAAACTTCGAGTCGGTGTCGCGTTGCCTCTCCCCTGGTCCGTCGACAGCTTCCGGCGGCGACGCAAAGTAGCTCGTGATCATGCGCTGGCTCATCTTTCGTCGACAGAGCTGCCGACGCGCTCCGTTAGATTAAATCTCTGCTGCTCAAGCTGCGCAATCCAGGCCTAATCACCGCTTGGGTTCAACCCATCGTTCGTTCATACAAATGTATTGGTCGGCCTATTTAATGGTCTATTTCTGTGTAGCAAGCTGAGCCTTTCAATTCCAAGTTGACTCAAGTTGATTTGCAACATGGTCTTACAGCTAGTGAGTAGTAGGTAACTCCTATACGATTTCACGGGCAAATAAAAAAGATCAGTTGGCTTCGCAGAAGAACACAGGCCGCAAGTGGTTGATTAATGCGATGGCGAATGTGGCCGCAATAGATTATTGCAGCGCTCTATCAATATCAGATACCACGACGCAACGAGCACGATTTTACGGGCAAATCAGTGTGGTGTTCAAATCGGAGGTTCTACCCTCAATTTATTTTCTGCCGACCAACAACGAAATGACGTTGCGTCTCTAGAGTGGCCGAGAAATCAAGTTGTGCACAAGCTACCATCCCTCAATGTTAGTGAGCTCACTCTTGCCGTCACCCGAGCTCGTGAATTACAAACACCAACTCCCACCCCCTCCTCCTCCTCCTCCTCCTCCTCTTTCCGGAGGATCCAGCGAGTCACGCCGACAAAGACGACCAGGTAAAACGTGTCGAGCTATACAACGTAGAAAGAGCGAACTTTAGGCAATCGCCTTTCCTTCCCATCGTTACAAGCAAGCAGAACAAAATAATTTGTAAAACACAGGTGAATTATTCTGTAAAACACAGGTATATAACGTTGTGCCTGTGTGCTGCTTCGCGATGCAAGCTGCTTCGCGATGTGTTCTCTCTTTTGATCAACCATATACAACTAACAACAGCTCGAATCACGGTTCGTCATGACTCCCGGAAGTTAGAGAGAACAGAAACCAACAGTCAATGCGACCATAAATCGGGAATCACAGAGGCAGCAGAGGGAGCTGCACAGCACCATGGGAAGGGGCGTTGCTGGGGGGCCTTTGTGCTGACCAACTCGCATTTGGATAATGCGAGTTGGTTGTAAGCATTTTTATGGCTTTTCATAAATAAACAATAGGACTAACCATCTGAAATTGGTAGGACAGATTCAAGCTGCTTTTCGAGTTCATTAACGTCGAAATCTTCCTAAAAAAGGTCACCATCATCATCATTATCATCATCATCGCTGTCAGTGTCAACACCAACGTCATTTGAGGATTCTCTACGAAACGCCTCTACGACACCATTGTACGAGACGAGAATCCGCTTCACCGAGTCTCGACCGGAAGATTGCTCAAGTCTAATGAGCTCGGCATTTAGTCCCTGCTTCACATCTTGTTCTTCATGTACTTCCTTGCAAAGTTTCCTTTCACGTAAGCTCAAACCGGTTCGATGGGCTGCAGATCCGAGTAGTGAGGTGGCTTGGAGAGAACGCGATGCCCTGCCCTGCCCACTCTGCGGCCTCGATCACTTCCGGCAGCACCTTCCCCATGTTCCAGCTCTTCAGCGGAACTTTCAGCTGCGCAACTGTGCTCGTTGCGTCGTGCGGTATTTGATATTGATAGAGCGCTGCAATAACCTATTGCGGCCACATTTGCCATCGCATGAACCAACCACTTGCCGCCTGTGTTTTTCTGCGAAGCCAACTGATCATTTTGATACGCAAGATAAGTGTAGAGCTATGAAGCGCTCTGGAGACGTGAGCATCTGTCGTCCACGAGCTTTTCGATTGCCTGAAGTTCTCCTTCGCAGCCCTCCACGGTGCGTTTTGACGCTTTCATTTCGCGGATGCCCTTGCACTTGAGACGACGACATCCGGCGACGCTTCGGGGACCCGCTCATCATTTTAGCACACCCACACACACACACACACACCCTCTTCACCGCAAGTCCGCGTCGTATGCTTGCTGGCGTTGGTCGTAGCCGCGATCTGCACGCCATCGACTTTTTCCAGTTTATCTTAAAAAGTGCAACTTCTCGCATGGACAAAAGAAAATGGTTTTAAAGATAATTACCGATTTATGGTCTCGTGGCAGTAACTTTGTCTTTATGAAAAAAGCAGATCAACAAACGCCCAACGACGAAGCAACGGAGTATTCTTCGAGCACAACAAGCGTGACAGGCATGATGAGACACGACAAGAGGCGAGAATGTGACGCCGCCTTCGTCTCGGGTCGTAGCGCAAAGGGCCCATCCGAGCGCCCGCAAGCCTCTGCTTGTGGGAGTGCTCGCGCCGTCGCCGGCGCAGCCACCGCAAGGGTGGAGTTACGAGCAGGCCAAGGCGTTGCGCCAGTCAAAAATCGTCGCCACCAGCATCCTGGCCACAGCGAGCGAGAACACCAAGCTTGCCAACGGCAGGGAACTCCGCACAGACCCAATCGCGCCGGCGAAGGGGCGAGCGCAAGCACGAGGCGAGCAAGCGCAATGCTCTCTTCGGTCCCCGAAAGCGTCCAGGAGCCGCGCACGCTGAGATCGCTGCAGTTGTGCACGTCAACCTCTCATTTCGGCGGTATGAGATGGCAGTCTTTTGATGAAGGGGTGCCTGTTGCAGCTCATGGATGGACACAAAATGAACCTTTAGGTCGATCAACGAGCCCGAGGCAAGTCGCAGGACACCAATGGGACGAAAGAAAAGACGAAGCAAGAACTTCCCGCGCTCTTTCTGCTCCTGGTGGTGGCACACCGGAAAGATCTCCAACAACGTCAGAGTCAGCAAGGTTCAGACATTCAGCGCCACGGCCGTTAGATACATTATCACGCGACGCTGAGGGTGACCTCGTTTCGGACGCCAAGTATCTCGAATCAATCATCGATGTCCTTGTACAGCCGTCCCCTACAGCCGGGGCCAAAGCGTTACCTTTACCACTAGGACCTGACGCGTCTTTTTCTGCCTCATCGAACAACGCGGCTCCCTTTTCATCAGAAGCCAATACATCTCTACCTGCGCCAGTAATTCCGTCGAACAGGTTACCCAAGCCAGCCTCATCCGTAAGCTTAAACGTATTCAGCAACTCAGCCCAAGCCTCCGTACACCAAGAACCGCACCTTCCTCCGACTCGTCTCGTCCCATATTTTCAACCGCAGTATCCACCTTTCCATCCCCAACCTCCGGTACCAAATGACTATCATACGGCGAAAGCTCAGCGCAATCCCTGGAACCCTGGACGGCAGCAGGGTTCGTTTTCGACCGAGCATTTAGGACAAGGCGGGGAGAAGCTGTCGAACAGAAAAGATTATCAGCATTTTCAGGGTCGTCAGCAGCCGCTGCAGCAACAGCCAAATTTACAGCAGCGAGAACGACATCAGCAACAACAACATCCTCATAGGCGACGGAGTCGACGTGAACGGCGTAAAAAGCATTCCCCACACTCTTCATCATCAGCTGAGATGAAGCAGCCTGTAAATTCTACAAGCCCGTCGTTTGAAAGGCATGAACAGTCGTCTCGACCCCATCAACTTTTTCTGCGTACGAATCGCCAGTATCAAGCTCAGCCTATCGTCGATTCAGGCGTGGACAACTCGCATTTAGAGTCACCTCCAAATACTGAGGTACTCTCACGAAGCGATCTTGCATTCGATCATGACGCGAGAAGTCAGCAATTTGGACACTTACAGCCATACGATTATTATCAACTTCACTACCAGCAGTACCAGCATCAAGTTTGGCTTCATCAGTACCATATGTACACAGAGGGGGAAAAGTTGAAATTACAAGAATCCGGAGATGCTGAAGCGCCTAGGGTTTGCAGCAGCGGGATCGACGCAGAGATTGCTACAGATGTAGGACTATATATCAGGCAGTGGGAGCCTGCCTCAAAGCTTTCTTCCGATCAAATATGCACAAAAACGTCGAAAGAGCTTGAGCAGGCTATTCTGAATACTTCAGGGCATCTGCTACCTCGTAATCGATGCAAAAAGATCTTGGGGCTGACTCTGAAGCATGATCAGCTCCGATCAAAGGAGTCCATTCTGCTCATTGAAAGAGCGTGCGTCTTTTTCATCACTCACCTCACTCTCCTCGCCAAGCACTTTCGTGGTGAGCGCGACAACTTCATTTTGAAACAAAGAGACATTGTGCGCGGAGCTTCTGTAGACCCGAGTATGGATTTTTTGGTGCGAGTGTTCATGCTTAATCAGCCTGATTCGATCGTGAGTGCGATTGTTTCTCACCCTGGCAATGCAGCGCTTCTCGAAGTTCGCGAGATGGCTGCACAACGCAACAGCGGGAAAAAGAACAACGCTCGCGATCGACCCGGGGCTGGCGATGAAAATGATAGTAACGAGAACGATGGCGAGAGCAGTGCTGCCGAGCCCTTGGACTCCGTGCACATTCAATAGTAAACATTCAACGCTATCTGGTATCTTCCTTTGCAACCTGTTCCACATGTATCTCGGCGACGAGCTACAGCTGGCTGAATGTCCTGTCAATGTGCGGGGTGTGAGCCCCCAAATTTTCAGGTGCCCAAGTGTGGTCGGGGGAATGTTGCGGTCGCTATTTCCCCCGACGTTTCCTTTTCGCCACCGAGCTGCCACTGTCTCGCTTCTCCCTCTCGGCATAATCAATAATAGAAGATTTCGCTGGTCTAGGCGCTCCTCAATGGTGCAGTGGAGGCTGAGGCAAGTTCCCCCGAGAGAGCCTGCGGCCCGGCGCTGCTCGCGCGAGGCGGCGTTCGCTGCACTTGCAGCGGGGCGCGGCAAGTGCGCGCCCGCGCAAAGGTCGACTGTGCGGCGGCGATAGCGCCCTTGGCGCGGCCGCTGGCGGTGCGGCTGGCGGGCAGCAGCCAGGGCAGAGCAGAGGCAGCAGAGCACGAGCTGCAGCGCGTACGTTTGCGCGGGCGCGGGCAGAGGGGTGGCCGCGAGCGAAGCGGTCGGAGCGCGAGGCGCGGGCGGCGCGAAGGAGCGCAGGGCAAAGGCAGGCGCGCGAAGGGAGTGACGAAACGAAGGAACGCGAGGGACTGACGTGAACACGTGTGCGCGATATTGGTGAAACGCAGAAAGACTTGGAGCTGACCCCGACAGACCTGAAAGGATGGCTCCCCCCATGAAGAACGTCCACCCTGGCCTGGCCAAGCTGTGGAAGAAGTACAAGCCCATCAACGGCCTTGTGACCCGGACCGTCTCTCCCTACCAGCAGGACTTTATCACCCCCTGGGTCAAGACGTGGCCGGAGAAGATGAAACACAAGATCTCGGACAACCTGTTCGATGTCGGCCCGGGCGTGCTTGTTCTCTTCGGCACCGTTGCTTGGGCCGACGCCACCTTTGAGTCGGAGATGAAGAAGCACCGTGATTAATTTTCTCTTTTTCCCTGGCTCGTCTTCAGGCTCGCTTCCCTCGTGGGCAAGCGAGCTGGCCCGCGCCCGTCGAATACATAGCTGACTCCAACAAACCCGCGGCGCACGCGGGGCGAGCTCTGCATAGAGCACCGAGATCGTTCGCTACAAAACTAACAGTAAGCAATCTCACTCTGTCCTGGACCTCCTCTGGCCTCGTCATTTTTGTGTTGAACTTGTCTTGCGCTGACCGCGTCGTTGATCGGCCCTTGCGCTGCCCACCTCTCTGTCTATTTGACTGCCAGCGCAGCCCACGGCTCGCTCGCGCGCGAGTGTCGCGTCAGCTCCACAAAACCCAGTATTCTGCGAAACCCAAATTCGCCGCTTGAGCTGAGTGCCGGTGAGTCACCGGAACTAAAAACTAGGTAAAAACCTTTTGTGCGCCCGACCACTCTGACAGAGTGATTGAAAGACGGACAGAATAGACCGGCGTAAGAAGGCTTGCCTCAACGGACCCATGCGGACACGGAGCTACGAGGCAGCCGCCACTCTGGCGACTGCGACGCTGTGCTCGGAAGACGAACCTCACGTGCCACGCTACCGCCGCATCTGCCGCCGCCAGCTCTGTGAGCTCGCTATCACCAGAAACGAAACTTGCAAACTTGCGTGAGCTCAGCTGAGGCGCCGGGATCGAAGCCCCGACGCGACTGCGTGAACTCTGTTTGCCCGCGTGCGCGGCGAGGACAGAGAGCAGAGCATGTCGGAAATGCCCTCGGCGGTTCTACTTCCACGACGACGCGACGCAGCGCCCACGGCCAAAGACGACGGGCCCGGTCTGGAGATAGACCTTGTGGAGTTAAAGCTTACTGGCAATACACCATGCAAAGTTGTTGATACCACCAAGGAAGACGAGCAAAGGACTAGAGATTATGCGAGGATAGAGAAGCATGGGAAGCACGCTACGCTGCCCAATGACTCGTCGAGCAAACATCCCCACTCTGATGTTGGTGCGAGACGCGAGGATGACGATGGCCTCGAGCTTGATCGGGTCGAAGTCAATCCCGAGGCGATCCGACTTGGGCTGGCGTCTCGAAAGTCTTTGGCAAGCGCCAAAGACAAGAAAAAGGAGACGTTAGCACAAGGAGCTTCACAATTATTTGGTGCAAAGACTGGCCGAGTTCAATCCCGGAGGAAGCCGCCTCCGCGGATGCGCTTAGCCTCACCGCCCGTTACACCTCCTCCTCCTCCTCCTCCTCCAGCAGCAGCAGCAGCAGCAGCAGCAGCAGCAGCAGCAGCAGCAGCAGCAGCAGCAGCAGCAGCAGCAGCAGCAGCAGCAGCAGCAGCAGCAGCAGCAGCAGCAGCAGCAGCAGCAGCAGCAGCAGCAGCAGCAGCAGCAGCAGCAGCAGCAGCAGCAGCAGCAGCAGCAGCAGCAGCAGCAGCAGCAGCAGCAGCAGCAGCAGCAGCAGCAGCAGCAGCAGCAGCAGCAGCAGCAGCAGCAGCAGCAGCAGCAGCAGCAGCAGCAGCAGCAGCAGCAGCAGCAGCAGCAGCAGCAGCAGCAGCAGCAGCAGCAGCAGCAGCAGCAGCAGCAGCAGCAGCAGCAGCAGCAGCAGCAGCAGCAGCAGCAGCAGCAGCAGCAGCAGCAGCAGCAGCAGCAGCAGCAGCAGCAGCAGCAGCAGCAGCAGCAGCAGCAGCAGCAGCAGCAGCAGCAGCAGCAGCAGCAGCAGCAGCAGCAGCAGCAGCAGCAGCAGCAGCAGCAGCAGCAGCAGCAGCAGCAGCAGCAGCAGCAGCAGCAGCAGCAGCAGCAGCAGCAGCGGCGGCGGCGGCAACAGCGATGGCGGCAGCAGCAGGAACACCACCACAAGCGCCAGCGCCACCACCACTATCACGAGCACCGGGCGCGAATATGCCGAAAGCATCGGCACCCAGCGCCCCTTTTGGTATCGCCTATGAGCCTCTTTCGAGGCCAGCGTCAGCTGCTAAGAGCGAGCAAGGATATTTCGTGCCGCGAAAAGCAGAATTCGAAGACGAAGTCGCATTCTCTCGCGAGCTCGAGGATGCCGACGACGATACCTCGTCTGATTCGGACTCGTCAGAATTTGATTTCGATGCTGACGACGTTGCCGACACTGTTGGTAACGTCAACAAGGCTCATTTGCAAAAGAAAGACACTGATCGAAGACCGATCCTAGCGGTGTCTTCCTTGCAAGCACGACGAGGCTTCGCCTTGCAAGGCTCAAAGGAAGAAGCCCACTCCCAGAATTTTGCCCAACAAAACGCAACGGCGGGTCAAGACAATGATCAACGGGGCATAAACAATTCCGTTGAGTCCCTTGAGCAGGCGTGCTTAGTATTCTCGAAACTCGTCAAAACTGACACAGTCCTCGACGATGATCTTTCGCCTCCAGCCATGACTAAAACGAAGCCACTGGCTGACTTTTTGTGCGTGGATCGGCGAGGAAAGCTAGAAACTTTGGTGGAAGAACAAGAAGAAGAACAAGAGGAAGAACAAGAAGAAGACGTGGACGAAGGCAACAATGAGAGCAATCTGGAAGACAAGAGCGACATAAATTTCGGCATGAAGGGGAGCAATGTTGTGGACTCGAAGATTCTGAACACTACATGCAAAAGGAGTGCGCACAACGAAATGAAAGTACTTGCGGAGCAACGACAGGTCATGTCTAAACCAAGGATGAAGCATCCCGAGCGGCGTATCTTGATTGAGGTGTCTCCCTTTTCTCCGCCTGATGAGCTCAACACGGCTGCCAAACAAGCTGAGAACGCAAGTGATTCCATGCTTGAAAAAAATGGATGCGAAGACGAAGAGGTCTGGGATTCTCTCGCAAGATCACATCCAAGTCAAGCGCAGCCCATGCGCTTCATCGCAAATGACCTAATCCGTGCGGCGCTGACGTGCGATGATGGTCATTCTGCGCAACCTCGTGAAGGCAAAGACAACGACTCTGAGGACCCAGAACTCGGTCCGGGAAAAGGACAAGGAACGACGATGGACTCCAAGAAGACCCGCAACTTTATGTCGCGGCTCGGCGCATTGCGGCCCTCGCGAGGTAGCTCATCTCAGTGGACGGATTTGGACGATCTTGAGCATCTCGCGAAGACCGCGCTGGACTGGTCGCGTCACGGGGATCAATGTATCATGGAGGCCCTCTACCAACGTGTTGCAAAGGGCGAGCAGCATGGGTTCCCTGACAATGCAACGCCGAGTAGCAAATGGGAATCTATAGGTTTCCAGGGTATCGACCCTTCAACAGATCTTCGCGGGTGCGGCCTCCTTGGACCCATCCAGATGGTAGCTCTTGGCGAAGAGGAGCCCGACTTGGTGCGAAATGCATTAGCGCTCTCTCGGGAAGGCAAGCGCGAGTTTCCTTTTATGGCTGTCTCTCTCAATTTCACAATTGCAACCCTTCAAGTCCTTCGGCGACACGCAAATGATCGCCGCCTCGGGCGCTCAGCTCGCGAGGCGGGTGTACTCCTCTTTAAGACATTCTGGAAGGCCATGGTGCAGCGCTGGTGTGATCAAAAAATGGTCTTGGTCAATTTTTCACCTCTTTTGGCCGAGTTTCGTGATGCTGCAATGAAGAAGCCCGTGCGCTTTGTGCAACAGTATTCGGCTACGAAAAAATTGTGAGCGGTGCGGGACTCGCTAACATCATATGCAGATGACGCGTCACATTCCCCTGGGGTTTGGAAGGCTATGCCATTATGCAACTTCGTCGCTTTTACGGCTTACCTTTTTAAGATTCTTTGCCCATGGTTGCAAAAACATGGACCTATGATCCGAACTTCGAAGATTTGGATAGGCTTAATTGACGATATTTTGTTGCCTCAGAGCTTGGAGAAGAAGAAGAAGTGGATGATTTTCAAGTAAACGTAAAAGAGTGTTCGCTTCATGGCTAGCACGAAATGGGAAAGTGTAATGTGACGCAAGTGTCTCTTGCTGCTACTCGGGATACTTGCGGATAGTTTTGGTTCTGTCTGCGTCGGTCTGCAACTTGTTGTCGGGTTCCGACTGCTTGGCTTCTGTGATAACCAGGTTGGAGACCTGGTCCATCTTCATGAGATGCGTCTAGTGGTTAAGCTAGGACTATTCTTGTGGCGGACTATCGTCGCTTCCAATATCTGTTCGTCCAACGAATACTTTCGTCGTGGACTAGGATTTCAACGCTTACCTTGGCGATGATCCTGCGCGAAGCCGGTCGCTCGCGTCCAAAAGCTAACTTGATCGACGTACTTGCGCATCGATACTCTAAAGTATCTTCCCTCTCGGCGCTAGAAAACTAAGAGTATCCACTCCATCATCTTTGTGGTCAAACAAGGTTGTATCCAAATCCTTCCTCTCTATGACTGTTGGGCGCAAGACAAGCCCAAATCGATATAAAGAATAAGAAGATCCGAAAAGAGTATGTACAGCGTTCCAACTCTCGTCGTGCCGGAAAACTTCACATTGAGCGCTTATCCCCTTATTCTTTGAAGTGATATTCCTTTGAAAGACTCAAGCCCTGTGTCGAATCTGGCCTGCGCCTTATCATTGAGGCCAGTTGGTTCATCGTCATCTCTGTATCAGGGTGCTCTGGTCCAAGCGTTTCTTTTCTAATTGCAAGAATCTCTTCCAGCAACTTTAGCGCTGCGTCGTGCTCGCCTTGCAAATCAAGCACAAAGGCCACATCAGTCATTGTTCTCACTGTGTCAGGATGCCTTGGCCCGAGCCTTTCCCTATCCATCTCAAGCGCCTCCTGATATAGCTCGAGGGCTGCATCGTAATTGCCTTGCGATCTAAGAACCGAGGCCATGTTGCTCATTGTAGTCGCCGTTAAAGGATGTCTCGGCCCGAGCGTCTCCTTGTCAATCTCAAGCGCCCTTTGATATAGCTCAAGGGCTGCATCGTAATTGCCTTGTGATTTGAGAACCATGGCCATGTTGCTCATTGTAGTCGCCACTTCAGGGTGCTGGGGCCCAAGTCTTTCCTTGTAGATGTCGAGAGCTTGCCGATATAGCTCGAGCGCTTCATTGTCTTGATCCAGCGATTCCAAAATCAAGGCCATGTTGTTCATTGTAATCGCTGTCGCGGGATGTCTCAGCCCGAGCTTTTCCTTTTGAATCTCAAGCGCCTCCTGATATAGCTCAAGGGCTGCATCGTAATTGCCTTGCGATTCGAGAACCGAGGCTATGTTGCTCATTGTAGTCGCCGTCTCAGGATGTCTCAGCCCGAGCTTTTCCTTTTGAATCTCAAGCGCCTCCTGATATAGCTCAAGGGCTGCATCGTAATTGCCTTGCGATTCGAGAACCGAGGCTATGTTGCTCATTGTAGTCGCCGTCTCAGGATGTCTCGGCCCGAGCTGTTCTTTTCTGATCTCAAGCGCCCTCTGATATAGCTCAAGGGCTGCATCATAATTGCCTTGCGATTCGAGAACCATGGCCATGTTGCTCATTGTAGTCGCCACTTCAGGGTGCTGGGGCCCAAGTCTTTCCTTGTAGATGTCGAGAGCTTGCCGATATAGCTCGAGCGCTTCATTGTCTTGATCCAGCGATTCCAAAATCAAGGCCATGTTGTTCATTGTAATCGCTGTCGCGGGATGTCTCAGCCCGAGCTTTTCCTTTTGAATCTCAAGCGCCTCCTGATATAGCTCGAGGGCTGCATCGTAATTGCCTTGCGATCTAAGAACCGAGGCTATGTTGCTCATTGTAGTCGCCGTCTCAGGATGTCTCGGCCCGAGCGTCTCCTTTTCAATCTCAAGCGTCTCCTGATATAGCTCAAGGGCTGCATCATACTCGCCTTGCAATTTGAGAACCGAGGCCATGTTGCTCATTGTAGTCGCCGTCTCAGGATGTCTCGGCCCGAGCGTCTCCTTTTCAATCTCAAGCGTCTCCTGATATAGCTCAAGGGCTGCATCATACTCGCCTTGCAATTTGAGAACCGAGGCCATGTTGCTCATTGTAGTCGCCGTCTCAGGATGTCTCGGCCCGAGCGTCTCCTTTTCAATCTCAAGCGTCTCCTGATATAGCTCAAGGGCTGCATCATACTCGCCTTGCAATTTGAGAACCGAGGCCATGTTGCTCATTGTAGTCGCCGTCTCAGGATGTCTCGGCCCGAGCGTCTCCTTTTCAATCTCAAGCGTCTCCTGATATAGCTCAAGGGCTGCATCATACTCGCCTTGCAATTTGAGAACCGAGGCCATGTTGCTCATTGTAGTCGCCGTCTCAGGATGTCTCGGCCCGAGCGTCTCCTTTTCAATCTCAAGCGTCTCCTGATATAGCTCAAGGGCTGCATCATACTCGCCTTGCAATTTGAGAACCGAGGCCATGTTGCTCATTGTAGTCGCCGTCTCAGGATGTCTCGGCCCGAGCGTCTCCTTTTCAATCTCAAGCGTCTCCTGATATAGCTCAAGGGCTGCATCATACTCGCCTTGCAATTTGAGAACCGAGGCCATGTTGCTCATTGTAGTCGCCGTCTCAGGATGTCTCGGCCCGAGCGTCTCCTTGTCAATCTCAAGCGCCTCATGATATAGCTCAAAGGCTGCATCATAATTGCCTTGCAATTTGAGAACTAAGGCCATGTTGTTCATCGTGCTTGCAGTATTGGGGTGTCTTGGTCCGAGAATTTCCTTTCTGATGTTAAGAGCCTTTTTAAGCAGCTCGAGCGCTGCGTCGTACTCACCCTGCTGGAATAATACGTCAGCCATGCCGTCCATCGTTGTCGCGGTCTCAGGGTGTTTCAGTCCGAGTTTTTCCTTTTTAATCTCGAGGGCCTCTCGGTACATCTTAAGCGCTGCATCGTACTGACCCTGCTGATGCAACACGTGACCCACGCCGTCCATTGTTGTCGCCGTCTCAGAGTGCTTCGGCCCAAGCTTGTCCTCTCTGATCTTGAGAGCCTCTTGGTACACCTCAAGCGCTGCGTTGTAGTGGGCTTTTTCTCGGAGCACGCCGGCCATATCGTTCAATGTCGTTGCCGTCTTAAGATGATCGAGTCCAAGCTCTTTCTTTCGGATTGCAAGAGCCTCCTGGAACAGCTTGAGCGCAGCGTCGTACTCGCCCTGCAGCTTGAGCACGCCGGCCAAATCGTTCATTGTCGTTGCTGTGTCTGCATCATTCGGACCGAGCTTCTCTCTTCTGATCTCGAGAGCCTGTTGGTGCAGCTCGAGTGCTGCATCGTAGTACCCCTGGTCGCGGAAAGCCCATGCAAGGTTTGCCATCGTGCAACCTCGATGGTGGAGCCATTGGCAGCCATTCGAGCTTGGAGAACTCGATTTGCAGTCATGACAAGCAACTGCCGCATTTTGGCGAGGACTGCAGCTTGAAAGCCCGCGTGGCCGCCTTCTATGCGATGTAGAGCTTTGCTAATGGTATCGAAATCCGTTTCCGCGTGACATCTGGCATGGGACAGGTCAAAGTCCAAGAGTACTAGAGGGATGGCTTGATACGATTCGGCTTGCATCAGCTCTACCAGGCCCTCATCGGCGCCAGGCGCAGAGATGGGCTCGAGTGGCGTGCTGCTGTTGAGAGCACCATAGATTTCCCATGCACACCACATGCGCGCAAGAGGCGCTGGGCGATCCCAATTGTCCACGAAAACGAGACACTCGTCGAAGCGCTCCATGGCAGCATGGAGGTCTTGCGAGATCAGGTCCTCGCGTTGCTTCTTGACATCATCTGCGATATCACTGTTCCTTGTCATTGCGACGAGCTTGGCTTGGTTGGCACAAAAGATGTCGAGCCAGACGTACGTGCGCGCCAAATCACGATCTTCTTCTTCAACTTTATCGATATCTCTCTGAAAGTGCGCAACGATGGAAGCCACGAGGTCTCCGAAGCTGCATTCGTGCGCTTGGCAGACGAAGGCGCCACGAAAAGGAGCGCCGACGCAGGTCTTGTCCTGGCATTGGCCGAGAAGGCGATCGAGGTAGAAGAAGCCCGCGTTCTCCTGGCGCAAGACGACGTTTTCGCAAATGTCCTCGGTGGTCCAGTCGCTTCTGGGCTTTGCTCTAGCCTCGCGACCGGGCTCAAAGTCGATGAGCCCATCGACGTGCGCAATGCGGCCCTTTTGCTCGCCGCTTTCCACCGACACGGTCTGTCCTGCCTCGATCACAATCGTCCTCGTCTCTCCTCGAGGGCCCGTCGCAAGTGTCTCTACGTCCTCGAGGAGCACGTACAGCTGGACGCGAGGCGCGAGAGTCTCGTCGAGGACGTCTTGCCAGATTTGCTGCAGGGCAGCAACGCTGAGGCCGCGGAAGCTGACGAGGTCGCTGCTGAGGTCGTCGGCGATGGACTTCCTCTTGCTGCTGCCGCTGTTCCTCCTGCTCTTGCGCGAAAGCGCGGTCGACGCTCTGCGCGCGAGATTGCCTAGGCTCTTGCGCAGGCTCGCGCGCTTCTCCGACGTGCGCGGCATGCTGGCTGGGTCGGTGGCGATCGGAGACTGCTCTTGCGTTTGCAGCGGCGCGGCAACGAGAGGATCTTTGTTCGGGAGAACGAGCCTCACTCTGACTTGAAGTCGAGTTGGGAAAGCGGCGGGGGAACGTGCACGCGCTGGCCGGCCAGTACTAGCGATAGCAGTAGTGCTCAGTAGGAATGGTGCACACCCCGAAGGTAACCCGCAAGTAGGTAAAGTAAGCAAGCAACTCTGTCGCGTTGGGACCGCAGGTCGGCGCACGGGGAAGCACCCAGAGAGGTCCAGGCTTTGAGCAGGTCGACGTGCTCTGTGCGAGTCGCTGCGAGGCGAATGGTCACCAGCCAAGACTGACGCCGGGTGAATAGCGCGAGGCGGAAGGACACGTAGACAGACAGGAAGACAGGTGACCGGAGAAATGTCGAGCTCGAATTGTTCATTAGTTGCGGCGTGCACTTCTGAAAGCTTGCTGACTGTCTCCGCATGAACCTTTCTCAGTCCATTCACCGAGTCATGCGAAATGACGTTAGCTCAGCTCCATCCTGGCAGCCGAAGCAAGGTAGACTTTTATGGATTCTTAAAAGACGCAGTTCGTGAGAGAACTGGGCGATGGCCTCTCCTCGTTGTCAGGGGTTCTAAACACCAGACCTGTCCGGTTTTGCTTTGATCGGTGCGCGGCCGCGGCAGCGTGATCGTGCCCCCGAGGGCGTACGCCGGCCGAAAGGGCGCGGGCGTGCGGGCTGTCGCTGCAAAATTGCTTCGGCCCGGCAAAGACCTATTTAGCAGGCAGAACCGAGACCTGCGTCGCCCAGGGCGGCCGTGCGGGCCTTGCGGGTGCGTGGAGGGCGTGACAAGGCCATGGGCGTGCTGCGTAGATGGGGTGGATGCTGAGTTGGCGGAAAGGCATTGGAAAGATCTTTATTTGTCGTTAGGTACAGGGTTAGCAAGTCGTTAACCCTTCGACCTCTGCTTCTTGAGGGCTTGCTTCATGTTGGCTAGCTTGAACTGCTTGTCGTTCGGAAACGGCATCACACTTCAGTCTACCTCGGTCTGACTCCACTTCTCGCGGAAGTAGTGGAAGGCATCCATCGTGGACAAGGATTGCTCGAGTCCTTCTTGGGAGCGTTGCGGTCCAGCCGGTGACGCTTATGCTTGGAAGCACGCTCTTCTGCTGGCGCGCTGCTTTGTGTGCTTTGCTTTGCTTGTCCATGGTCAGCCGATTGCCGAGCTCTTCGCATCTGTACCCACTTTTGATGATGATCTTGTCCTGGAGGAAATTGGTTGGCTTCGGCCCTTCGAGCGCGGTCTATGCGGTCTCAGTGGTGCCCTACTTGATCCGAAAGTAGTTGAGGGTTTTATCCACCATGATGGCTTTTCGAAGAGTGGTAATGATGCGCTTGCCCCGCTGAGGTGTCAAGAGGCCGACCCTTCTATCAAAAGCCTGAAGACATGTTGACTTTCTGTGTTAATGTTGGCACATTCATAGACTGGAAAAGAGTAGCGCTTCTCCAAGCTTTCGAGAATACGTGAAGTGGCGCTTTTGTCTCGAATGCCCTACAGTGCCAGAATCAGGACCGCCACCATAGGCGGCAACGGCGTATACAATCTGCGCAGTTTCGCGCGCAGCTGCTACGATCCCACCTGCCAACACGAACTCACTTCGAGCAGGAACTCTATAATCAGCAACTTTTGGGGTAACATGATGATTTTAAGGTGAAGAGCTTGCTTCCGACTCCGACTCCAGCGAAGACGACAAACCAAGACGAGAACGACGAACTTGACTGCCGGTGAACACGCATGCGAACATATGTGCGTATGTGAGTCATGGAGTTGCGTCAAGATTGTGCTTTTTCTACTTTAATTAAAAATGATGATTCTTTGGGGGCCTCGAAATTGCTCTTGCAAATGGAAAGTGAAAGGCTATCTTCTCCAGCCACAGGTTTGAAACAGGTGCGCAACAACTGCTATGTTTCAAGCACCCGAAGCGCGTGTAGCTTTAAAGGATAAGCCAGGTCCCCCTCTTCTCCTTCAAGAAGAACAAAATCTCTCATTCCCTTGAGAAACCCTCTCCATCGTAAAGTGACTTGCAGATCCTTGTTGGGGTGGCGTAGAACCGGACTAGCGAATGATTCTACCGCTACCAGTGATTACCACCTTAATTGTCAATTTCTATTGTCTGGTTTTACATTTTTCTTTTGCTCCAAAGGCACGCTAGTTTTTGCAGCGAGAACCATCTTTTCGTGCTCGCTTGCATTCTCTCTCTTGTGATTCGCATGTTGTTGAGCGTGTTGGCCACTGAGGGATGCCGGTCGCCAAGACTTTCCTTGCTGATAGATAAATCTTCCTCGTAGTACACCAAGGCCTCCTCGTAGCGGCCTTGTGAGTCATACACACTGGCGATGTTGTGGAGCGTGGTCGCCATTAAGGGATGCTGGTCGCCAAGACTTTCCTTGCTGATAGACAGCGCTTCCTCGTAGTACGCCAAGGCCTCCTCGTAGCGGCCTTGTGAGTTATACACGTTGGCGATGTTGTTGAGCGTGGCCGCCACAAGGGGATGCCGGTCGCCATGACTTTCCTTGTAAATCGACATTGCTTCCTCGTAGTACGTCAGGGCCTCATTCAATACACTCTGGCTCTTGAAAAGAGCCCCCGCACTCCGAAGAATATCCGCTAGATCTTTCTCATCTTCTCGCTGTCGTGCTTTGCCGACTGCTTGTCGCGCCATTTGCAGATGCCACTCCCGCACACGGCCGTTCACCACCATATTCAGCGTTGTAAAGTTCCCGTCGACTTTTCCGACAGCATCATCGATCATTTTTTTGTCTTCAGCTTTGTAGCACTTGGCGTTGCGCATATCATTGTTGTCTGCCATGATCTTGGCAATCTCGGAAGGATTCTTACGAAGGTGCTCCTCGAATCCCTCCTCCTCCCCGGGTGTAACAGCAATCTGCAGAGGTCTCTTGGTCTTTACGGCTCCCAGCACCTCCCACACGCACCATGCGCGCTGCAGAGGAGCTGGGGTGTCCCATCGGTCAAAAAACACCACCAGCTCATCAAACCTGGCGATGGCGCGATGGAGCCCAATCGTCATGTACTCCTCATAGGCCTTTTTCGTTTCATCAGACGTACCTCCGTCGCGACGTGTGAGTTCTGGCTGGTTGGCGCTGAAGATGTCGAGCCACACAAAGGCGGACTCAGCTTTATCGCCGAAGT
>KN805424.1:0-44023 GCA_000818945.1 Schizochytrium sp. CCTCC M209059
CTTCCGCTGCGCCGCCTGCTTGCATGCATGCATGCCTGGGGAGCGAGGTCGAGAGCAAGATGGGCGCCGGGGCCGGCCGCGCACGGCTGGACGTGGACGCGCGAAGGCGGAGGGCGACGACGACGATCACGAGCGCGAGGACGCGCTGGACGCGGACTTGAGCAGGCACGTCGCGCGGCAGTCGCAACCCAGAACCTCGGGCGGATCTTTCTTGCTTCCTCGCTTTCTTACATTCATTCATTCATTTATTCTTTCTTGTTTCAAACAAGCAAGCAAGCAAGCAACGAAGCGAACCTCGTTCGGGAAAGAAAGCAGCGCCGCGGCCGAGCTCAGCTCGAGAGCTGGCTGGTTGGCTGGCGCAAGAGCCGGGCGGCCCGGCCCTCCTTGACTCCCTCCCTCCCTCCGGCCGGCCGGCCCTTGATCAGCGGCCACGGCCGCGCGGATCCGAGACGCGGCGTCCGTCTCGGATTGGTTCAGGTTCGCCAGAATCGCTCGGATTGCAGCGAGTTTCGAACCCAACGAGAGCCATCTTGAAAATAAGATGAAAAGGAAGGAGAAAGAAAAGACTATAGAACAGGGGTTCCCAGCGACGTCGCACCGGGCGCCCACAGTGGGCCACAGCGGTGGGCCCAGTGGGGACGCGCCGCGGCGGACCCGCGGAGCCAGCCAGCCGCTGTGGGGGAGGGAGCCCGCAAGCTCGAAAGCGAAGAAATGATCGATAGCGGAGCAGGATCGAGAGGGAGAAAGCATGCCGAGCCGCGCGGGCAGCAGGAGCAAGGCAAAGCAAAACCCGAATCGAGCGAAGCGCCCTGCGCGTGAGTGCAAGCAAGAAGACGCAAAGGAGCGCCCGAACATGAAGGCCGGTCGGCACGTTGCGGGCGCAGCGGCGCCGCTGCTGCCGCTGCTGGTGCTGCTGGTGCTGGCGGCGCTCAGCCAGGAAACACGGGCGCAGCTGGACGCCTGCGGAGATGGCACCTCGCAGCTCCTGGCGCAGGCCAACACGAGGTGCTCCCTCATGAACGTCCCGTCCCCGCTCCTCGCCACGGACACGTGCTGCGGCACCGCGTCGTCGGGCGGCTCACAAGGGTCCACGACCCTCGTCAACGAATGCAGAGATATCCACACCAACGCCGCGTACTGCACATCGGACTGCGAGTCCCTGGACGAGAACGACGAGCTCGTTATTTACCTCGAAATGGAAAGCACCACCGCCGACGACACCTGCTGCCGCTCCTGCAAGTGCGTCGGCGACCCCGACTGCATGGCCTTCGACGGAACTCGCGCCTCCTGGGTGCTCTGCGATGGCCGCGCCAAGGGCTGCAAGATGAAGGAAAAGATCTGTCTCAAACAGGTCGACCATCTTGGCAACGCCTGCCAGTGGCTCAAGGACGACGAATCGTGGGGGAGCTTTGACCTTTCCGGAAGCCCGTGCCAGCCGGACTTTGCGCTCTCCGGATACCCGACCATGACCATGTACTCCAAGGGCGACTTCCTCGTCAACCTGACGCTCGGCGAGCGAGGCATCATTCGCGAGCTCACTGTCGCCGACGGCAGCGGCGAGACCTACGCCCTCGGTGCCGCGTCTTGCTTCCAGTACGACCCGCGCACGGTGTCGGGCTTCAACCAAATCTCCAGGGCATGGACCGCATCGTCCGGATCCATCCCCCGGACGTGGACCGTCAGCACGCCCAACGATGTCGAGATTCTCTGGCGTGTTGTCGATGACGACACGGGCATTGTGATCGAGGCCGCATGCACGCAAGCGCCGGGATCCAGCACGCAACGCATCGATGTGCAGCGCCTCTACGCCGTCTCCAGCTCGGACCTCAGCACGGACGAGGAGACCGGCTTTTGCGTATCGGGCACCATCGACCGTGGCCTGGCCAGCATCAAGTACTCTGGAACGGACGACTTTGCCTTTCAGCAAAAGTGCCTCGCCAGGAGCCTTCCCGAGCTCCTCAGCACCTGCAAGGCCATCATCGGTCTCGAGTGCACGCCGTACAGTCTCAACAGCTACATTCAGTACTGGTGTGAGAACGCCGACATTGCCAACACCGATCTTGATGGCGACGTCAATGCCTGCTACCAAAACTTGGTCAATTCGGGCTCGAGCGAGGAACGCGCGTCCAGGTGGGTCATGTATCTGTGTCAACTGAACCACGTTGACGACGTCGAGTCCTGCATGACTCTCGTCTCGCAGTTCGGCTGGACCGAGTTCCTCAGCAAGTACTCGAACGGCATCATCGGCAACGAAGACACCGTCGGCGGCACGGACAGCTGCGCAGCGGATGCTTCATCGTACACCACGCTCACTGGCAATGATGCACTTTGCGCACTCGGTGTCTTTGTCGAGTACGAAGTTGACGACGGCGATTGGGAGCAAGCCTTTTTCATCCCCTCGACACTGCCGCCCTGCCAAAGCACCCTGGTTGTCAACGGCGCCGATTATCCGGAGCTCTTCTTGTACCCGATTCGTTTTCGCCAGTGCTCCCTCGACGCCAGCTGCCTGCGCGAGACGGGCTGCGCGCCATCGGCCGGTTTTTCCGTCCAGCTCGAGTTTTCCACGGACGAGTGCGAGGCCGAGCTTGAGAGCAACGAGTGCTTTGATGCCCAGTGCGCCATGGACAACGATTTGCTCACCAACCCACAGGTGGTGTGCGGCGAGACCCCTTCGTCACCCGCCGAAATCGGCGCGTGTGAATCGTGCTGCGTCACGGACAGTCTCATCAACGAGGATACCATTGACGAACTCAGTTGCCGCGAACTGATCACGCAGATCCCTTTCTGCGACACGACCTCTGACCAAGAACTCTGCGACACGTTGCTGGAGGAAAGCTCGAACGCAATGCTCACGATGCAGATTGGCAAGAACATGACAAACATGGACTGCTGCCGCTCCTGTGCGGCCTGGGGCGATCCTCTCATCTCGTCCTTTTCCGGCGAGAAGAGCAAGTGGATCAACTGCGATGGCCGCAACAGCAAGTGCACCATCAAGGAGAGCGTTTGCTTGAGCCAGGTCGACCACGCCGGCAACCAGTGCGTGTACTCGAAAGAGGCAGCCGAACTCTTGCTCAAGCCCTCTGACATTGGCGCCTACGGCTCTCCCTGCCAATCGAACGTCACTCTTTCCGGCGAGGCTGTGCTTACCATGTACGCTATCGACGGCCTGAGCGTGAGCATCACCAACGGCGAACGTTCTGTGATCACCCGCCTTCATCTGCAAACCGAGCTCGACACCTTTCATCTCGACGCGAGCGAATGCTTTGCGAACAACCCGAACGATGCTTGGTCGTCGGAAGGCGGCGCACAGCTTTCTGCGAGCACGTTGGACGTCGTCTTCGCCGACGGTGACAGCGCGAACGAAAAGACCTGGACCATTGTCGATGTCAATACGAATGTCTTCATCCGCGTGCGCTGCATCCGCAAGGTGGCCACCGACGGCTACACGGGCGGCTACCGCATGAACATTGAGACACTCATCGACACCGAACCCGAGCGCACTGGCGGCAGTGGCTTTTGCGTCTCTGGCGCCATGGACACGGGTCTCTCGACGATCAATAGTGCGGGCGAGATCTGCCAGGAGAACATTGAGAGTCTCGTTGACTTTTGCCAGGCCGTGGGGTCGAACGTATGCCAGAGCAAGGACGTTTCCAAGGTCGTCAAGGCCTGGTGCGACACGGCAGCGAACATTTTCCCACTCAATGCCAAGTCTTCGGACGCCTGCTTTGCGTACATCAAGCCGAGCCGCAAAAACTCGAACAAGGTCCTGCACGCCTGGCAGGAACTGTACTGCGAGGCCGTTTCTTCGTACAGGTCAACTGGCCAGTCGGTTCCAGCCTGGGTGGAGCAATGCGTGTCTCGATTGCAAAATGACGGGTTTGAAGCGGTTGTCGCCGAGTATGGAAAGGGCAGCATGGTTTCGTCCGCTTCGGTGTACTGCGCTCTGAATGCGGGTGATTATGGCATGAAGGCTGACGCCGACCCGTGCATGCCGGGTGTCACGGTGGAGTACCGCAACGATGATGGCGACTGGACCGAACTCTTTTTCATCCCCGAGGATCTTCCGCCATGCAACGGCGAGCTGCAAATCTCAGCCAAGGAATTCCCCGAGCTCTTTGTGCACCCCTTCCGCGTCTTCCAATGCGAGTTGGACACCTCCGCTTGCCCCGTGGACATGCACGAGGACATTTACTGCGCCGCCCGCCAGGGCTTTTCTGTCTCGTACCTTTACTCGTACGAGTCCTCCATTTGCACATCTGGAGCTTCGCGCTAAAAAGGGGAAAGACAGCAACGCGACTGTCTGTCTGACGCAATTGCTGCCTCTGACTGGCTGACCCCAAACATCTAGGTATAATACAAAATCACAATTCATCATCCGATATCTTTACCATTCTTGGTGGCGTGGGCGAGCGTTCTATCGACGCGCTTCACACCCACTCGGACATTTGGTTTGTGCGATCAATACAATCTCAAAGAGTAAATCGGACTTTTCAGGTCTGCAATCACTGGCAATGCAATCGTCCAGACTTTGGGATTTGCGATCCTTGTCATTTCTCGGACTTTTCGAGTCTAAAGACTCATTGCAAAGTCTACAATCAATGCAATTGTCCGGACTATGGGATTTGCGATCCTTGTCATTTCTCGGACTTTTCGAGTCTAAAGAATCATTGCAAAGTCTACAATCAATGCAATTGTCCGGACTTTGGGATTTGCGATCCTTGTCAGTAGTCGGACTTTTCGAGTCAAAAGAATCATTGCAGTCGCTCGGACTTTGGCGATTTGCGATCCTTGTCAGTACTCGGAGTTTTCGAGTCTAAATAGTCATTGCAGACGCTCGGACTTTGGCGATTTTCCGACCGTCGTATTCGCCTGGTCACACTCGGACTTTACATGATTCTGCGATGGTATCCATCATGCCCACACTTGAGTAATTTGATTCTGCGATTTTTCAAGAAGAGAGAAGTTCTCGGAGAGCGAGCGAGTATTCAATGTGTGCGATTTGCGTTGCGAACGCAAAGACTTTACACAGTTTGAATGAAATTGAAGGAGAGGTAGAACAAGGTGTCCGAGCTCGTCGGGTCTGAGCGTCTGTCTGCCCTCAACGGTGTGCCAATCGTCATTAGGCTCGATCGATACCTTCCTTCCGCGGTTGCGTGCGTGCGTGCGTGCTCAGGTCAAGTTAAGGCCAGCTGCCGAAAATTCAGATCAAAGACGAGCGCGCAGCTTGCGCTGAGATTGTTGGATTGGAGCTGAGGATCATTGCAACTTGGCCGCTCCTTGTGCTGCAGCTGCGAGACTCGCGCTAAGAAAGCGTTCGCTCACCACAAACTATCGTAAGAATGAGCAAGGGTCCTCGCGAAGCGTGTAGACAGGACTTAGAATTCGATGGGTGCCGCACAAGCTGTCAATGTGCTCAACAATCTTTCAAATTTAGTAGCAAAGTCGAGTATTCGCTGTATTGTCAGGCTGAAAAGGATAAAGAGGTTGAAGACGTTTGTAAAAAGCCTACAGCCTTGGTTATCACCGCACAAAATCAGTCAAAGACAACATTCGATCGACCTTTTTGGTGGCAATGCTTTGGCCATCGCGTGCTTGTGCGCCTATTTCGCTACCACCTTCCTTCTTTAATGTATCCTTCCAGGCTTTCTTCTACCTATCTATCTGCCTGTATGCCTGCCTGTATGCCTGTCACTTGGAAATATACTACCAACCATTTGACAACTCGAATCCTCTGAAGCCCGAAGCGAAGGCGAAATCTTCAAGCGGAACAAGGCGCAGGGAGCCACCCACCAACCATTCGCTCAGCCCAGTGCAGATGGCACGGTCGAGGGAAGTTCCGGCGCCCGTCTTCGTTCGCCCGTCCGTTGCGCTGCGTTGGGTCCCCCGACCGAACGCCGACGCAAGGAGCGCAGATAGATCAGTCGATCGTAGAAAAGCCTCGTCTCGATCTCCCCCGCCAATCAAGTCTTTCGCGCACACGGGAAGCCACGTCGCCACTGGCGGGAGGGGCCAGGGGACTCGTTTTTTCGCGGCCACCAGCCAGCCAACCACCTGCAAACGTGTCCAGAAGTTCAACTGTCACACGCGCCCTCCATGACGGCGCGAGGCCGTGAGCTTCGCGGCTCCGGGCGGCTTCGTCCAAGTCCGTTTCGTCGCGCCGTGCTGTGCTGCGCTGCGCCGTGCTTTGCGCGATTCCGCCTCGGGCAGGGTCGCACTGTGGCTCGGGGCGGCATCAGCGCGCAAAAAAGATCCCTGATCGCGGCAGCGCGCACGGCGAGCCCGCCCTCGACGAAGCCAAACGGTCGCTGTTCGGTCGATCGCAGCCGCCGCCATCGTCGTCTACATCTCCAGGTCCACGGGCGAGTCGGAGCGGGTCGCCGCGGCGTTCCGGACCGCGCCTGGCGCGGCTCCGGCGCGGCTTTGGCCGCGGCGTGCAGCGGCCAAAGCCGCGTCGCCGAAGCTGACTGTGCGTCCTCTACACGCACACAACAAACTGCGCGCACGGACTGGCATGATACGGAATGGAGAATCCCGCCGCCGCTGAGGCGCTGCAGCTAGCTGGGCCCGTTGCAGTTGATCTTGGGCGGCGGAGGATCTTTTCCGGACGCCCGCGGGCGAGCTGCAGGAGCTCAAGAGTGGACGGCGGTGAACGGAGTCCGGGACGCGGAGGATATAGCAACGAAGGGGTGGACTTCTCCGAGGATCTCCTCCGTCTTCGATTTCCTCTTCGACTCCACTCCGCGACTTCGTGGCTCGTCCGAGCTCGCGGCATCCAGGCTCCGGTCCCCGGTCTGGATCGGAGAGCTCGGCTCGAGGACGACGCCGAGGACGACGAGGAGCGCGGCTTCCCGGCGCAGGACGGCCCGCCACCGCCGGCGATGGCTGCGTCGCGGAGGTTCAAGTTGGGCCCCGCGCAAGGAGGCGGCTGAGCAAGGGCCCGACAAGGCCATCGCGCATGGCGGCATGGCGGCATGGCATGACGCCGCCATGCCGCGTGCAGCTGCAGGGCGCGGGCGCGGCCTCGGCACGTCAGGTCACGCAGCGGGCGGTCAGGCCGCGCGCGCGGCCCCCGCCGGGTCGGGAAGACGCGGGCGGCGAGCGAACGGTGCGGGCACGGCGCGAAATGGCGCGAATTGGCCATCGTTGATCACGCCGCGTCGAACGCAAGGCAAGGCGAGGCAAGGCAAGGCAAGGCAAGGCAACGCAACGGCTGCGCGGCGCGGCGCGGCGCGGCGACGCACGCGGCGCAGATGCCGCCGCTCTCTCTCGCGCGCGCGCGCGCGCTCGCGAGAGAGAGAGAGCGGGAGATCGACCGCGCGCTGCTATCCTTGGTTTTCTCTCGAATTTGGTCCATCCCAGGCGCAACCGCTGGGGCATCGCATCACGCCTGAGGCGCAGCGCGACGCGGCAGGGAGGGGGGGGGGGGCGAGCGGCGAGAACGCGCGGCGGCGCGGCCCCGCGGTCCGGACCAGGTCTCTCGCCGCTCGCGCCAGCTCCGGCCGCGGCAGCTTGCTTGCTTGCTAGCTGGCTTGGCTGAGCTGGTCCGCGCCGGCGCAGACAAAGATGGCGCCCACCAGCCTTCCCTGTCTCTTTTGCCCCCTCGCGCCGCTTCTCCTGTGGACACGAAGAAAATAAAATGATTCATAACAGCTGAAAGGTAAGACGAACAAGTGGCGCTGCCAGTGAAGATAAAGTGGGCTCCCTCACCCACAGTGCTTGACGCCGCGATGGAGTCAGCCCCGCGCCCACAGCTGTACACCGGGCGTCCACTGCGCCGTGCGCCCCTCGGACGCGGTCCCGCAGCCGCAGTGGACGCGGCGCTGTCAAGGGCGCGCGAGTTCCCGTCCTCGCAAGCGAGTATGTGTGTAGTACGTGTGCGCAAACCTTTCATTTCTTTTCTTTTTTTTCCTCTTGCTAACATTTTTTACATTCTGCGATTACATCACACACGCGTGCGCACTCGCAGGTGCACGGGGCCCCCTTCCCCCCTCTCTCGCTCCTTGCGTGCGCGGCAGGCAGCCTGCGCGGCAGCTGCTCTGCAGGCTGCGCGGCAGCCTGCGGGCGCCGCAGCCTGCCCTGGCCGGGATGCCGGGGCTGCTTCGCTTTTTCTCCCTCGCTTCTGGCCGCGCCGCGTCCGGCCCGGCCTCCCCCTCGCCACTGCACGGCGGCCGGACTCTTCTTCTTCTTTTTCTTCTTTTTCTTCTTCTTCTCCTTCTTCTTTCCTTTTCTCAAGCGCGGCTTGAAGCAATTCGAAGAGCGCAAGGAAGGGCCAGAAATGGCGGCCACGCGGCCGACCAGCCAGCCACCAGGAGCCACGAACGAACGGAGCGGCCAATCAACCATCCTCGCAGCTGCAGCAGCGTCGCGAGCGAGCGGAAACCTCGCCCTCGCGCATTTCTCGCGCCGCGCCCGGCCGGCCGCGCGCTATCCCGCTCCGGCGCGTCGTGTGCGCGCATCTCGCTCGTCCCGGCCGGCTAGCCAGCGCGGCTTGTGATGGCAACTTTTTCATATTTTCTTTTCTTTCTTTTCTTTTTTTACCAGCCAGACCAACTGCCGCCACTCGGTCGCAGCTCGCAGGAAGGATAAAATCATTCAAATTCGTTCGAAAATTCAAAAATGCCATATTTGTTGTCGTGTATCATGCATGTATAGTATGACAAGCAAGATACAGACGATCGATGCAAACCAGGTTTCCAGACGCCGCGCAGAGACTCGCGCGGGGCGGATGGAGGGCGGCGCGGCTCAGCGCTGCGTGCGAGGCGCGAGCGTGAGCGGCCGCTGCCCTTTCCGGAGCCGAGCCGAGCCCGGCTCAGCGCGCCTGGACGGCTGGATGGCTGCCGACGCGGGAGGATAAGATGGATTTGAACTCGCGGCCTCGGCACGGGACCGGATGGTTCGCGATACGACGCCACGCCTCACGGACCCGCTCTCTCCATCATGCGTCGCATGCATGCTTGCGTGCGTGCAAGCCCAGCCTAGTCCAGGCGCCGCCTGGTCTGGCTGGCGCCACCGTCCGCAAGCTCGCACGCAATACAAACCAAGACAAGACAAAACAGAACAACGCGCGGTGCAGGTGTATACGTAGATAGAGAAGCATGTCGGAATTTTCGAAAATTGGAAATCGGCCGGCCATGATGGATGCTTGCTTTCTCGTTCCTCCCTCTTCTTCTTCTTCTTCTTCTTCAAGTTCTTGTTCGACCCAGGCAGGCACGCAGGCACGCAGGCACCCACCCACCTCTCGCCACGACCAGTAAGTAGCCAGCGTTCTCGCGCCTCGCCTTCCCCCCCAGCTGCAGCTGCAGCGCCTCGCTTCTCGCGGCCCGTGACTCTTCCGAGTTTCGTCTCGTCGAGGCGCACGACGACGAAGAAGAAGGCGACGGACGACCGGCTCGCCTCGCCTCGCCTCGCCTCGATCCCGCCGGTGCACGAGGACTCGGCGGACGCAAGTAGGTAGCGCAGGGCCCCGTCACGGCGCCCTTCCCCGCGCGCCAGCCAGCCACTGGCAGTCATGGAAGTCCTTCGGCCGGCCAGCCTCGCCGGCGCAGCGTCGAGGCCACTCTTCCCCGCTTTCCTTCTTTCCTTCTTTTTTTTCTTTCTTTCTTTCTTTCCCGCTTTCTTTCTTCGAGACCATTCCATCCCAATCTTTCCCGTCCCCGTCCATCCCTTTCGCGCTGTCTACTGACGTCCTTCCTCGCTCGCTCGCTGGCTCCCCTTCTCCTTTCCTTTCCTTTTTCCTTTCCTTTGCTCTGCTTCGTTCGTTCGTTCGCTCGCCTTGGCTGCCGCGTGCCGTGTGCCGCACGCCTTCAGTGGAGACCCCTAGCATGCGTCAGAGGGCGCGCCGCGGTCGCGTGCCAGAGGCGGCGAAGCCAAGATGGAGATCTCTCTCGCCTCGGGCCTCGCCTCGCCTCGCCTCGACCCGACCCGACCCGACACACGACACGAGTCGCCTCGGTTCGCTCGACGACAGATTCCTGCCTGGATGGACGGGCGCCTGACTCGACCGCCTGCCTGCCTGCCAGACTGCTGAGCAAGACCTGCGCGCGAGCCTGGAAGCAAAGCCCCTTCCTTCCGTACTCGCCTTCGCCGGCCATTCCATCCTTGCTTGCATTCTTCCCGAGCCGCCTCGCGCGCGCCGGCCGAGGGAGAGTGAGTAAGCGAGTAAACTAAAAAAAAAAAGGCGAGTGAGTGCCACGCGTGGGCTGGCTGCCGTGCAGAAGCGCAGCCCAGAGCCAAAACCGGAACAGAAGATCATTCGGACATTCGCTCGGTCGATCGTCCCTTCGGTCGTTCGCCCCCAGCGAGCCAATGGAGCCCAAAAGCGCGCGGGCGAAACGCGCGCCGGCTACCCTTGCGGCGGCGGCGGCGGCGGCGGCAGGAGTCGCCGTGCTGCTGCTCGCCAGCTCCGCCCAAGCCGTCGCGCCTGCGTGCGGGGCCGGAAGCTCCTCGTACATTTACCAGGCCAACACGAGATGCGTTGACAATGGGTTGAACGGCGTAGAGTCCGCCACCGTCGGCCTCGATACCTGCTGTGGTACCGCCACCGACACCGGCATCGTCGCAGACGGGGACTCCCAGACATGCCGAGATGTCACATCCTTGTACCCATTCTGCGAAACTCCCGATGACTGCGATGTCAGTGATGACGACATTCTCACCATCAGCCTCGACATTGCCACCGCAGAAGCCAGCGACACATGCTGCCGCTCCTGCAAGTGCGTCGGCGATCCCGACTGCGTCTCCTTTGACAACACGCCCGCATCCTGGGTCCTCTGCGACGGCCGTCGCAGGAGCAATTGCAAGCAGGGTCGCTCTCCGTGCCGTCGCCAGCGCGACCACATGGGCAACCGATGCAAGTGGGTCAAGAAGGACCCCGAGTACCTTGGCTGGGATGTCGATGGCAGCCCTTGCCAGGTCAACTGGGAAAAGTCCGGCCACCCCACAATGCTCATGTATCAAACGGGCCTCTTCTCCGTCAACCTCACGCTCGGCGAGCGTGGTGTCATTGACAGTGTCCTCATCACGACTGGTGAATCCGGTGCAGACTACGTTCTCGACGCTGATGGCCTGCTTCGAGCACGACCCGCGCACGCTCGGCGAGCGTGGTGTCATTGACAGTGTCCTCATCACGACTGGTGAATCCGGTGCAGACTACGTTCTCGACGCTGATGCCTGCTTCGAGCACGACCCGCGTCTCAACCCCAACGACTACGCCGCCGCCGAAGAAGCGTGGACCTCGGGCTCGGGTGACGCCATTCCCGATACCTGGAGCGTCAGCCTCCCAAACAGCGTCGAAATCATGTGGAATGTCGTCGACGATGCCACGCAGTCCATCGTGGAGATCTACTGCACGCAGCCGCCAGGCACCAACCGCACGCGCCTCGACGTCAAGCGCCTCTACAGTCTGGTCAACGAGACTGATGCTAGCGATGAGGACGGCTTTTGCATCACCAACACCATTGATCGCGGCCTCGCCACCACAAAGTACGCCAACGCCGACGACGACTACGAGTTCCAGCAAAAGTGTCTCGTGCAGACCCTTCCGGGGCTCCTGGCCACCTGCAAGATCATCATGGGCGCCGAATGCACGCCGTACAGCCTCGATGACTACGTCACCGAGTGGTGCCAAAACGCCGACATTACCAACACTGACCTTAATGGCGACGTTGACGAGTGCATCCGCATGCTTGTGCAAAGGGGATCTGAAAGTGTCCGCGGTGAGCGCTGGACGCGTTACATTTGCCAGCTCAACCGTGTCGACGACGTCGACGAGTGCATGGCCCTCGTGTCCCAGTTCGGCTGGGCGCAGTTCCTCATGGACAGTTCCGACGGTCTCGTCGACTCTGGCAACGAGCTTTCCAGCTGCGCCTCCAGCGTCACTGCCTACTCTACGCTCGAGGGTGAGAATGCGACGTGTGCCTTTGGCGTCTTCGTCGAGTACCTTCCCAGCGGAGAGGCCACTGATGCTGACGCGGACTGGGTACAGGCCTTCTTCATTCCCGCCGACCTTGTTCCGTGCAACAACGAGCTCGTCATTGACGGTACGCAGTACCCTGAGCTCTTTGCCTACCCTTTTCGCTTTCGCCAATGCACTCTCGACTCGAGCTGCCTTGCCGACTCGGCTTGTGCCCCCACTCTCGGCTTTGATGCCTCTGTCACCTTTGAATCGACCTGCGAAGACCTCCTGCGCAATGACGACGAATGCTTCAGCACGCAATGCCCCATGAACGCGGATGTCATTTCGAGCCCACAGGCCGTGTGCGAGGATGCTCCTTCCGCTCCGCTCGAGATCGGATCCTGCGACTCGTGCTGCGTTGCCAGCGCGATCCTTGCATCTGAAAGCGATGGCACCGACCTCGATGGCGGTAGCACAGGTGAGGTCGTCGACGCAGAGACCTGCCGGCAGCTGATCATTCAGTCACCCTACTGCGATACGACCACGCAGTCGGACATTTGCGATAGTCTCACCGCTGAAGATGGCGAAGCTGTCCTCACTCTCGAGTTCACCATGAACACCACGGAAATGAGCTGCTGCCGTTCTTGCGCCGCCTGGGGCGATCCGCTCATCTCCAGCTTTTACGGCGAGACCAGCAAGTGGATCAACTGCGATGGCCGCAACAGCCGTTGTAGCGTCAAAGAGGATGTCTGCACCAGCCAACTCGACCATGCTGGCAATGCTTGCGTCTACAACGCCACGATTGCCGACCTGATCGAAATCGGTTCCGACATTGGCGCCTACGGCTCGCCTTGCCAGTCGAATGCGTCCCTCTCCGGTGAAGCCGTTCTCACCATGTACGAGACCGAAGGTTTTCGTGTCACAATTACTAACGGCGAGCGCAGTGTCATTACTCATGCCACCATTGAACTTACCAATGACGTCTACGAGCTCGACCCATCGCAGTGCTTCAACGAGAATCCGTACGACGCGTGGACTCTGTCAGACGGCTCGGATCCCACCCAAGGCACTCTTGACCTGACCTTTAACGACACCGACCGCGACAACGAAAAGCAGTGGACCATTCGTGACTCCGACACCGGCATCTTCATGAAGATTGTCTGCCTGCGCCGCGTCTCCCAGGCCGGCTACGTTGGTGGCTACCGTATGAACATTGAGTCCCTCATCGATACAGTCGCCAACCGCACCACGTTCAGTGGATTCTGCGAGACTGGTACCATCGATTACGGACTCGCCACCATCAACAGCAACGGTGAGATCTGCCAGGAGAACATCGAGGACCTTGTCGAATTCTGCCGCGCCGTGGCCGAGCCTTCGTGCATGAAGGAGCAGGTTGCCGACCTTGTGAAGGATTGGTGCGACACTGCCAATGTTTATGTCAGCTACGACAACCACGCCCAAAAGTGCGTCAACGCCATCAAACCCGGCCGTTCAAACTCGAACAAGGTCCTCGCAGACTGGCAGGCCGTCTACTGCGATGCCGTGAGCTCGCTTCGTGATGCCTCGCAATCCGAGGAGACTTGGCAGGCCTTCTGTGTCTCGCGTCTGCAGAACGAGGGCTTTGCCGCCGTGGTTGCCGAGCTTGGAGACGGTCGTCTTACGTCTTCGTCACAGAGCGAGTACTGCGCTAGTTCCGCCACCGAGTACGGGCTCAAGTCCGATAGCGATGGTTGCATGCCTGGCGTCACCGTAGAGTACCAGACCACCGAGGGCAACTGGACAGAGCTCTTCTTCGTGCCGCAAAACCTGCCTCCTTGCGGCGATACCCTCGAGATCTCCGCTACAGACTTCCCCGAACTCTTTGTGCATCCCATTCGCTTTGTTCAATGCGAGCTGGATACCACGGCCTGCCCCGTGGCCTCTCACACAGACTCCTATTGCGCAGCTGCGCAAGGGTACACGATCTCGTACATGTTTACCCAAGCTGACAGCGTTTGCAGTTAAGGTGGTAGGGAGCCTTTCTGTAGATTGCACAGCTTTTCACATGTGAACCTCAATCGCTCACTCCTTGGGCCTCCAGCAAGTGGTCGGCTCGGTGATTCTCCTTGGTAGTATTTAGCGCTGCGTTGACATGCGACTCACTCAGATAACATATATATCTTGACATCACTCCTTTATCTATCCATCATGAGCGTGATCATCACCCTGTCCCATCTTCATGGCGAGAATCTCAGGCCCAGAATGGCCCTTTGTGTGCCGCAGGCGTTCGTGGTCGTCTCATGCGCTCGAGTAGTGTGGTGCGAATTGGACGAGAATTATGTTTGCCGCCACCTTTCGCTGCGTATTGCTTCCACACTTGCTCGACTTCAGCATCCTGATGCACACACACAATCGAGAGCATCTCGTTATAATCAACGCCGCCATGCTTGTGAACCGACTCTGTGTGAAAAGCCAGCCACCACGGCTATATCCGGTCCGTTGCCAAGAAAATGCTCAGGAACCCAGCACGGGGCTTCCGGGCTCCACCTTCATCCAATCGTGGCGACTCAGCTCCGGTCCACTCCGCTCAACTGCCTCCTCATTACAAGTCAGGCCAGAACCCTTGGTCTCATTGACGTTCACGGGACGATCTTGAGTCAGCGTTTCGGGCTTGATCGGTCGCGTTTCCTATTCCGGCCCGGTCTCCGATTTCCGTCCCCGATGCCCACGCCTGCGCGCGTGACGCCCTGTACTCCCTTGTTCTCTCGGCATGTGCCCTCAACGGGACTTGCAAGTGGACGGTCCGCGGCTCTCTCCTTGAAATTACGGCGCTGCGCCCACAAAGGTCCCCTGGGACCTCGTCCATTGCGCTTGAGGCTCACTCGCTCCAGGCTCGGTCTCGTCCTCCGCGCCGCCTCGGGAAACTTCTAGCTATGTGCCTCTTCTTCGCCCCCGCCGCCACGGCCTTACGAGTTGTGCTTCCTCGCGACGCGAAGAAATGGACACCAACGTGTCGCTGTCAAGTTGGAGCAGCCATCAGCTAGCTAGGACGCGACATCTTCATCTTCTTCTTTTAAGATGTTAGTAAAAGGAGACGGAAAGGAAATTATAAAGGAAAAAGGGCGGAGTCCAAGAATCCAATATGGCAGAACCCACAGTCGGCGCTCTCGCACATTTCCGCGCTCCCCAAGCCAGTCCCTGGGACCGCGCGTCGGGACGCCCTGCGTCCCCGAGCGTCGCGTGGCCAACGCCTTGCGCCTCGCGCCGCGCCGTGCCGCGCCGCGCTGCGCCGCGCTGCGCTGCGCTCCGTCACGTCTCCGGCCGGCCTGCTTGTCTGCGCGGACGGGCTCCAACCAGCTCGCGTCTCGCTCGCTGGCTTCTCGTACTTTTTCATAGAAAGCAAAAAAAAAGTAAAAGAATAGAAAACTCCGAGCGACGCGAACTCGAACTGGCTGTGAGAGCGGGGCCGGCGACAGGCTGCGCGTATACGCTCTTGGCCAGCCAGCCGGTCCGAAGTGAGAGCCCACGCGCACGATGAGGTCACGATGAGGGAAGACCAATGGGACACGGCCGGCTCCTGCTCCCGTGTAGTTCACAGTGGGGGAGAGAGGGCGCGTGAGGGAGAGTGACAGCGGGAGCGTCCACCTGAAACAAGGGGCACTAAGGGGTAACAAAGGGAAATCAGCAGGAAAAGAATCCAGTCATCGCGCCAAGACCACACCGTCCGGGCTGCTGCCCGCCATCGCCATCGCCATCGCCATCGCAAGCAAACCTGCAACAGCAAACCCCAAACACAAAGACCACCGCGACAACACAGCCGAAGCGACCGAAGCGACCGAACGAAGGAACAAAGGAAAGGAAACGACAGGAAAGGAAAAGGATAAGGAAAGGAAAGGAAAGGAAAGGAAAGGACGAACTGGGACACTTGTACATCAGAGAATGAGCACGACGCAAAGCACGCGCCGCACGGCAGCGGCCGCCGTCATGGTCGCAGTAGTGGCCGTACTGGCCAGCACCACAGAGTCTATTGCGCCCTCGTGCGGGGCCGGAGGCAACTCGTACATCTACCAGTCGAACACGCGCTGCGTGTCAAGTGACGGCGTCACCAGTTTGGAGTCGCCGAGCGCGTCTTACTCGACCTGCTGCGGCCTTAATACCGATAGCGGCATCGTTTCGGCCGACGACACCCAGACCTGCCGTAGCGTCACCTCCGTGTACCCATACTGCGAAAGCCCGGATGACTGCGACGTCGATGAGGACGATACCCTCATCATCAATCTTGCCGTCGATACCGCCGATGCCAGCGACACATGCTGCCGTTCCTGCAAGTGCGTCGGTGATCCCGATTGCGTCTCCTTTGACAGCACACCCGCGTCCTGGGTTCTCTGCGATGGCCGCCGCCAAAACAACTGCAAGCAGGGTCGCTCTCCATGCCGTCGCCAGCGCGACCACATGGGCAACCGCTGCCAGTGGGTCAAGAAGGACCCCGAATACCTTGGCTGGGATGTTGATGGCAGCCCCTGCCAGGTTGACTGGGAAAAGTCTGGCCACCCCACCATGCTCATGTATCAAGCGGGCCTCTTTGCCGTCAACCTCACGCTAGGTGAGCGCGGCGTCATTGACAGTGTCCTCATCACGACTGGTGAATCCGGTGCAGACTACGTTCTCGACGCTGATGCCTGCTTCGAGCACGACCCGCGCCTCAACCCCAGCGACTATGCCGCCGCCAAGGAAGCATGGACTTCGGACTCTGGCAACGCCATCCCCGATACCTGGAGCGTCAGCACCCCGAATAGCGTCGAAATCATGTGGAGGGTTGTCGACGATGCCACGCAGTCCATTGTCGAGATCTACTGCACGCAGCCGCCAGGCTCAAGCCGCACGCGCCTCGACATTAAGCGCCTCTACAGCCTTGTCGACGAGATCGATGCCAGCGACGAGGACGGCTTTTGCGTCACCAACACCATCGACCGCGGCCTCGCCACTACGAAATTCAAGAACGCTGACGATGACTACAAGTTCCAGCAAAAGTGCCTTGTACAAACCCTTCCCGGAACTCTCGCGACCTGCAAGATCATCATGGGCGCCGAATGCACGCCGTACAGCCTCGATGACTACATTACCGAATGGTGCCAAAATGCCGATATCACCAACACCGACCTCGCTGGCGACGTCGACGAGTGCATTCGCATGCTTGTGCAGAAGGGCTCCGAAGCTGAGCGCAGTGAGCGCTGGACGCGATACATTTGCCAGCTCAACCGCGTTGACGATGTCGATGAGTGCATGGCCCTCGTCTCTCAGTTCGGCTGGGCCCAGTTCCTCATGGACAACTCCGATGGTCTCGTCGACTCTGGCAACGATTCCTCCAGCTGTGCTTCGAGCGTCGCTGCCTACTCCAAGCTCGAGGGCGACAACGCGACGTGTGCTTTTGGCATTTTTGTCGAGTACCTTCCCAGCGGAGATGCCACTGACGATGACGCGGTGTGGGAGCAGGCCTTTTTCATTCCCGCCGACCTTGCGCCGTGCAACAACGAGCTCGTCGTGAGCGGTTCAGAATACGCGGATCTCTTTGCTTACCCGATTCGCTTTCGCCAGTGCTCCCTCGACGCGAGCTGCCTTGCCGACTCGGCGTGCGCCCCCACCCTTGGCTTTGACGTGTCCATCAACTTTTCCACTGACGACTGCCCGCCCACCACTTCGAATGATGGCAACCTTTGCTTTGACGCGGAGTGTCCCATGAACTCGGACGTTGTTTTGAACCCGCAGTCGGTGTGCGAGACCGTCCCGAACGCCCCCCTCGAACTTGGCTCGTGCGAGTCTTGCTGCGTCGCCGATTCTATTCTTAACTCCGATGACAGCTCTGATGACAGTGAGGACGAGCAAACGTGCCGTCAGCTCACGATCCAGGCGCCGTACTGTGACGCCAACCAAGAGTCGATGCAAGACATCTGCGACAAGCTCGTCTCCGAGGAAGGCCAGGGTGTGCTTACTGTCGACTTTACCTTGGATACCACCGAGATGAACTGCTGCCGCTCCTGCGCTGCCTGGGGTGACCCGCTCATCTCGAACTTTTACGGCGAGACCAGCAAGTGGATCAACTGTGACGGCCGCAACAGCCGCTGCAGTGTCAAGAAGAACGTCTGCACCGAACAGCTTGACCATGCCGGTAACGCTTGCGTCTACAACCCCGATATTGCAGCCTTGATTGAGACAGGATCCGACATTGGCGCCTACGGCTCGCCTTGCCAGTCGAACGTGTCACTCTCGGGCGAGGCCATTCTCACCATGTACGAGACCGACGGCTTCCGTGTCAACATTACCAACGGCGAGCGCAGCGTCATTTCCCATGCGTCCATCGAGACTGTTGCGGGCGAGATTTACACGTTGGACGCCTCGCAGTGCTTCAACGAGGACCCGTACGATGCATGGACCCTGGCGAGCGGTGAAGACGCGCAATCGGGCTCTCTGGCTCTTGCATTCACCGACACCGACCGCGAGCACGAGAAGAAATGGACTGTACGGGACACCGCGAGCGGCATTTTCATGAAGATCGTCTGCCTGCGCCGCGTCTCCAAGTCTGGCTACATCGGCGGCTACCGCATGAACATCGAGACTCTCATTGACACAGTCACGGATCGTGTCTCGTCGAGCGGCTTTTGCGAGTCGGGCACGATCGACTACGGTCTTGCCACCATCAACAGCAACGGCGAGGTCTGCCAGGAGAACATCGAGGACATTGTTGCGTTTTGCCGTGCCGTCGCATCACCTTCGTGCATGAAGGAGCAAATCGTCGAGCTCGTCAACGACTGGTGCGACACCGCTAATGTCTTTTCCAGCTACACGAACCATGCTTCAAAGTGCGTCAAGGCGATCAAACCAGGCCGCTCCAACAAGAACAAGGTCCTCGCCGACTGGCAGGCCGTTTACTGCGACGCCGTCAACTCGCTCCGCGACCCGTCGCAGTCCGAGGAGACCTGGCAAGCACTGTGCGTCTCGCGTCTGCAGAACGAGGGCTTTGCCTCGGTTGTCGCTGATCTCGGAGACGGTCGCCTCACCTCTTCCTCGCAGAGCTCGTACTGTGCCAGCTCCGCGACTGAATACTCGCACAAGTCGGAGAGCGATGGCTGCATGCCGGGTGTCAGTGTCGAGTACCGGAATTCGGATGGCGACTGGGTGGAGGCCTTCTTCGTTCCCCAGAACCTTCCTCCTTGCGGCGACAGCCTCGACATCCTCGCCACGGACTACCCCGAGCTCTTCCTGCACCCCATTCGTTTCCTCCAGTGCGAGCTCGACACCACGGTTTGCCCCGTGGCCTCGCATGAGGATTCTTATTGCGCAGCTGCTCAGGGCTACACGATCTCGTACATGTTTTCCCAGGCGGGCAGCGTCTGTAACGACGACGTCTAAAGCCCAGGCCCTTCCCAGAATCTCTGTCTGACTGACTTTTGAATGTCTGAATTGGCTGCGAAGCCACCACCTACATTATCATTTTATTTTCTGACGCATGAATCATTTCCACTTCACAACGCATGATACATACCTAAAACGAAGGTGACGACTGACTGTTGCTTTTGCGACAATGCCGTGATCCTGCTGCTTGCTGCCTGCTTCATGGCTCGTTCTTTTTCCCTTTTGGCGTGCGCCAAGCTACGAGCCTTGGTCCAGTCGTGGCCGCGACTGATATCGGCCTTCGATTTTCGCCACCCCTTTTTGCCTCCGCTGTCTTGCTCTGCTCTCAAGCAACACTGCCCGCCCCGCCACGAAGCCCTCGTCGCCGACGCCGCAGCTGCGGTCCGTCCGCGGCGCGACAAATGTGGCTCCCCTTCCCTTCCCTTTTCCTCTCTTTCCACGATCTTTCCCGGCCTTACACACCCCCTAATAACCCCTACCGCAAAGTGTGCACTCTCCCTTTTTTTTTTTCTCTCCCTTTTCTTCCTTGTCCCCTATCCTCCCTTCCGGATCACGCGCTCGCGCGTCGCTTCTCGCGCCTTCGCGCCTTCGCCGCGGCCCATCGGCGCCCGCACGCTGGCCCTCGCTGGCGCCTCCCTCCCTCGTTCCTGCCGAGCGTCCCTCCGAGCCCCGCGCGGGCGCCGTCACGGGGGCCGGCCCCGGCCGCTGCGGACGCGCGGAAGACAGAAGGGGAAGGCCCTCGCGCTTTGATTTTGTCCCGCTGTGGGGGCCCCGACTCGGCCGCTGCCCTCCCTCCCTCATCTCCGCTCTGCTCTGCTCTGCTCGGCGCCGTCACTGCTCTGCTCTGCTCTGCTCTGCTCTGCGCAAGCGTGACCGACTGACCGCAAGCCAAGCGTGCGCGCACAGCCTGGCTGCTTCCCTGCACGCCTGCAGCGCTTCGCTTGTCTGCAGCGCTTCGCTTGTCTGCAGCGCTTGACTGTCTGCCTTCGGGGTCCCTCGAAGACCCACGCGGTCCGTGGCATCGTCGAGCAGCGCCGTGCCATGCCAGGCCAGGCCAGGCCAGGCCAGGCCAGGCCATGCCTTGCCGCGCCTTTGCGAAGCCTGTCCTCTCCCCGCGCGCGGAAAGAGGCGTGCAGGCTGTGCACGGGCACGCGCTGCGCGTCCGTCCGGCCCGCCGCAGCTGCATGGCTGGCTGTAATCGATCAATTGATTGATCGCTCCATCAAGCGGAGCGAAGGCGTGGCTGATGACCACTCCACTACCACTCACTCCTTGTGCACCTTTTGCCACCAGTCAAGTATACATTCATTCCTCGCATTTCGCAGGCAGCAAACCCGAAAGAAAAGCGCGTGCGCGCCCGCTCGCCCTCGACAGCTTCGGCGTACGCCCGTCCGTCCGTGCGTGCGTACGTACGTACGTACGTACGCCCGTCTGCTCCGCGCGGGAGCTCTCGCCGCCGCATCCAAGGGACCGCCCGAGCTCGTAGCTGGCACGTGCACGGCGAGGAGGTCGCAACGCGATGCACGCCATGGCGGCCGGCCCCGTGCTGCTCGCGACGCTCCTCGTGGCAGGGCAAATCGGTGCGGGAGATGCCCAAACCCCGCGATGCTCTCTAGGCTACGACACCGTCTATGCCTTGCAACAACGCTGCTCAACAGAGCCCGGCTATGCCGGGAGCGTCTCGTACAATACTTGCTGTGGCCTCTGGGATAGCGATTTTGTATTCTTTGAAGATGAAAGGGGCGTCTGCACGTACTACCAGTATGCATCTGGTTACTGCGCCAGCGTTGAGGAGTGCGATGTTGACGAGGGCGACGTTCTCGCCATCAGCCTCACGTTCTCGACCCCTTCGGAGAGCGACACGTGCTGCCGTACCTGCAAATGCGTCGGTGACCCGGACTGTGTCTCCTTCAACAACACCCCTGCGTCATGGGTTCTCTGCGACGGCCGCCGCAAGGGCGATTGCAAGCAGGGACGCTCTCCGTGCCGCCGGCAACGCGACCACATGGGCAACCGCTGTCAATGGCTTAAAAACGAACCCGACTACCTCGGCTGGGAGGCTGGTGGCAGTCCGTGCCAGGTCAACTGGGAGAAGTCGGGCCACCCGACCATGCTCATGTACGAGTCGGGCCTCTTCTCCGTCACCCTCACGCTCGGCGAGCGCGGCGTTATCGACAGCCTTTCGGTGACCACTGGCGACACCGGCGACAGCTTCGAGCTCGACGCTGATGCCTGCTTTGAGCATGACCCCCGGCTCACCCCCGATGAAACGTCCGCTGCCAGCGAGGCCTGGACTTCCACATCGGGCAGCGCAATCCCTGACACGTGGACTGTTAGCACCCCCAACAGCATTGAAATCATGTGGAAGGTCGTAGATGATACCACAGGCACGAATATGCACATCTACTGCACGCAGCCCCCTGACTCGGAACGGACGCGTCTCGATGTCAAGCACCTCTTCACGCTCACCGACGAGTCTGAAGCAGAAGGCGAAGACGGCTTTTGCGTGACTAGTACCATCGACCGCGGTCTTGCTACGAAAAAGTACGAGGATGCCACGGACGACTACGAGTTCCAGCAAAAGTGTCTTGTTCAGACCCTCCCTGACCTCCTCGCCACCTGCAAGATCATCATGGGGGCCGACTGCACCCCTTATAATCTTGACAGCTACGTTACTGAGTGGTGCCTTGCCGCCGATCTTACCTATACCGATCTTGCTGGTGACAGAGACGAGTGCATCAGCATGCTCGTCACTACCGGCTCCGAGAGCGACCGCGGCGAACGTTGGACTCGATACTTGTGCCAGCTCAACCTCGTCGATGACGTTAACGAATGCATGGCGCTTGTGTCCCAGTTCGGTTGGGCGCAGTTCCTCGTGAGCAACTCCAACGGCCTTGACCAATCGGACGACAGCCTTACCGCAAGCTGCGCATCGAGCGTAGCTGCATACTCGAAGCGCGAGGGAGATAGTGCGGTTTGCGCCTACGGCGTCTTTATCGATTACCTCGTGAGCGGTACCGTCGATGAGGACGATGCCGTGTGGGAGCAGGCCTTCTTTATTCCGTACAGTCTGCCGCCTTGCAATGGCGAGCTCCTCATTGATGGCACCCAATACTCTGAGCTCTTTACTTACCCTATTCGCATGTCCCGGTGCTCTCAGGGCGTTGATTGCGTTGCAGATCTGGAATGCGCTCCACTTCCTGGTGTCACAGTGTCCTTCGCCTTTAGCACAGAGGACTGCACGGTGAATCCGGATGGTGAAGAAGAGGAGTTGGAGGAAGATTGTTTCGCCTCGGAATGCGAAGCGAATGAGGACGTGGCCTCGAATCCGCAAACTGTTTGCGAAGCCGTCCCTGACAGCCCGCTCGAGCTCGGCACTTGCGAGTCGTGCTGTGTCGCCGAGACACTTCTTGGTGTTGACGGCTCCGATAGCTCGGACACGCCACGATGCCGGGAGGTGTACACCCAAGAAGCGTACTGCAACACTCTCGACGAATCCTTGACCGAGACCTGTGCAAGACTCATTTCCGAGGAAGGCGAAGGTGTTCTCACTGTCGAGCTCAGCATGGACTCCTCCGAGTTGGATTGCTGCCGCACGTGTGCCGCGTGGGGTGACCCGCTCATTTCCAGCTTTTCAGGCGAAACTTCCAAGTGGATCAACTGCGATGGCCGGAACAGAAACTGCAAAATTAAAAAGAACGTTTGCAAGAAGCAGGTTGACCAAGCTGGCAACAAGTGCGTCTACAATGCCACGATTGCCGAACTGATCGAGATCGGCTCCGACATTGGCGCCTATGGCTCGCCTTGTCAGTCCGATGTGTCTCTGTCGGGCGAGGCCATTCTCACAATGTACGAGACCGAAGGTTTCCGTATCAACATCACCAACGGCGAGCGCAGTGTTATCACCCACGCGACCATCGAGACTTTGAGTGACGTATACACCTTCGACTCGTCGCTGTGCTTCAATGAAGATCCCTATGAAGCGTGGACTTCAGCGAGCGGCGACGACGTTACGGACGGGCCTCTCGCTCTTACGTTCGCCGATACGGACCGGGAGCACGAAAAGAAGTGGACGGTGCGCGACTCCGAAAGCGGCATCTTCATGAAGCTGGTCTGTCTGCGCCGCGTGTCCCAAGCTGGCTTCATCGGAGGCTATCGTATGAACGTTGAGTCTCTCATCGACACAGACACCAACCGCACCACGTCCAGCGGATTCTGCGAGACCGGTACAATCGACCACGGCCTTGCCACCATCAACAAGAATGGCGATGTGTGCCAGCAAAACATCGAGGGTATTGTTCAGTTCTGCAGCGCCGTCGCATCGCCCTCGTGCCAGCAAAGTCAAGTCACTGAGAACATCAAGAGCTGGTGCGACACTGCCAATGTCTTTGTTCAGGACGTCAACCATGCCAAGAAATGCGTCAACGCCATTAATCCCTCTCGTTCAAATGACAACAAGGTTTTGGCCGACTGGCAGGCTATCTACTGCGACGCGGTGAACTCGCTTCGTGACCCGTCGCAGACTGAGGATACCTGGCGCGCGCTTTGCGTATCTCGCCTGCAGAATGAGGGTTTTGCCTCGGTTGTCGCTGATCTCGGCGATGGTCGTCTCACGTCTTCTTCACAGAGTGCGTACTGCGCTGCCAACGCCACCGTGTTCACGCTCAAGTCAGACATTGATGGCTGCATGCCAGGCGTTAGCGTGGAATACCGGAATGTGACGGAAAGTGGCGCGTGGACAGAAGTCTTTTTCATCCCTCAGAGTCTCCCGCCTTGCGGAGACAGGCTCGAGATCTTTGCCACGGACTTTCCTGAGCTCTTTCTCAACCAAATTCGATTCCGCCAATGCGAGCTCAACACCACCGCTTGCCCTGTAGAGACGCACACAGATTCGTACTGCGCAGCCGTTCAAGGGTACACCATCTCGTACATGTATTCGCAATCCAGCAGCGTTTGCGACAATGATGCCTGAACTGTCGGTGCCCCGGTCGGTGCCCCGGATGCCTAGATTAGACTTCACATTGCGACTGATTCACGTTGAATTTCTGTTCTCACTCATGCTCTTTCCTTGGTGCAAACATTTACACGGCGCGCTGCCGCACTGCCTGCGCCCCCACCCTCGTCAACCCTTTTATGAAGTAGCTGCATCATCTTCTTTGCGCTGGAGAAAAAACGAAGACCACATGATACGAGAATATAAATCAAAGTCCATTATCAACATGAGTTTCAAGCTGCTTGCTACAACGACAGCCTCCTTTAGAGTAATCGTTTGGCAATATACGATTCCTGCGCCATTTGAAGGCGAAGCGCAGCCAAATTTTCTTGCTCCGTCTGTTTTACTGTGGCAAACTTTTTGCTCAACGAGGCATGATCGCGCTGTTTGGCATCAAGCTTGCGCTCAAGCTTTGCAGCGCGTCGCTTTGCTGATTCAAGCTCTTCCTGACTGCGCGAAAGTTGAGAGGTGTTTCGTTAAATATTGTGGCCTATGTAGAACATTTTTCTGCCTGTGCATCTCAGGCAAGCAAGCAAGCAAGCAAGCAAAGCCGATCGAGAGAACTTCACAAAAAAAAACCTACATTGCTTCGATGGTCTTTTGTGCAGCGATATTCTCTTGTTTCAATCGCTCGTTTGTCTCGTGAAGCGCTCCGATCTCTTCTCGAAGTGCCTCAGCTTCGCGTGCGGCAGTCTGTGCGAGAGAAAAGCAGAGTGGCACAATCGGTTATTGGGGATAGTGAGCGGTCTTTTCTTCGAACCGACAAAACAATCAATCTCTGCATATATATATATACAGCCCTGTCGCTTCACAACCTACCTGTGCCTGCTTTCGCGCAGTCGCCTCCGCCTGCTCCACGCGGCAGTCGCGCAACACGAGCAGCTCCTCGAGCTGGTCAATGGCGGAGCGGCGCACCATCGCAAATTTCTCCTTGGTCGACCAGATACGTTGATTGCTAGCCTCCTTCGCTCCGAGACCGCGCTCGAGCCCGCGAGCTAGCCAGCTAGCCAGCTACTCAGCCAGCTGGCTAGCCAGCTGCCGGGGCAAATGGACGTCTTCTGCCCCGCGGCGCGTGTCAGGTGCTTGGATTGGTTGACTGTGCAGTGCCAGTGTGCAAGTCCAGCAACCGTCACGTTCATTGTAATACTGAGACACCCGAGACCGCCTTTTCTGTCATCAATCACCGTCGGTGTCTTCGCTCGCCATGATACGGTGTTATCGAATGCATCAGATCCCTGAACAAACAGCATTCAGACGTTTCCGTAGTGTGGCAAAGCGAGGATGCTGAGGATTGTTCTTGCAAATCGCAAGCGACTGTTGCCCTGCCAGCCAGCCAGCCAACAACAGTCTGCCAGGCGAAAGAAAACGAAACAAAAGCAGAATTGGGATCTTTTGAGATCAAATCGCAACCACGCCGACGCTTTGAAGGAGTAGGCCTACTTGCGACAAGATGAGCGCCAATTCCTCCTCAACCCCTTCGTCTTCCTCGTCGTCCTCGGCGATGGATTGGGCGACGCACCCGTTCACGCTCGGGCTCGCGACGGCGGCAGCCTTTGGCGCCATTGGCTTTGCGCTCGGTCGTGGTAGCGGAGCGCGGAAAGCCCAGGGCGCGGTGAACCAAAGCATTCGGCGCTGGCGCGACTCCCCGCGAGCCTGCGCCTCGCTCGAGCACAACGGTGTTGTCTACCTCTCGGGCCAGGTCGGCGACATTGACAAGCTCGAGACGAGCGACGCCGCCGAGCAGACGCGCCAGACGCTCAAGAAGATCGACGATTTGCTCGCCGAGGCTGGGACAAACAAGAAGAACATTCTCAGCGCCCAGATCTGGGTCAAGGACATTACCCAACACTTTGAACCCATGAACCAGGTCTGGAACGAATGGGTTGACACCCCGAACAAGGGCGTACGCGCCTGCGTGGAGGCTCACATGGCTCGTCCTGGACTCCTCGTCGAAATCAAGATTATCGCAGCAATGCCTTGATGGCAATAATGGCGACCGAGGACGAGAACAAGGACGAGGAAAGGGTTTAAGGTATCAAGGTATCAAGGTATAGTAGGACAAAAACAGGCACTTACTTTTCTAGCATACAAAATTATGAATCACTTCTTCTCTCCAGATCTCGTCACCGCGGCTTTCATTGTAGTTTCAAGCACCAGGTCTCAACGCTTCTTAGCCTTCTTGGCGCCAGCAGGCGACTTCTTCCCGCTCTTTTTCGCAGGGGATTTGGGGGAAGCCTTGCCGTCCTTTTTGCCCGCTGTAGGAGAGGACTTGCCGCCCTTTTTGCCTGCTGGAGAAGCCTTACCACCCTTGCCGCTCTTGCCCTTACCAGAACCTTTTCCCTTGCCCTTGGACTTGCCCTTGCCCTTTTCAGCAGACGCCTTTGCAAGCTCCTCTGCCGACAAGGCTTTTTCTTCCTCTTCGAGCTGAAGCGCTAGACGCAAGGCTTCGTCAGCGCGAACCTCGAGGGCCTCCCTGTCGGCGGCTTCCATCTCGACGCACTCTCGCTGCTGATTCGCTTCGGCAACCTTTCGCAGGGCATCCTCGAGCTCCCCCTCGAGCTTCTTGGCGCGCGATCGCTCGCGTTTCGCGAATTCTGATGCTTGTAGGGCGTCTGCCTCCGCTTGTGAGCTTCGGGCTAGCGATTCTGCGACGAGCGTTTCCGCACCGACTCGGAACGCGTCAAAGTCTGCCCGCAAAGCCGCAAGCTCCTCGTCACGCTCCAAAAGCTTACGCTCTGTATCAGCAAGACATTCAGACCGCAATCGCAACGTCTCGCTGGTATCCGCAAGATCCGTCTCCAATTCTTCAATGCGAAGACGCAGTTCCCCCTCTTGGAGTACATGCGTACGGATCATTCGTGCGATTTTATCGTGAAGAGCCTCGATGTCGCGCTCGCGCTGGGTTATTTCTACTTGGATGCGTATGCTCTCAAGAATTCGTTGCTGGTGCATGACATCTGCGAGCCCAACGAAGAAAGATCGGGACACATCATGTTTCTCGATTTCTCGAGCGCGCGCACGCGCTTCGTTGGCCTCTGCGACCGCGCGTTTCGCACTTTCGAGCATAACGTCGCGCTCGCCTAAAAGGTCTTGGAGCATATTCAGTAGCTCGTCTCGAAAGATTTCCTCGAGATCCCTCACAACGTGTATTTGTGCCAAGAATTTGGTCACCATCTCAAAATCGGGCCGGGCGCGCACTCCCTTCTCCAAGGCCTTAAGGTCGCCTTCCGTTGCCTCAAGTCTGCGTAAGAATCGACGAACCTTGACGTCTGTATCTGAGGTTGCGTTTGTACGTCGCCAAACAGAGCCCTTTATGAACACAGGCGCGGCCAAACCTTGCGACCCAGCAGCACGAGCGCCAATTACGGCGGCCGTGTTTCGCTTCCAATGTTGCAGCGCCGCGCCGCGAATATCATCCTTGCACTTCATCAGATTCTTGCCAAGGCTGCGCAAATACTCAATAATAATGCCGTCCCAGACACCGTCAAGCACCCTTCTGCAACCGGCTTCCTCTGCGCCGTCGGTCAAGAGAGCGAGAACGGCAGCGAAATTGCTCTTCTTGCTGCCGAGACGCCCAATCTCGAGCGTCTTGCAGAGCGTGCGTAGTTCCTCTGTATTATGAAGCTCCAGTAGCTCTGCGAGCCCTGCTCTTAGGTCTGCAGCCAATCGTTCGCGATTCTTTTGAACCTCACGCGCCAACTCACGTTGTTCCGGAGTCAATTCTTGGCTCGCACTCGACTTTTCTGACGCAACTGATGCGTGAGACGCGTGAGAAGCGCGAGATACTTGGGTTTCGTAAGAGTTTCGCACTTCAAGACCTTGATCTTGTGGCCTTCGTCGCTTGCCTAGCGCAACAGGTCCAGGCGAGAGCAGGGCATCCTTAGTGTTCATACGCTTCCTCCACGAGTTTGTACTGCTCATCCCAAGACTAAGTCCGCTCGCCCGGTACACGGGTACGTCATCGCTCGCTCCGCTTGTACTCCCGCCGTCGTCGTCGCTCGGTGTTTCGAGTCTTTGTGGACGGGCGCGAAGCATGCTAAATTTATTGTACGCGTGGTAACGCGGGTCAGCTAGCCAGCGAGGTCACGTCTTCTAGGAGATGATCGGAGAGGATTGATAATTCCCTCGCGTCAGTGCGGCCTAATTCGCTAACGCTCTGCGTACGCCCGTCAATGTAGCTTCGTTGATGTCCTGGCCCGGCTCTGACGCATCGAACCTCGATTTGCGACGATGCAGAGGACCAGAATTGCTGTTGCTGCCACCGCCGCAACAGACTGACGCAGCTCACAGCCTGAGCTTGGTTTCCGTTACGATAAAGAATATTCGAGATTTGTAAAATAAAAATAAAAAAAAGAGTTTTTTTTTTCACCCACATTTCTTTCGACTTCAAGTTTGTTTGGCGTGCAAAGAAAAATCTGACGTCACTATGCGTGCAAGCAAGTCAAGACTGGGCTAGTAACCATCGGATCGAGTGAGGTGATATTATTTTAGTATGACAATAAAACGACGAACCTAGGCTTGCCAAGACCGACGACGAGATGAAGTGCGCGCATGATCTCGTGGCTTGACGGTCTACTACGTTGTCAGGCTCTCAACAATACAACTACAAAAGAAGAAAAAGCTTTCTCTGACAACTTGGAAAAAGGTAGAATTAGTTGCCCGTGACATCGGTGTTTGGGTCGTGGCAGTTCGAGAACGCAGCATAGTAAAAGTAGCGATTTCTTGTAGAAATGTTGCGCATGCCGAGGTGTGAGAGCAGGCCATCAAAGACGAGGGCATCTCCACGCTTGAGACGCGGCTCAACCATGTCGACAAAGTCTTTGTCCCACTCGAGCGCATCAATGCGACGGTGCGACTTGGGCCACACCCGCGTGCCCCCGGTTTCCTCGTCTTGAACTGTGAGCGGAATGAGTACGGTCATGTAGTGCGTTTTGGGGTTGACCTCATCACGGCCCTTCCAGCAACTATCTGTGTGGCATCGCTGGTCTGTTGACCCCGGCGTGGACAGCATGATATCCTGCGTACGCAGCTTGCCGCCGCGGCACAGGTATTTGACAAAGGCCATCAGCCCTGTGGACTCGAGGCACTGCTCCACTTTGAAGCAGGCTTCCTGCGGAAGAGGCATGTCATACCGCCCAGGCTCACGCGTGACGAGAGGCGAAAGGACGATCTCTCCTGGGATGCCCATATTCTTGACACAGGCTTCAATTGTCCTCTTTGCGCCCATCCATTGTTGGTTGCCCTTGCGCCGTCGCATGAACATGTACCGATTCTGGGAATCAGGACCCTCTTCAGGGGGACCTTCCAGCATGAGGTCCAGCTCGGCAGCTTGAAGAACAGATGGGAAGATGGTATAGCCCTCCTCGAGGTACTCGCGAACCTTGTTTGGGTCCGCCCTATCCCCGCACTTGGTAATCTTCATTTGCTGCCACTTGCCCAATTTGGGGAGCGGCGGGGCCGCGCTCTGCTTGCCCAAGGTCGACGAGGCCTCGTCTGCATCTCCTGGCTCAGATGCTGATGCCAGGTCAGGAGAAGATGTTGAGTCTTCCCCGAGTTGCTTTTCCGTTTTCACTGCGCTTGTCTTCTTACGGCCCATGTTCTTGACGCGGAAACGTTTAATCTCCTCTTCGTCCCCATCTTCACTGCCGAGGTTTAAATAGCTTCGAACCTGCGGCAACGAGCGCAGCTTCTTCTTACCGTCACAGAAAATGAAGCGCTTGCGCGTCGCACACTTGGCGTCCTTGGAATTGTTTTGCACAGAGATGGCACGCACCTCCCAGGAGGAAATACTTGCAGGGTCACCACCCCAGGCTTTGATAGCCTCTTCGAGCTTTGTCCTTTGCGCATCAATTTCCTCTTGGTCAACCTCGACGATTTTCGATTTTTGTCGAGGCGCCTTGCCCGGAGACTTCATGAGGGTTGCTTCGGGGTCAGACGCTCGTGACCTCTTCTTGCGCTTGTGAGCGCGCCTTTTCTGCTTCTTGGAGGACTTGGACTCGCTTGCTGCAGCAGCAAGGTCTCTTGCGCGCTTTTGACCCGATTTTTTTACTTTCGTTCGACTTTTGGAGCCAGGTTCGCAAGTGTGGTCGAGCTGAAGGTCGAGGAAGCTTATGACCTGCGGAATGGATTGAAATTTACGTTTGCCAGAATCGAAAATCACGCGCTGCACCACCGTGTTTCTCTTGGAGACGTCTGTAGTGTCTTGAAGTGTGATATCCCATGACTCAACTACTTTAGGGTCGCCGCCAGCGCTTTCAACCTTTTGCATGAGCTTCTTCCTCGCCTTGCAGATGCGATCCTCAGCTGAAAGAGGCTGCATCTTGAGCGTCTTTTTTATTCTCGCTTGTATGTACGCTGCGCTACTTATCTTGACTGCTTCGAGAGCAGGTCCTTGGACCAGCTACTCACTGCACAAATCGAACGCTGCAGCGTTTCAAGCAGCAGCAGACAGATTAGAAAGCGAGCGCGCGCTAAAGAAAATGAGCGCTTCTCGCGTATGAGCGCTTCTCGCGTCTGTCTAGGCTTACCTTACTTAGACAGCTTCCGAAGTAAGCCACTAACCAAGAGAGCAAGCCAGCAAGCAGCCTCTCGCACCGAGGCTCTCTCCTATCGCGAGCCTACTGGCGAGTGAGACGTCGGTCCTCGTCTGACCTGCTCGCTACGCTTCGTTTAATTCTCCTTCGTTTTCCTTTGGGAAATCGTCTCTGACACGACTGCCTCCAACTTTCACGTCGTCGTTGTCCTTATCGTTTTATTCAACGTTTTCGTTGTCGTTATCGTTGTCGTTGTCGTTGTCGTTGATGCTCCTGCTGCTGCTGCTAATGAGAACAGTTAGTCCGGCGCAGTAGTTAGGCGGCCCCGCCGTCTCGCTTCAACTCCCGTCGTGAACCGCGGCGCGGCGTGTTGGCGTGCGCGCTCGACGGCCTTCCGCGCAGGAGCGCGTCAGAGCGTGCGCGCGTGCGCGCGAGCGAGCGACCAACTGCGACCAGCGATCGCGAGCGCCGCGAGAAAGAGAATCAAAGTCCGCGCGACGCGGCCCAAGCGCGCGGGCATTAAAGCATAAACCGACCTATTTAAACGTCCGCACTAATAGATCTTTTATGAAGAAAAGGTGCGACGTGCGCGGGCGGAGCAGAGTCTCATCGCCAGCCCGATCGACCGCTCGCGTGCACGCGCGACGCTTGGCCGGGAGCCGCGAGTCGCCGCGGGTCACCGCCGGACGCGCCTGGGGCGCCGCTTTCCCTCCTTGCGCCGCCCGCGCTTCGCCTTCCTCTCGGCCAACCGGCTCGGCCGGCCGGACTCGCTCGCTCGAGAAAAAGTTGAGGAGAGACGAGGAGAAGAAGAGGAACGCGTGTGCCGTGTCGTGTGCCGCCTTCCTGCTCGTTAGCTCGCCAGCAACTATGGCGCAGAATGTCTGCCGCAAGCGGCTGCAGCGTGAGCTCGTTGCGCTCAAGAAGAACCCCGTCGAGCACGTGCAGGCGCTGCCAAGCGACAAGAACATTCTTGAGTGGCATTATGTTATTGAGGGACCAAAGGACAGCGTGTAAGTTGAAAGGGTGTCGCGCCGGAGAGTTGCACTGCTTGCTTGCTTGCTTGCTTGCTTGCTTGCTTGCTTGCTTGCTTGCTTGCTTGCTTGCTCTCAGCAACCAAAAAAGGAAAAAGATAAGGAGGATGTGGAAACGAGAGAGAGAAAGAGAACGAGAGAGAGAGAGAGAGGCGTTTTACACCTTGAAGATTTGAAAATGAATCTCAAGCAAAAGTCTGGACTAACACCGCCCAAATAAATCAACTTTCGTGCTCCGATAGCTATGAGGGCGGGTACTATCACGGCGTGCTTCGATTTCCAAAGGAATATCCGTACAAGCCGCCGTCAATTCTCATGTTCACCAAGAATGGTCGCTTCAAGACAAATGTACGATTATGTTTGAGCATGTCGGACTTTCACCCAGAAACATGGAATCCAATGTGGTCCGTGAGCTCGATTCTCTCTGGCCTCTTGTCCTTCATGCTCGACTCTGCGCCCACGTTGGGCTCGATGGAGGCCTCGGATGCTCAGCGCCGCGCCCTGGCCGCAAAGAGTCTCGAGGAGAACGTTCGTAATAAGGACTTCTGCGCCCTTTTCCCGGATTATGTCGACCTGTACAAAAAGAAAAAGGCGCAAGCTCAAAAAGCAGCCGGTGCAGCTGGTGCCCGCGCCGCTCGCGCGACAGGCAAGCAAACGGCCAGCAAATCATCTGACTCGGACAAGCCCACCTCAAAAACAAATGCTGATGGTTCTGCTAATCAAACAGGAACGCGAACAGTAAATAGTGGTGCTGGGTCATTGTCGTGGTCGCTCACAGCTGTCGCGGTGCTCGTTCTCGCCGCGTCCCTCTACTGGGTCTTTGGGTCCGATAGCTCCGCATTCAAGTTCCCTTCCTTGAGCAACTAATTAGTAAGTACTCTGGCCTTGTGTCAAGGTTTGAATGTGTCAAGGTTTGAATTTACATGCTCCCGGCATGTTGTTTTTTTAACTCGGTTATGCTGTGTTACGCTAGTGAAAAGGCTACTCTTGGTCACTTGTCATCTCTTCTTTTCCATTTTCATCTCGGGTTATCGCGGCTGCGTCGTGGCGCTCGCTCTCTGCGGTGTGCCTATTTTCGTCGTGTTCTTGCGGAGACCCGAGCAGATCGTATACCCACACCTCGGATCGTTTCACGCCTGCGTAGCTGCTTGCCAAGGCGCGCCCCTCCGAAGTTGGTTCCGAAAAGGCAAGGCCGTCGCGCGGGACCACAAATCCATATATACAATGAGCGCGACCTGCGTCGAGCAGCCTACGAGCAATCCCGCGTCGCCTAAATCGAGGCGATGACCAGATCTGCAAAACGCCTAGCACTGGCTTGCTCGTTTCGTGCGCTGGCTCGCAGCTGCGTGAACACGCATGCTGGTTGTCACATAGACGTTCGAGCGTTACAAAACCGGCAAGTTCCGTGCCTACCACGTAAATCAAGCTGTACCGGAGCGGCGAATCGCTCCAGCCGTCCGCAGCGTCAACAAATCCCATGTCAGGATCCACGACGCAACGCTTGAATTCCCGTACACTTTGAACCAGCGCCGACTTGGTGGCCATGGCGCCGCGCGGCAGCACCACGACGCGCTCCTTGCCACCAGAGCGCCGAGAGACGACCCAGTCGTCGCGAATCGATCTCGCGGGCACAGACGATGTCGCCGCAGCCGCTGCGCCAAGGTCCCCGCTCCGCTTACAAAAGATGCGATGCTGCGCCTCGTCGCTTTGCACGCCTGGTGCAAACATCATACCGCATTTCTTGCACGTGATTTGCTCAAAATGACGCTGTCCAAAATCCAAAAAGACTTGCTCGCCCCCGCCATCCGCCTTGCGCGCTTTACGCCGCGGAGGAGGTGTCTTGATATGAGTCGCTCCTCGGCTCTGGCCCGACCCTGTGCTCGACAGACTTCCAAAGCTTTTGGATAAGGCCATGGGCGGCGTGTGGATCCGAGGCTTGGAGCTCTTGCTCGTTGGCGTTGCCGTCATCATCAGCGTCGCATCGCGTGAGGTCTTGCCCCTCTTCGTGGGCGTGCCACGTCCCTTGCTCGCAGGGCTTGTCCAGCAGTCCCATCGTCGCTTCGTCGCCATCTTGCACTTGCTACGCGAGACGAAAGGCTATTCCTTTGCGTCTGTTGCTGCCAAAGCGCCGGCGCCGACTCTTCTGGCGATTGCTTGCGCTGCCTCGCCGGGCAGCTCGCCACCTGCTCCACGCGTTCGGGGGCCCGGCCCTCGGCCGCGCCAAACTTGTCTGGGTCGAGTGGTCCTGCCTGCCCAAAGATGGCGCTGTGACGGTTAGGCAGTAATGGGAAAAAAAAATTGCCACTCCCAACGCGCCCGTGTCGGTAGTGAGGGCGAGGCGCGCACACTTGAGTCTGTACTCGCTCGCGGGAGTGCACATCCACACGCGCACACGCGCACACTGACCAACCCGCGCAAAACATGTCCAACAAGAGGAGAAGAGGGGCGCGCCACCCCCCCCCTTTTCCCCCAAATAAAAAGAAGCAAATGACGGCATAGCATTTCTCAGTATACCATGCCAATCTGACGAAAAGTAAACAACCATCCATCATCATTCTCATTTATTCATCGTCATTCTCTTTCTATCTTCGGCCTGAACTGGGCCTGGACCTAGGCTCCTTCTGTTGCCTCTTGTTATCGTCTTCTCTTTTAAAAGGGCCAAGGTCAAGCACGTTTGCGAAGCAAAACAGCAACAAGAATACATCAGAAAGACACGCTGACTGTCACGCAACCCAAAAGTCGGCTTGGCGCGGAAAAGAGTGAGTAATGAGTAGAAAATAGTTCACCCTTCCGATATCAATGTTAAAGTCATGGAAACAAAACCTAGTTCTCTCACTTCTTCTTCTTCTTGGTATTCTTCTTCTTGCGGTTGCGAGCTGAGCGTTTAAGCGCTGAAATACGATTGGCGCGCCTCGAAAGCTCAGCAAACATGACCGCCGAATCAAGAGCCATGATACGAACAGCCAAACTGCTCGGAGTCTTGGTGCGCAGCGCAAACCCAGCGTCACCGTACAAATTGTGGTACCAGTTCTCGAGCGGGACCGCCGTCTCCAGAATGGCGCACTCGAGAAAGCACACCGCTTGGCGCAAGTCCCGCCAATTAGCCGCAGATGTTACAAGCCTGATCCAGCCGGCGCGCAGATTGTACATCCACACACTGTTGTCCTCAAACTTATGCAAGTGAATCGCGAGCTCAATGTTCAGCAGGACGACCTTGAGGTCAAGCAAGCACTTGTCCTCGAATGAGGATTTGACCGTGAGCGAAGAAGGGGACGCGTCCATGACAGCGCGAAGATGTCGCTCGCGGGCCTCTTCGCCAACAACGGCAGCCGAGAGACCCGTTGCGCAAAATCGCTGCGGCGCAGCCTCCTCGCTGCCGTCCTTGGATATCTCGCGAAGGTGCGCGCCAACAAGCGAGTCCGGAATCTTACGGCTCTCGGTTAGCTTGCGTTTACGCGCGGCTTCACTCTTGGCGTTGCAGGCATCCTCGAGGACGTCAAACTTGCGGTCCCATACCTCGCCACGCGTCAAAAGCTTGCACCGCGACTGAATTGCTGCGAGAAGGGCGGCCTCACGCTTGGCCTTGCCGTTCAAACTGTCCAGGAACTCGTTCATGCGCCTGCGCCCAGCAATGACACGCCAGCCGATCTCTCCCGGGGAAGCTATTTTGTGCGTCACAGCCTCTTGGCCGAGGAGCACAAAGAGCTTCGAGTAGTCGCCGGAAAAGTACATGTATCGGTTGAAATACCGATCCAGCCCGAGAAACTTAGGCCGCACCGAGACGGTCTGGACCTTCCACTCCAACTCGGCCTTCCAGCGCTTTGCGTCATCCTTGGCTTTCTTTTTCGCCTTTTGTCGCTCGATATCGCGCTCCACGCGCTCAATCGCGCGCAAAAGGCTCTTGCTCAGGGAACCCTCGTGTTTCTTTTTGAATTCGTCCAGCTTGCGCGCCATGCGCTTCTGCTCCGCCACGCCTTCTCCCGAAAGCCGGTCGAGAACCCCATCGTCCTCCTCTTCTTCTTCGGCATCGGTTTTGGAAGATGCCTCGATGCGCGGCGGATTGAGACGCCACCGTTGCCGAGTTCGCACGCTGATCCACATACGGCGGTCCACTTCTTCGCGAAGCAGGGCGGAGTCGCTTGCGAGTTCGCACAAAAGTCGCAGCATTTGCGTCCGCAGCTCGAAATCAATATCCTCGTATCGCTGCGTGCCAAGAGCGACGACAAATTTGCGCAAGAGAGCGACTTCGGACCCATTCGTCCATCGTTCAGGTGCACATGGATCCGTAGCGGCCGGCACGGGGTTTCCTTCGTCATCAGAGATTGCCGCTTTGCGGTACCGACGCTGCTCCTCGAGCGTCTGCGCCTCCAGACGCTCGAGCTCGCGACGCTCGTCGTCGATGCCGTTCCTGTCACTATCCACCACAAGGAGGGCCGAGTCTCGCTCCATCTTCAACAGCTCTTCCAAGCTCACGTGCTCCACACGTTCCTCCAAGTGCAGGTACAGGAGTTCGAATTTTTTGGTGGCTTCGTCGTAAGCAACAACACTCGCCTCCTTGCACCCTTCCTCCTCGAAAAATTTCAAGACGATCGAGCCAAGGTACGACTCGATCACGTCCCGATTCGTCGCTCCAATACGTAACAGTTTGGATGAGTCACTGGGCTTGCGTTTCGAAGGCAAACGTGTAGGCTTGGCTTTCTTAGCAGTGCTGCCATTCGCCTTGTGTGCGAGGGACCCGCTGCCACCATTTCTACCCTTGGTGGCGAGCTTTGCATCAGCACGTTCTTCTTCTTCTTCTTCTTCTTCTTCTTCTTCATCCTCTTCCTCCTCTTCTTGATCTTCTTCTTCTTCTTCTTCTTCTTCCTCGTCGACAGCGTTCTCGGCTTCGGCCTCTTTGATCTTTTCTGCCGCGGCGATAGCGCTTCTTCTCGTAGTGCTCCCGTTGGCACGTCTTCCGGACGGCTTAGCGGGAGGAGGAGGAGCAACGGCTTCTTCCTCCTCGTCATCCTCGTCATCCTCGTCGTCTTCCTCGCCCGCGGTACTCTGCTTGTTCTTCTTTTTCCTCTCCTTGCGCTTGGCCCTCTTTTCGCGTTTTTTGGCTGCATATTGATCGTAAAGGGCCTGGGCAGCCTCAACCTCGCCGCGATCCATGACGACCGATTCACCATCATCGTCAAATTTGATACACCAGGCCTTGCGACTCGTGCTGAATGCAACAACCGTGCCTCGGATCAGGGCGTCAGGGTCAGCAGCATTTTCGGCACGCCGTGCCACGCGCGTGTCGACGTGTTGACCCGTCTGAGAGAAACCTTGTTTTTTCAGAGGTGCACTCAGCGTGTACTCATCGACTGTAGCTCGGACGTGCTTCCTCTTCCGCTTCTTTTTCTTTTTGCCGCCGTCGTCGTCCGCGTCCGCATCCGCGTTGCCGACACCATCACCGCTGGCCCCTCCCGTTTCGGCTTTGCTTGTCGCGGCAGCTTCACCGGCACTCGTTGCCGCATCTGCATTCGCATCAGCGCCTTCTTCAGTTCCCTCCGGAGCCCACTCCCATTCTTGAAGCCACGGCTCCTCGGGAATACCCTTTTCGTAAGGGTATGGATTCATGGCAACCATGCTGTCTTCTTTGAGAACCCAAGAGCGAAAAAGCTGGCGCGTCTTTGACGTCAGTTTGTGCGCCACCTTGTAAATGAACGAGCCGCGCACATTGTACGTTTTACAATTAGCCCAAATTTGCTCAATGTCGTCGAGCACCTCGCCACAGTCCTTGTAGTGCTTCGGCTTATTGAGAAACTCATCGACCGTGCGCAGGGCCATGGGCTTGTTGACAATCTTGAGATAGTCCGGGTACATTTTGGTGTCTACCTCCTCCCAAAACACGCTCGCTTGCTCCTCGTTGGCAATATGGCGCACTACGGCCTGACACCGCCGGCGCGAGTCGGCAGTAATGGGGACGTTTGCGGCAGCGTCAGACACTGGATTCGGGCCAAGCTTGGGCACCTTCTTTTGCGGCCCGGGACCCCCGGCACCTGCACCGCCGCCACCTGTGCTTCCACGACCCTTGCGCTTGCGAGAACTGGTGGGCGCCGTCGAAGGAGCCGGCGCGGGCGCCTCGGGCTCAGCAATGCTTTCCTCCTGGGCCGCGGCAGCAGCCCGATTCTCTTGCTCAGCAGTCTCACCGTCTTCAGCGGCAGCTGCGGCGGTAGCCCCAAAGCTAAAGCCGTCAAGCTTACGCAAAGTTACGAGAAGGGTGTCAAGAATGAGCCGCTTGCACGGACCTGCTGCATTCGACTTGAAGACACCTGGGGAAATGCTCTTTTGCAACATGGCGCGAAGTTTTGTCTCGGACTCGGGGACCTGAGGCAGGGTTTCGTGGACATGCGACCGAATTCGCGCACCACGGTTCGTAGGCATGTCACGAACGGCGACGAGAGCACGCGCCCAGGAAGGAAGAGAGGCGAGCTTTTCCCCACTCAAATTGCTAATGAGAGGTGGAACGAGCGCACTCGTCGTCTTCATTTTGACACGACTCGACTTCGACTTGACACGGCTCTTGGGCTGCGCAATTGGCGCCAAACGCCTAATACCGCCCGACATTGACATCGACGAGACACCAAGACCCGCCGAGCCATCGGCTGCTGCCGCTGCTGCTTGCGCATTGCTTGTTGAGCCAGACGAGAGCTTGGACGCAGCAGCGATGGCAGAACCAATGACAGAGAGGGTCTCCGCGTCGCTGGGGAACTCAATGAGGAGCTCAGCAGACTCGCTTCCGCTGTAAGGAGCCTTCTGTAGTCGCTCGATGCGATCGTAAATAGGTTTCATGGCGACTTCTCGCGTGGCCACAAGGCGCCACTTGGCCATTTTTCGCGCCTGACGTTTGCTGTGTCCCGTTGGCTCGCCATCCTCATCGACTTCATCATCGAGGTCGTCATTGTCGTTGTCATCATCGTCGTCTTCATCGCGACCGCGATTCATCACACAGCTCACGGATACCTGCGTGTGGTGCAACACTTCCTTAAAGTACTGCGTTTCCCGTCCGAGCTCCATTTGCCGAATTTGTAAAATGCAATAGTAGCGCAAAAGCTCGGGCCAGGTCGCGTCATTCAAGGGGGCGTAGCGCCGCGCTGAAACGCTGCGATCGCGGGCCGCCTCGCTCATGTTGGTTTCATGTGTGCTCTGCGAGCCGAGAAAGAGCATCTCGGCAAGACCAACGTGAAGAGGAACAAGCAAGTGCATGTCACAGGATGCGAGAGCCTGTCGTACCTCGGGCAAAAGCATGACAGGCGTGCGATCCGTACCCTCTTTAAAGCGTGGCCGCCCGTCGTTCTTGTCCGTAGAGTCCCCTAATTTACGCTTGCGCTTGCCCTTCTTTGTCGCCGAAGCGGATTTCGACTTTGCAGACTTCGACCGCTTCGTTCCGCGCGACATGTTCGAGACCGAACCTCGTCGCGACACCATGTCGTCCTCCTCATCACCATCGTCTTCCTCCTCTTCTTCTTCCTCTTCCTCCTCGTCATCATCTTCTTCCTCCTCGTAGTCAAAGTCATCATCATCGTCATCAATGTCGAGGTCGTCTTCCTGACCGCCCATGGAAGCGTCTTCGTCGTCTTCATCATCGTCGCCGTCGCCGCCAGCACCGTCGTCGTCGTCGTCACCGCCTGAGAAAAAATCGCCATCCACGTTCGGACGAACGAGACCCTCTTCGATTTCTGGCACCTTGCACACGTTGAAAAGTGGCGCATACTTTGAGAAAAAGTCCCAGATCTCCATGAGGTCGCCGCAAAGAGGGCTCGGGAAGAGCTTTCGCATGGCCTTGAGCGCAAGAGGTTTTGACTCCGTCAGGACCTCGAGGTCGTCGGGGAGATCCTTTTCCATTTGAGCTCCGATGACGTTCTCGATGGCAACGCCAGCCTTTTCGAGCTGATCGTAGAATCCGATGAGTTCCTTCTTGACCTCTTCTGCCCGTTCGTTCTCGAGCTTGCGTTTGCGCTCGGCCGTTTCTGCCTTCTCGAGTCGCGCTGCAGCTGATGCAAGCTTGCGTTGCTGCTGCTCGAACTGCGACTCGGCGCGCTTAAGCTCGGTTCGGATCGCCGATTGCTCCTTTTTGGGTAAATCATCGACCCCCTCGGCAGCGCCCCGCGCGCGTTCGAGTTCCTTTTGTAAGATGTCGAGCGCCTCCTCCTCGAACTTGACCTGATTTTGAAACATGACAATGTCTTCCTCCTTGTCCTCCTTTTGCTCTTCGCGCTTCTTCTTGATCTCCTCGCGCAAATCGTTGAGGGCGTCGAGATGATCCTGACGCTCCTTGATGCGAGCTTCCTTATCCTCTCGAAGGGTCCGCACGACCTCTTGCTTTTCCTTCTTTTTCTGATCGATGCGCCAGTTTCGTGCATGCCGGTCTTCGATGCGCATGTGACGACGATTGGCTGTTTCCGAGCGTTTGTCCATTGTTTCCTGGTGCTTGACAATACGCTTTCGCGCCTTCTCGATGCGCCCGCCCACGGTGGCAAGTCGTCTCTCGAGGCGCTTTTCGTCTTTGTCACGATCCGAGCGCTGAATAAAGAACTGATGATTTTGTGCGGTGTCCATGAGTGGCAGAGACTCGAGAACCTGGATAAGCTTTTTGTCTTGGATGCCAAACAGATAGTTGCCCATTTGCTCGTTGATGAGCGGCGTCATGTCGACTTGGAACCACTGCAGCTGCTGCGGTTGCGGAAGGAGGTGAAGGTTGGGAGCTCCGGCCAGATAATTCTTTTCGCTGAGGCCAGGAATGTCCTTGCCGACAGCGTCGTCCAGAGCATCCCACGCTTCGTTGTCCTTTTCCTCTTCAAGGGTGCGACGCTTCTCCTCGGCGGTGACCTCGCCATGCTCCACGCGAAACTGCTCAATTTTGGCGATATCCTCCTCGCTGAGAGCCGCCTTGAGTCTGTCGAGGGTTTCTCCTTGATATTGGCAGCTCTTCCAGCCATCATCGGCCATCTTCGATGGATTGACGATACGTTTCATCGTAATGCTGAATGCCGACGGAGTGTCAAAGTGTTTTCCCTCACACTCGATGGTTCCGTCTTCGTGCAGATCAGCCTCCCAGATTTTGTGCTTATACTCGAGCACAATCCCTGGACCATCTGGACCCGCTTCAACGCGTCCAAGACGGACAAAGTCAATGAGTTGAGCGGCCCGACGCTTCTTGTTGAGCTCACGTTCCGAGGTGGACGACTCGCCCGAGGTCCCTTCTGCTTCTGCCGCGTCGTTTGCGCTAGCATTGGTAGCACTCGCAGCATCGGCAGCACTCGCAGCATCAGCAGCATCGGCACTTTTGTCGCTTTCCATCTTGACGTCAGCAGTGCTTTTTCTTCGCGTACTTGACCGAGTCGGCGTTGACGTTTTCTTTTCAGTCGCGTCAGCTGTGCTCACGCTCTTCGTATCGTCGCTTGTGGGTTTTACTGCGCCAGCAGAGGCATCTTCACCCTCGGAGAGGTCCTCCTTCTTGACCACAGGGGTGGCTGACGAGGAGCTAGCGCTTGCGCCATCGGCGCTTGTAGCTGCAGGCAGAGAGTCGACATCCATGAGAGATACGCTTGCCTCAGCCTCACGGCGCCGCGCAGCCTCGGATGCAAGATCGCGCTGGACGTCGGCTTCGACGCGTTTCAAAAGACGGTTGAGAATTTGCGTGACCTCCTTGGTGATGATCTTCATTTTCTCCTCCTCGTCCGAGACTTTTGCAAGGGCACGAGAGGCATTGGAAGGAAGAGCATTGAGGTTACACACACGATCCGAGGCGGCCACCCCGGCCGCCATTCCCTCCCAATAGCGGTGGATTCCAAGCAGAATCTCGACAATCATGAGCGTCCAGACAGCCATGGGGCTACGCGCTTCGCGCGTCAAACCCGTGGACACCTCTGTTACGCGAAACACAGGAGCAGTTTTACCCTCGACTGCCACGATCTCATTGTGGTACGTTGACATTTGCAGCGGTCGTTTCGAGCTAAAGAATTTGCACGCGCTCAGATAGCCGACGGGAAAAATATGCTTGCGCGTGACAAAGCGCGGCAGGTCCACGATTTGGCCCAGACGGAGCACCGTGACGTACTCGTTAATCTTGAGCGGCGCCTTGAGTTCGACGGGCGCGCCGACCTGAGTGTTTTCCGGCAAAAGCTTGAGCAGCGCCTCGGTTTGCGCGGCAGCCGTTGCGCCCTCGACGGGTTTCGTTTTCGGAACGCCAAATTTCTTTTGTGCGATGCGAAAGGCCTCGGGTCGAGGGCACTCAGCTTTGGCTGAGAGACCAAGATAGGCAGCCACGTTCCTGCGGTTTTTCAAACGCTTGTACTGAGGTGTGAGGAAATACGACTCTACATTGCCAATGTTAGCACCCTTGGTGCGGCGCACGACCTCGATGGTCCATTCATTGAGCGCATCCAGCGATCCTGCGCGGTCGAGCCACGCGCTTACCGCGCGAAGCTTTTTGAAGTGCGGTTTGAACTCCTCCGTTTCCTCGGGAAAATCTGGATTTGCGGCGCTCGTCGTGAAAATGATTTCGCAACTCTTGAGGTCTCGAGCAGGCCTTCCTGTAGCCTTCTTTCTTTTTTTCTTCACGACTGCGTCGCCTTTTCCATTCTCTCGCGAGCCCTTGCCCTTGCTGGCCTTGTCTTTGTCGTTTTTAGTCTTGTTGCTAACACTGCTGCTGCTGCTATTGGCGTTGCTGTCTGTGCCGCCCTTGGCATCTACTTTGGCCCCGTTCGACGTTGCCGTTGCGCTTTGAGATTTAGAAGGCGTTCGACCGCTGTCGGAGAAGTCTGAGTGATCATCATCGTCATCGTCATCGTCGTCGTCGTCGTCCTCATCGTCGTCGTCGTCATCATCATCCTCGTCGTCGTCCTCCTCATACTCGTCGTCGTCCTCGTCCTCGTCGTCGTCATCTTCGTTTTTGTCTTCGTCTTCGACGTCAGAGTCGACGGTCTTTTTCTTGCTCTGTGCTTTCGCTCGACGAGGTGCTCGCGTTGGCGTTTTGCCACTAGCTTTCGTTGTCGCTGAGGAGCTTTTGGCTGTTGATGAGGAAGCTTTGGTCGTTGCGGTGGCGTCCTTGGGTTCATTAGAGTCTTGACTTGACTTTGACTTTGCTTTGGCCCTCGTTTTTGGCTTTTTCGAGGCAGATGATGGCGCGGATGCAGACGTCGCGGAAGCATCGCCGGCAGTCGTAGAGGTATTATTCGCACCAGCAGCAGAAGCCGTAGCAGAAGCCGTAGCATCAGAAGCAGCACCACCAGCAACCGGAGGAGTCTTTGTGGGCGTCGCAGCGGTATTGGAGGAAGCTGCTGCGCTCTTCGCAGCGACTCGCTTCTGCGTGGCTGTTCGCTCATAGACGGCAGGTTTGACGGCCATTCTTCGCCAGGGTTTTTCGCCCTCTTTTACCTGGACGACCCACTTTTCAAACATGTCCTTGAACTCAGCATCGAGCTTTTCGGCGACACGACCCATCTCGGAGTCTTCCCCGTTAAAGGTCTTGCAATTTTCAAAGACGAGCCTCACATCTTTGTAAAACTCGCCGAGCGTCTTGTATGCCACGGGTTTGGGATCATCCCTGACGAAGATGCGTTTGCTGGGCAGTCCGAGCGGCTTTCCGGTTGCGTTGAGGCGCGCATGGACTGTGCGCAAGTCCATCGGGTGCTTAATGACCTCCTTGTATTTGGGAAAGGCATCGAGCGGGATGGGCGCGCAGAAGGCGATGGCCTTGTCTGCATTCGCCACCTTGCGCACCGTCGCCTCGGCGCCCAGCACGGCCTCCTTGGTCCACTTGGCGTTCATGTCGCCTTTTCTCGCTGGCTCGCTCTGCTCGGCTCTGCTCTGCTTGGCTCGGCTCGGCTCTGCTCCTTCTCCGCTTGCCTAGCCTAGCCTAGCCCAGCCCCAGCCCCAGCCTCGCCCGGCCCAGCCCAGGGAAGCCCGACCCAGCGCGGCACCGAGCGTTCTCCGCGGCCCCGGCCGCCAGGCTCTGCTCCTGCTCGCGCTCCTCCACCGGCAGCGGCTCCGCGTCGAGCCGCAGGTGCCGCGGCGTGCAGCTGCAGGCAGCAGCAGGCAGCAGGCAGCAGGCAGCAGGCGCCGCCGCGTCGCGTCGCGGCCTCGAGGGCGGCGGTTCTGCCGACCGCGCGTGGGCCCCTCGCCGCCGCGGGGCCTGCGCCCGCGCGGGTCGGCC
>KN805424.1:44043-74153 GCA_000818945.1 Schizochytrium sp. CCTCC M209059
CCCGCGCCGGACGCGCCGGGCCGCCCGCGCCGCGCCGCTCGCCCCTCGCCGCTCGCTCCTCGCTCGCGCGCACGCACGCACGCACGCACGCACGCACGCACGCGGAGTCGTCGTTTTGAATGCTCGAGGAGGGAGGGAGGCAGAGGCAGGCAGCCAGGCAGGCATGCAGGCCGGCACTGGGGGCAAGGAGAGGGGCAGGCCGCCGGAAGGAAGGAAGGCGAGCAAGCAGGGCAGGCGCAGGATCGAAACAAGCGGCAGGCGGAGCGGAGAAAGAGCGCGAAGCTAGCACGGAAGCCTATCGCGGACGAGGAAAACTGCAGTGAATACTAGTAGCCATCGGGCGGCCGCCGGGCCTGGTGCACATCGGACGGCCGATTGGTCGTCTGGGTTTCAAGTTGATGCGGAGCGATGGCCCAGTGCGGATCAGACCAAGGATTGGCTTGCTTGCACTACTGTTAGCACTAAGAGTAAGATAAGGTTGATCGAGATCGCGGCGTGGAAAAAGCCGTCGACGGCACGTCGATCGATCACCGCGCAAGCCGCGGCAGCGGCGAGCGCTGCAGGCGGGCGCGGCCGGCTGCGAGCGAGGGAGCGAGCGAGCGAGCGAGGCCGGCCCTGGGGCGAGGCGGGCCAGAGTAGATCGTTGGCGCGGCGCGCGGGCCGAGGCTGGAGAGCGCGCAAGTGGACGGGTGCGCCGCGGGAAGTCGGGTATAGCCGCGCCGCAAGTCGGGAATGTTTGTTCTGTCAGTGTTGTAGAGTCTGTCGATCTATGGAGGGTTTTTTTGCTTCTTTTTTTTTCACAGCGGTGCATGGCGAACACCTTGACTTGACTTGACTTGACTTAACTGGGCTTGACTTGATTTGAGAGCTGAGCTCATCAAACGTGCGTGCGGAAGGAGATGGAGGCGCGAGCAGCGATAATGCGGATTCAGGCGAGAGGAAAACGAGGCCACGGCAGTTTTTTTTTGTTTTTTTTTTCCCTACTCTTGCGAGGTGGCTCGGCACGGCGAGCGACAGGGGCTCGAATTCTTTTGGCCCACGAGAACCGTTATCGCTATCCAGAGACTAGGATAACTCTAGTAGAGCAAGAGCTAGTTTGCTGCGTTGTTCTCATTGCTGGACAATGACATGTGCAAGCTGATTGACAGTGGTGACCTGTTTCTATACTATACATCACAGGTGACTTGCTTGTAAAAAGCGCTGTGCTTTTTATAGAAAGCATTGCAGAGTGCTTGCATGTGCTCGTTGTCACAAGGAGACCAACTGCTCGTGATCTGATCTTTCTCTCGATGACACGGCATGCTCGCTCGCTCCCTCGCTCGCTCGTTGACCCCGCTGAGAGATAAGTGACTTTCGTGAGGTATAGTGACTTTCGTGCGCCCTTGCTATGCATCTTTTACAGTTGTTTTCCGGTGCCCTGCTCTTTGCGCTCCTCGCGGCGCACAGTTTCCTAATAACTCCCGCGGGGATCGAGGAGGGGCACTGTCTGCACCGTGCAGCGCAGCCCCAACGCCGGCAAGCGAACTTGAAGGCGCCGACGGCGCGAAGCCTGGCCGGACGTGGACAGCCCGTCCGGCGTCATGAAGCTCGAAGGCGTCTCGTATGAGGTTCCGGACTTTGCCACCTCGACGTTGAGTGTTGCCTTCTTGCTGGGACCATGCGCCGTTGCCTTTGCGCTCGGCAAGTTGCGTGAGCTGCGCGCCGAGCCAGAGGAGGAGGACCCTAGCCTCACGTCAAAGCGGATTCCTGCTCTCAAGATGACGCGGCAGAGCGTAATGCTCCTTTTGCGCGAATTGACAGTGCTCGGAGCCATCATGCTCTTCACCTGGGCGTGCGAAAACAGACCCTTCTTTGCGCACGCGCAAAAGACACATGTCCCAGACTTTTTCTGGTTCATTTGCCTCATGGTGCTCATGTTTGCCATCGGGTCCGTGCACCACGACCCACGAAGCAACGACCTCGTAAACCGCGACCAGACAGAGGAATGGAAGGGATGGATGCAAACTGTGTTTCTTCTCTACCACTATTTTCACGAATCCGAAGTTTACAATCCGGTACGCATCATGATATCCTGCTACGTGTGGATGACTGGCTTTGGCAACTTTAGTTTCTTCTACATCAAGCAGGACTTTGGATTTGTGCGCTTCGCGCAAATGCTGTGGCGTCTCAATTTCCTCGTGCTCTTTCTCTGTCTCACACTCAACAACATGTACGTCCTTTACTACATTTGCCCGCTGCACACCTTTTACTTCCTTCTCGTCTTTGCAACTATGCGCGTTTACAAGGAGATCAACCACACCATGTACCCTGTGCGTATCAAGCTGCTCTGTGTGGGCGCGCTCATCTACTTAGTCTGGGAGTTCAACGCGGCCTTCGAACTCGTGTTTAAGCCGATACCAAACGACCCGCACCCCGGCGCAGCTGTCGGCGCTTACGGTATCCGCTACGAGTGGCACTTCCGAAGCGGTTTGGACCACTATTCCACCTTTTTTGGAATGATCTTTGCATGCAACTTTCCTCAATCCACGCAATGGATTCAGATTGTCGAGGCATTGCCCAAGCACCAAGAGTGGCTCATCAAGGGCTCAACGGGTGCCGTGCTCATGGCAGCCTTTTGGTGGTGGGCCACAGAGATTTTGCCGCTTCCCAAGCTGCAATTCAACTCCTGGAACCCATATACATTTATGATCCCTCTGCTCACATACCTCTTCTTTCGCAACTTGACGCCGTGGCTACGCCAAATTCACCTCGGTGTACTCGCAAATATTGGCAAGTACACGCTCGAGACCTACCTCATGCAGCACCACATCTGGCTCACAACCAATGCCAAGACCGTGCTCGTCTTTGTACCGGATCATCCCAAGGTCAACATGGTCCTCGTCACCTTTGTGTACTTTGCATTGGCGCGCCGACTCTTCCGCACGACTATGATTACGCGCGCGCTGCTCATTCCGGACTCTTCCCCACAGGCACTCTGGTTTCTTGGCCAAGGTGGTCTCATCCTCGCGAGTGCAGGCTTTGCGGCGTGGACGACACAATTTCTGCAAGTTTCCTGGGCCTTGGTCTTTTTCCTCATTCTTATACTAGGCGTGACGCTCTATTTTGGACTCGAACGCAGACTGGCAAGCGCAAGTGTGAATAGCACGGGTCTTGGTGGAACGTCTGGGTCTGAAATCGCAGCAAGCACGTGGCCGCGCGCGTTCACCACCTTTGCAGTAGGCCTCATTTGTGCCATCGCAGCCATTCAAGCTCTCCCCTCTTTTGCTCCGCAAGGGGCGGCTCCTAATGCAGGACCTATGCGTGGCTCTGCCCACCGTTACCCTCAAGAGGCGTGCTTGAACGAGGTCCTCCGCGGAAACTGGGTCCCATCTGGCCAAGGGCGCTGTAAGGCTTCCAATGATCCCTTTTGCGATGGCCGCAAGTGGGACTGGGCTGATCATCTCGCGGAAAAGGCTTGTCACTTTCAGTTTTTCGATTCCGATAAAGCTCGCGAGCTCGTGGCAGGGCGTACATTGCTTTTTGTGGGTGACTCCAACACGCTTCGCGTGGCAGCTGCCGTCTATGCTTCACTCGAGCCTACCCAGGGCAAATGGCTCGCCTCTGACCCCATGACGGGCGATGTCGTGCCTAAATTTGACAACACATGGACAGTGTCCTCGACGCCTCCTGCAAAGGTGCGTTTCATAGCCGCAGAGAGAAACAAAGCTATGGCAGGCGCCGTGTCTACTGCGGAAAGCAGCGGTGCGCCAGCGGACATTGTTGTCGCAGGTGCATGGGTGCAGGACATGAAGACGCCCTCGCATCGCGCTGAGCTCGCGGCGATTAGTGCTAAGACTGGGCGCGACCGCCTCATGCTCCTGGGTCCGGTGCGCGTAGTAGAATCCAAGCTGGCGGGGCCATTTACAAGTTCAACGAGCTCCGACATGGCAGAGAGACTCAGCGTTGAGTTTAGCGCGGTGGCCTCTGAGTTTGCAGAATTCTTTGTTGACATGCATGCTTTGACGGTAAACGCTTCTGATCTTTGCGTCGATGGCGTCCACTTTGCAGACGACGTGTATCAGGTGGCGGCCCAACAGTTATTCTATGCAATCGAACAATTGCATCCGCCTGCGCCTCGGCCCGCTGCCGAGGACTCCAAGCAGCCTAAAAAGGGCCAGGGCGGGGGCGTTGCGATGTCCCCTAGCACGGGGCTCCTCGTGCTTGGTCTGGCTGCCATCATGCTTTTCACCATGGACGTTTATGGCGGCGTGGCGGTGTTCTTTCTCAAGGTCTTTCCTCCTCATGCAAGTTTAGACTATGCGAGCTCAGTCTCGGAACTTCATCGCAAGATCGGAGCTCCAACGTACATGCCCGTAAATAGTGCTGATGTCGAGAACCCTGATCTCTACGACGGCGAGAGCGACGATGGGGGAGAAAAACCCCAAGGGAAGCTTGCCAGCGCTGAGAACGGAACTCACCACCGAGGAGGTAGTGTACGCTCAGCAGAAGCTTCTTCGGGCGCTGCGGTCCAGTTGAGCTCGGTGCGTCCAAAATGACATCATCGTGGCGATGGTCAAGACAGTTGCTTGCAAGATTTAAAACACAATTCATCTTTTTAGGAGGGGGAAGGGGAGACAGTAACAAAAAGAAAACATATTGTGACGGGTTGCTGTTGATTTGTTTCGCCGACCTCGGCCAGTCCATGGAAATGTTGATTCACCGCTGCCTGCAAGTGGGTTTGCCCGGCATTCTTCCCTTCCTCATCGCCGAAACTTGGTTGCCAGCAATGAAAGGAGACAAGGGAAATGAGTCAGTCAGTCAGTTTGTTTAATCAGTTGTTCTTTCATATGGGGGTCAACAGTTGCCGAATGAAGCCTCCTGGAGCGCAAGATTGAATTTGCGCACCAGCTGAGACTTGCTTGAATACTTGGGAATCCAAAGGTGGAATGAACACGTTGCCACGCTAGGCAGTCGCTCATTCTCGGCCGGGGACTCCACCGAGGTCACCTCAACGGTAAACGGTCGGTGCGCAAATCCCGTCTGGCCAATAGCACGCCAGCCGGTCGCCCACAGGAGAAGCTTTTGCCGATCCTCTTTGGCGAGATCCGATGCATATTCCCAAAACCACCGGATCTGATCCGCATCATCAACGTTGCCGTTGCCCTTGTAAATAGTGTTTGCCTTCCAGCGCTCAATACTAATATCGCGATCGCCCTCAATAAGACTCTGAAGCTCGTTCGGCCGAAGCAGGAGAAGCGCCAGCTTGCGAGGTACAATCTCGTGAAAGCCCCGCTTTACAAGTGCCAGCTGCTGAGCCACATTCTCGACCAGGAGCTTGTACGTGAGCATTTCCAGGTACCGATTAAAGTTTCCCGGATTGATTTCTTCCGCGTCACCACCGTCGTAAAGTGTGCTCATCATGCGTTGCATGCGTTTTTCGTCCTCCGATGCGCCCTCCTCATCGTCATCCACGTCGTCCTGGTCCTCGTCAAGATGATTTTCCTCTTCCTTGTCGGTATGCCCAACACCTCGAAAAAACTCCTTGTCTTCGTCGTCCTGCGCGTCCTCAAAATGGCACGGGCTCTTGATAAGGTCTCTCGTCTCATCGGTGCTCGCGCTGCGGAATCGCGGACGTTTAAGTGTCGGCGATCCGAGATCCTCCATGGCCACCGAGGATGTTTCCGAGACTGCAGACAGCCTTCGTGCGCGTTTCGTGTCAGAGGCTGGGCGCGTTAACAAATCTTTCTGCTTGGCAAGAAGCGTGTTTTGCAGCAAAAGCAGCCGGCGCAGCTGATTCCGGTCTTGCGAGGCCCGCGCAACTTGCATTGCAGTATGCAGCTCGCTCATGGTCGTGATGGACTCGAGACTTGTGGGCGGCGAGTGGGCGGTGAGCAACTTACTCGATGAAAGCATCGACGCCACCTTGGGTTTCAGCGAGCGCATCGGACTCACCGGCGGTGTGTCGGTGTCGCGCTCAAAGGCCTCTTTCATCATGAGCTCTCTCGAATTGACCGTGAATGTAAGGTCACGCAGCGAAGCTGCAAATGCGAGTGGATCCGTCTCGCGAAGCTCGCGCAGACTGGAGAATGTTGAGAAATACTGCTTGGAGACGTAGCGAATGTCGTTAAAGTCAGGCTCCTCTTCGAGCAAGAGCTTGCACCACGAGGGCACCAAGGCAGTCCCGAGCGGGTCGCCATACAACACAGAGAGCCCGAGCACGCGACCCATGAGCATGTACCAGCGTTGCTGGTCTTCCATAGACATACCCGCGAAACTGGGATCGGGAGAGAGCTGCACGCTATCATTGGGATGGAAGCCAGCGATGACTAGACCAAAATTCGGGTTAAAGAGGTCGCGGCTGAGCCGGCTGAGCCAGTCTCGCCGAACCCCACCCGCGTCAATGCCAACCTGTTCGACATCTCCAGAGACGTACTGGATCTTGAGTGCACTTGCGCGAAGGCTGTCCCCGTGCACTGTCTCGAGTTTGCACATTGTGGATTCGAGAATGTTTTCCGGGTCCACAGCGATCTCGAGGGTCCGGGACATATCGACTTCGCCCGTCGAGCTGAGCGGACGCGCACGCGCTGCACACGCCAGAACCTTGAGACGCACGTTCAGCGGCATGTTGTCCAAGATACCTTGCGGAAACGTGCGGACAACTTCGTACAGCGCCTTGGCAGCGCTGCAAACCAGAGGCTGATTTTTTCCATTCGTGGTAATAATCGACGACAAGAGCGCGACGCCATCAGCCTGGTGGACAGCCTTGATGCAAGCCGACGCAAAGGGCCCGTGCATCATGTAAATGAGTGTCCAAAGGCTATTCCAGACAAGGGAGTCTCCCGACGCCTTGCTGTCTCGCAGCAAGGACACCAAGGCAGTGCTTGCTTCTACGTAGCGTTTTCGCATGGTTGCGTCGGCGTGCTGCGCGGAGGCACCCGAGGTCGCTGAGAGGGGCACATCGCCCCCGGCATGGGTGCTTTGCCGTTTGTTGAGATACCCGAGACCCCCAACGGTGTTGAGAAGGACTTCGTAATTGGTCTTGCGCGCGTCGCGCTCGATAAGGATGCGGACCAGAACTTCGTCGCAAGCCTTTGCAAGGGCCATGTCTGTGATGCGCAATCCTTGAGGCGTGTTGTGCTCCACGAAACAAGCGAGTGCGCGTGTTGCGTTGCAAAGCTCCTGGACCGTAACGGAGCGCTCCACGGCGACCTTGAGCTCGTCAAGAGCGCCCGCGAGAGCCATGTGCAGTCCAAGCCGCGGCGAGTGCTCGACGAGAAGGCCAATTTCTTGCAGCAGGTCGGCGCGAAGACACTCCGAATACGCCTGACTGCGGGCCAGAAGAGAGACAATGCCCTTGAAGAGGCCGCCTTCGAGAAGAATCTCCAAGGCGGTGCCGCCAAGCTTGGCGATGCGTCGCACCACGCGGAGCGCGTTGCCTGTCGTATGCTGGGCGCGCAGAATAATTCGATCCACCTCGGCGCGATCTCGCGATCGTTCGAGGTTGCTTCGATCTGCCGTAGCCACGTCGACGGCCATGAGGCACGACATAAGCCTTGCAGTAACAGCCAACGCAGTGACACGGTCTGTAGTGCTCAGTGCGCCAATCATGCTTGACATGAGACTCGAGTATGCATGCACAGCGCCGTCTTCAAGACGGTGGGTGCGGCGCACGATGAGAACTAGATCCTGGGCCCGAGAATGCTGGCCAAGCAGAGCCGCTCGATCCGTGCTACCCGCTATAGCGTAGGCGATCGTCCACGTGGCAGTCTCTAGAAGGTGCGAAGAAATGATACGATGTTGCGAAAGTAGACGGACAAAGATGTCAATAAACCCAGCTTCAAAAACCTGCTGCGACGCCGTGTGTGTGATGAGCTGGTTGTCGAGCAAGTAGCCGAGACCTTGGCAAAGTGTGATGCAGCGATTGTCGATCTGTGCCAGACGCGCGGTGAGGTTCTCGGGGCTTGTCACTCTTGCGTGGGACTTTGCATGTGAGGTATGGTTCTCGATTGCTGCTGTTGCGGCCGATATGGACTGTAAAAGGCTGACATATACGTGTTGTGCAGTCCCTGGGGTTAGCTCACAAACGCGCGAGAGCAGATTTGCCACTCGGGCATTGAGCAAAGAACTGCGTACGCAGCCTCGCTCGAGGACAACGATGAGGGCATCCTGAATATTACACGCGAGAAAATGATGTAGCGCCACCTCGTTTTCGACCAGAAAGACGAGGACCTGGACGGCGAGAAGAAGAACGCCTTCGGAGGAAGAAGGCGTGAGCAGCCTGTTGACAATGGCCTCGATGACTCCGGCTTCCAAGGCCTCAGCGATTCTGCCAGGACTTTTTTGCACCATGAACCCAAGCGCGGCCATAATCTGGAGCACAAAGACCTGCTCCGCGTGCGGCGAGGATCTGATGCGCTCTACAAGGACGGCGACGAGTCCTGCCTCCGCGAGAGCCTCCACGTTCCGTGGATCCTGCTGGATGAGCGCACGAAGCGCCTTAAGCCGCTCCAGATCTCCCGCGCGGCTCTTTTCCTGCTCCATTTCCTGCTCCTGCTCCTCTGCGACTTTCGTCTCCTCCGTTTGCTGCAGCTTCAGCTCCAGCGCCAGCTTCCGCTCCAGGTCTCCCCCTCCCTCCTGGCCTCGCGCAAGCTCGCCTTCGCGCAGCTGTTGCTGCTGCTGCTGCTGCTGCTGCTGCTGCTCCGCAAGCTCGCACTTTGTCGCGCTTTTCCTCTTCCAGCCTCGATCTCGGAGCGCTGCCACGAAGGCTGCCGCGGCGGCGTTGTCCATGGCCGCGACGCGCTGCGATCGATGCCGCTCTGCCCTCTCTCCGCCTCGCTCCACTCCGTTATGCACGCCCTCGCCGCCCGCTCTCTGCTCGGCCGCCGCGCCGCGGAGGACGGAGCTCGCGCTCTCGGCTGCTATGGAGAGACAGACAGTAATACAGTAATAAGTAAGTAACCAACCAACCCGCCTAGTAACTACTCTAGGCGCTCTTGGAGCTTCGCCGAGCTCGGCCCGAGCTCGGCTTGCACGGGCCCCTCTCCTTCCCCCTGCTCTACTCTCTCGGCTCCCGCCTCCCCAGCCTCGCTCGGCGCGGACCGCGCTCAGCCTGGCTGCCCCGTGCCTGCCTCGAGGCGCCTCACAGCAAGTAGCGCGGAGGGAAGGGCGCTGCGAGGACGCAAGGTGGAGCTCGCGCGCGGAAGGCACGCATGCATATATCCGTTTCACGCAGTTGTGGAGACGTGGGTGGCGCCTAGGGGGTGCTAGGGGGCGAGATTCGGGGCGCTGCTGGCGGCTGAGGCTTCACAATTTTACTCCCGCGCAGCGACCATCCGCGGGGCCTTTGTCGAAAGTTCCTCGTCGCACGGTCTGGCCCGCGCGCTCTACCAACGCTGCCGGCAGTGAGTGCAGTGTAGTGCATTGCAGAGCAGTGCTGACTGAGCTTGCTGGCTAAATGCTGGAACCTGTGCGGCAACTTTGCGCCCTGGCTTGACAACCTGGCTGGCTGGCTGGCTGGCTAGCTGCAGCTGCAGCTATTAACAAGAAAGAAGCTGCCGATCAAGCTGGCAAGAACAAGATAAAGAACCTGAAGAGCACGGGACGCGGACCCTGGTCCATGGAGGAGATGTGGAATTTGTCTAAAGAAAAAAGAAAAAGGGAATGTGGAGAGGCCGCGCGGATCAAGAATCACGCCCCCTCCGCGGCACCCACCAGCTTTGTGAACCATGATAGCTACGAAATGTACGGTAAACCCGCCCACGCCGCATGCCGCATGCCGGTTGCCACATGCCGCGCGCCACATGCCGCACGTCACATGCCGGCCTTACTTACTTTGCTTGCCTGCTATACGTGGTCGACATCTTCCAGACCGCTCGCTTGCCTATACCCCGTGCTGCCGGCCAGACAGGACCGCTCACTTCCTTCAAGATCGAACGAACGATCGATCGATCGAACACATCAGCAATCGATCGTCGGAGACGAGTCCATCGAGCGCTCAACGCCTTAGTCACCTAAAACCCAATTGGGGTCCCAAGACAATGCGGCTACCGGCAGTGCAAGTAGGCCAAGCCTACTAGGTGCTACTGCTAGCAGGCCTAGGCCTCGACCTAGTCTACGTCTAGGCCTACAGGCCTCCTGTACTTTTATATTTATATTTTTGTTTTTTAACAGTGGGTGAGTCGAGAAGGCAGTGATGGCGCAAGCCCATCGAGGATCGCAATCATACATTCACACAGTCAGACAGACAGACTACGATTCTCATCGCCAGCCTGGGAAACTCGTCGCTGCAGCTAGCTGCCCAGCGAAGGCTACGAGCCGGCGCGCGCGATCGCAAGAGAGAAGGAAGGGGGGAGAGAGGGAGCAAGTCGGAAAGCCGCGCACGAAGTCAAGACAGCACAGCGCAACGCTTTGTGCGCATCAAAGCAAGCTCACGCCTCAAGCAACCTGCCAGCCCGAGTGTGCGTGCACATCGAGCGAACAGACGCAGAGACGTATATAGCCAGCTAGCTTCTTTTCGTGAAAAATGGGCCTGATGGATACCCTCGCTTACGTGCTGGCCGGCGCTTGGCTGATGGCCTGGCTGTCGTACGCGATCCCGCAGCTCTATCTCAAGTTCATGAAGCCGCAGAACCTCAAGGAGAAGTACAATGCGGAGTGTAAGTTTTAGCGTCTTTCTTGCTCGCATGACATAATGTTTTGACACAGACTGGCTAACATGCTCTTGCTGGCGTTCTTGGTTCACATTATAACTTGATCTGCTTCGTTCGTCTCGACAGGGGCGCTCGTCACCGGTGGATCGACGGGCATCGGGCGCGCCATCGTCGAGAAGCTTGCTGCTCAGGATCTTAATATTGTCGTCGTCGCCTTTCCCGACGCTCACTTGGATAAGGCAATCGAGGAACTCACTGCCAAGTTCCCCAAGTGCAAGTTCATCAAGGTTGGCCTCAACCTCGCCGACCGCAACTTCATGGAAACCCTGGCCAAAGAGACCAAGGACATCAAGGTGAGCATCCTCATCAACAATGCTGGCTACATCAAGACTGGCTTCTTTGCCGAGAGCGACTTCAAGGGTCAGCTTGCCAACCATGATGTCAACGCCACGGCCGCGATGGAAATTACGCACCACTACGTCGAGATCATGCGCGAGCACAAACTGCGCGGATGCGTCACCTTCACCTCTTCCCCTGCCGGTTTTATGGCCACGCCTTACACGGTCCTCTATGGCGCGACCAAGGCGTACCTGACGACCTTTGCGCAGAGCCTTGCCCCAGAAATCTACTCGGATGGTATCGACGTTGCCGTTCTGCACCCTTCGCCCGTTGCGTCCAACTTTTACGACTCGGCGCATAAGATTGACGCCATTGCCTTTTTCAAGAGCACTGCCACGGGCCCCGAAGTCCTGGCCGATATTCTGCTGGCCTCGGTCGGTCGCGTTGTCACCATTGACCAGGGTTACTACCCCGTGTGCGTCAAGCTCCTTCTCAAGATCATCGACGGCAACTTTATCGCTGACGCCGCGCGCCTCACGGCCTCGTACCTTCCCGACTTTAAGAAGATGAAGGCCGACATTGCCGCTGCCAAGGCCAAGGCCAAGTAAAGAGAAAGAAACCTTGTTCAAGCCTACTTCCTGATCATCAACTTGCCCTTTTCCTTGTTTCTTCCTGTGTGGGCTTCACGCGTGTGTGTGTGTGTGTGTATATGTGTGTGCAATGACAAATGCATCGATGAAGAGAGACAGAAACGAGAAAGATAGGAGTAGAAACCGACATTAAACATCCCTACGCCCAAGAAAGACATTGTATGCTCCTGCGCGATTCGTGATTCGCTTTTCTATCCCCTCTTTTCTTAGGGGGGGGTCCCTTTTTTACCCTTTGATCCTCGTTTTTGTCATCTTCTTGCAGCTTGAAAATTCTTTTCAACAAGGAGGTTGTCTTTGAAAAGCACTCTTCTGTGCATCTTGTCTATTAGTTTACGACAGTGATGTTATCGAGCAGCCAATGGACACCTTTACAACAAATCTCTCACTGACTGCAAAGTGCCATTTAAAACGCGCCACTTTTAATCCTACCTTGCAATACTCAAACATTGGCTGCTTACCTACTACGTGAAAAGTAAAAGTACACACCGTTTTGGTGAGTAATAGTATACAAAGGGTCCATTTATGATGTGGAGCGCGGATCGATGACCAAGCCCCGGCCGGGACTGCAGGTCTTGCGAGTAGAAACAATAGACATCATGTCGAGCACGAGGCTTTGCGAGGAGGCTCGCGCGCTATGCGCCGAGGTTGATGCGTCGCTCCTGGCCAAAACGTGCGCGACGCAGGAGCAGGTTGCAAACGACCGCGCACGCATTGCCGCGGTGTTCGTGCTCGTGAAAAGGGAGAACCAAGAGCTCGCAGACTGGAGCGCAAGAGAGAAGAGCGGGCCGCTGGGCGCCGACTGCGGAGAGCCTCGCGCGGTAAATGGCCAGTGGACTTCTGCAAGCCTCGAGCATGCAATCGCACATACGAAAGAAATTGCGATTTCTAAGCCAGTCACGAAGCAACGAAAACGTTGCCACTGGACCGAGGCGTACACGTACAGCGTTCGAAAGCGCGCATTGCCCGCTGAGCACAGTGATCTGAGCATCGAGCATCTTCAAAAGGCAATTCGCAAAGACCGCAAAGACGCGTCGCTCTATTATACAGTTGGTTTGCGTCACTGGGACAATCTACGATTGCAGGACGCAGCGCAGTGGTTTATGCGTGCCGTAGCTTGCGCAGAATCTAATCGGGAGCTAAATAGCCCAGCCGTTATTAAATGTAGCCTGCACTTGAACTTCGAGGCCCACCTGGCCCTCGGATACGAGCGACGCGAATCACTCGTCAAGTCCTCCAACTTTAGCATCGCAGCACAGGCCATGGAGTCTTGGCTGGATGTAGGCGCGTGGGCAAAAGAGCAACTACAAGAAGCTGATGAGACCCTGCATCTTGTCGAGGAGGCCTTGCGCCCGTTTCGTTACGAGGACCAAGAAGCCATTCTGCGTTCCGGCTCCCTTGGAAGTCTTGGCGATCTTCACGTACGAATTCTGTATCGACGTATCGATTATGGTGGATCCGCCACAGACACGTGTAAACAGCGTCTTGGTGAGCTTCTCGCGGAGCGTCGTGAGTTCGCACAAGCCTGTAAAGTTCTTCACGACGCCTCAAGTGCAGATCGCGTTCAGCATCCTCGACTGCCTGCACAAGCGCTGCGTGCGTATGAGCCTTGGAATGAGGTTACCTCGCACGCTTATGATCGCTTCGACGCAGTACCAGCGCATCGCGAGCGACGCCGCCGCAGACAAAGACACAAGTCGCGATACCTTTTGTGTGCAGGCCCCGGAGATCGGGATCGACTCATACAGGAACACAGCCACCGCGAAAGGTATCGCGCGTTTGGGTCGCGTATGATTGCTCATCACCACAAGAACAGAGATGCGACGTCACTAGAATCCAAGACCACAAGTGGCGACCTCGGACTCTTTTGCGTCGCTCGCGAGACCTTGCGCAATGATGACGATGCAGCTTGTGCATGTGCGAACGAAGCACAGGGCATGTTCAAGGAGGAGGTTCTCTCGCATGCGTCACGCGTCGCCTTGGCGAGGGAGCACGAGATGCCAGCACTGGAGACGTCGACGTTTCCATAACTTCTGAAAAAAGAGAAAAGAGGCGACAGACCACCGAAGACCAATTGTACAAAGAATATAAAAAGAAATCGTAAGCTTTTATGCTGTTCTTCCGCCTCGAGAAAGTATGCCTCTGCACTACAGCAAAAAGACCTCCTCCTTGTTCTTGCGCAAAATGCGGTAGCTTGCGGGTTCTTGCAGCGTTTCGTTGAGTTCGCTCATGATGTTCTTATAAAACGGCGTGTCGAACCACCGATTCAGGTGCTTCATGCTCTCCCATTCCGTGAGAATCAGATACGAAGCTGGCTTGGCCACATCCTTGAGGATCTCGCCCCTGTAGCAATAACGCAACCTATTGTGAGTCTCCAGCTTGGCGTTTTGATTTTTTTGTATGAGTTTCATGCGACGCGTTTTGTTTGCTTTTAGACTTACTTGACAAAACCAGGCTGGTTGCGCACGTTCCGCTCAACGTTGAGCATGAGGGTACGGACTGCCTTCTCTGTGTTGCCAGTAGCGCTCGCGTCCCGTCAGTTGTACTCTTCCTTGCCCGCAGACGCGCTGCCAGTGCTGGCCCATTTGGGACCTGTTCAAGAGGCGGGTCTTTTGCCCTCCCTCTTCTTTGAGGGCTTCGCCACGGGACACATACCTTTGCCAGGGACCATGAGGCGCTCGCTGAGCACGCGGACGCGTCCCGCCATCGTGTCACTCGCCTCCTCGCTGCTCCGTCCGCGCGTCGGCTGCTTAAGCTGTCAAGATCGATAAAGCGGTCTGCTGCACTTGCAAAACGCGGGCGGGAGTTTTGCGAAAAGTTTTTATTCTTCTCGTCATCTTCTTCTCGAACTGGTTTTAGGGGCCTTATTTTGGGCCCCGCCCAAAGGGAGGACACGGACTTTGTGCGCCCAGACCAACTTGCCATGGATCACTTCGGGCGACGGTGGCCAAAGAGCGAGCAAGCAAGCAAGCAGGCAAGTGAGCAAGCGAGCGAGCGAGCGAGCGGTCGAAAAGCAAACACCGATGACGAGAATGGGACGAAGGATGGCTAGTGTACTCCGTGCTTGCTTGCGTGTGTTTGTTTGTTTGTTTGTGTGTGTGTGTTCCTGGTGTTAGGCCCAGCCAGGCCTACACATCGCCTGACTAGGGAATGCGAGGACACAGAGGTTGCAATGCAGACATAGTCTGTCGCCCGAAGTATAAGTTCTCTTGCAACCGATTTCATGCCCTTTGCTGCACAACAGCAGCAAGCTCGGGCTTGGCATTTACCATAGACCCTACTTAAGCTTGGTATGGATAACTGGGACTGGAAGAACGAGAAGAGGAGCAAACGTGAAATACAGAGAGGTGACGATGAGCGCGGTCTTTGGGTTCGCTGGTGGGCTGCTAGACCTGGGATTTGGGCACGTGCACAGCCACAAGCTGCTCGAGAAAGGATGGGGCGAGGAGATCATGAGCCTCGAAGCCGACCTCAACGACTTGCTCGTGGGTGAGGGGTCGGTCCCCTTGCGTGACATTCACGACTTCTCCTACACAAACGAAGGAGAGCCCGTCCAGGTGGCCAAGTTTTCGTCGCCATGCGCAGAGTGGCTTCCTGAGGAGAGCAAGACAGGCTACGCCGCAGTTGTAAAACCACCAGCCGACGTCCCTCTGCGCGCAGCCATTGTTCTCATTCCCGCGACTGGAGACGTAGGTTTTTCGGCGCGTGTAAAACAGGTTGCCCAGCCCCTCGCGAGTGTCGGCGTGGCCTCAATCTTACCGCAGGTCCCGTACTACGGACGTCGCAAGCCGCAAGACCAAAAATCTATTTACGTGAGAACCTTTGGGGAATTTCTGATGCAGACAACAGCCACAATCGTTGAAGCTGCAAAACTTGCCAAACTCGCTGCAGCGCTTTTCCCCGACATTCCCCTGGGCTTGGCCGGAACCAGCGCTGGTGGCGGCTATGGTATGGCCGCATATCCTTCATTGCTTCGCGAACTTGAAACCGTCGGCGAGGAGAGATCTATTGCAATTTGTACGCACGTTTCCACGTCGCGCCACATGCCTATGCTGACAAGCGTCTTTGGCGACCTCTGCGACTTTAATGGACTTGTTGACGAATCGAAACCCGGAGTAAAAACAGTCACAGCAGCGAGGACTCGAGTTCATTCAGTTCTTGAGCACCGCGGTGTTGAACGCTACTTTCGTATTCTTGGGTCATCCTTTTCTCCAAAGGATGCTGCCTACACTTGCGTGTTGGCCAAGCACGATCGCTGTATTGTTCCCGAAGAAGCTATGATTCTCCCCCAGGTTCTCACGCCCTATGTTAATCGAATACGCATTGTCGAAGTCAACGGCGGCCATCTTACCAGCATTATGCGAACGGCCAAGGTCCTACCGAACAATATACTCGAGACCTTGGGTATGCTCAAGGCTGCTCCGAGCTTTGCAAAGCTTGCCGTGCGGGGACTTCGTCAGTACCGGCGGTAGGCTTCGTAACGATCGAATGAAGACGACCAGAGGGTATCGGGAAAAAGTGAATGAATAAGAAAGATGATTTTCAAAATGACCTTATTTGGAGATCGCGGGAAGACTATGCACAGAAGAATGATGCGGCCTCGATGGAGACGCAATGAGGGTAGGAGTCGGGACTGCACCGCTCTCGATAGTTGCAGGCTCACGCTCCGCCTCTGCGTCTCGCTTTGGGGAAACAAGTTTATGATGTTGACCATTGTACCGCTTGCGGGGAGACACGCTTCGCTGTGAAGCTGCAGAAACACTTGAGCCGCCTATGTTCCCTGTCGGTATGCGCACCCTTAGTTTCGCATCGTTACCGTCAGTTGCGCCTAGCCCCGGGGGCAAATCGTCGTTGCTCTCGTCTTTCCCGACTCTTTTGTCTTTTCCATCGTTTCCATGCTTTTCTTCTTGTATTGCAGCTACGCTGGTGTCAACGTATTCCTCGCTGCTCTTGCACTCCAGATCGCACTGTACGTCATCTGCAGGGCTCGTGTCTTCGTCTTCAACGTAACGTGCGACTACATCGGCCAAGCTTTCTTGGAGATCCGCGCAGATGGAATCCCAAGCCACAGCACTGACGCGTTCTGCCGTTTCTCGTGCGCAGTGCGGGCCCGCGTCGAGTATACGGAGCGCTACGGCCTCAAGACCAAATACGGCGTCTGAATCATTGCTTTGAACGCAATCGGTCAGCTCGTCGAGCACCTGATCGACAAGAAGATCGCCAGCGGAAGACGAAGGAACAAAGAGAAACTCTGTCAGGCCCTTGTCGAGAAGAAGCTCCACTGCATCCAGACTTCCAGTGATGGCCGCAAAGTGGAGAGCGCTCTCATTTGATGCGGTCTGGCATCGTAAGCAGCAGCCACGCGAAATGAGAAGCTGCATGGTCGAAACGTCGTTTAGAGAAGCAGCAATAGCAAGAGGAAACTCGCTACGCTGATTTGTTTTTCGCACGTTCAAGATGGCCATCGCCTTTTCTGGAAAGGCAGCGCAATACTCGTCAAGAACATCGTCTACTTTATGCGTGTCGCCGTCCTCCACAGCACTCATGAGTCGCTCTGCGATCTCTTTTTCGCGGCCACAAAGGAGAGCTGGCCATCCGTCAAAAACAGACTCATCCGTCAGCGCTTTGCTTGCGTCAGACTCGTCGGCCAATTCGTCCATCGCTTGCTTGCAGAGACGCGCGAGGTCATCATTTGCGTTGGTGTTCGCTGTTTCTTCCTGGCTCGTTGATGATGTTTTGCTTGAACGCTTGCTTCTAGGAATTGCTTTTTGCATGCACGCGCAGCGTCCTTGTGGGTCTCGCTTGCAGCCTTCGTCGCGCACAGCGAACCCTGTCTCGTGAGGAGAACTCATGACGGCTGCGCTGCACAAGCTCGCCCCACGGGACCGGCGTCTGCCGGGCCGTAGCAACGGCGTCCAAAGACTCGAATGTCCTTGCGCGATTTACCCATTGTGATTTATCCGTTCACCACCTATTGGACTTGGGGCCTCTGAGTCACGACGATCTTGTTCTCTTCATAAAAGGGTCAATCAGCCTATTTACTCATTCGGGTGACGGTGCGCCAGAGCGCACGCACGCAACTAGAAACCTGAACTGTCGGCCGCCCAAATTCACATTTGCTTCTCCAAAGAGCTTGCTAGCTCGCGCCCAGCGAAAGCGGGAAGCGCAGACGCAGAGCGCGCCGCGCGATGTCTCGCGAGTCGACGACCCGGGGAGGGAGCGCCGCGGCGCATACCGTCTACGCAGATCCTGTGGCAGAGCTCGCGGTTAAAAATGCCAAGTACATCAAACTTTGCACAGAACTGTACCTTGCCCGCAAGAGCATTGAGGAGCTGCGCGGCTTTGAGCGCTTTGTAAACCTCGAGGCTCTGTGGGTAAACGATAATGAGATCCAAAGACTCTCGAATTTGGAGAACAACTTTCGTCTGAAGCATCTCTACGCTCAAAAGAATCAAATCACCTCGGTGGCGCCATGCGCGCGTTTCAAGTTCTTAGAGAGTCTGCACCTCTTTGAGAATAAGCTGAGTAATCTGGACAAGTGTCTGGGTGTATTGTCGCGGCTCAATCACCTCAAGACGCTTGATCTTTTCGGAAACCCAATTGCTCAGGAAGAAAATTATCGCTTGCGCGTTATTTACGCCATGCCGCCGTCGCTCGAAGTGCTTGATCGACAAAAGATCAAGGCGGAAGAGCGCGCACAAGCGGCCCTTATGTTTGGAAAGACGCTCTCAGCCGAGGGGAGACTCGAGCTTAGACGACTCACAAGTCAGGGCCGTCAGCGTTCGGCAGCTGAGCTTGTCGGAGAGCTCTCTGGGTGCACCTTGCTTTTGCTAGCAGAGGTCGATGCGATCTTGCGCAAACGAGAACAATCCTCCGTTGTTCTCGAGGACGAGCGCGACGAGGGCGATGTACAACTGGATCCAGTTGTAGAGCGCATCAAGCGAATACCTGATCCTAAAGAGGGGGAATTGTACGTGGTTCGCGAGACGCTCTCCGAGTGGGAACGACGCGACTTGGCTGCAATGCTTGAAAAGGAATTCGAAGCAAGCACAGATTCCTGGTCGAGATCTACGGTCACCAGCGTTGTGTCTCGCTGTGAAAGTTTCCTTGGACGATCGCTCATGCTAGATGTTGAGGCGTTTTTGGAAAATCTGGTGACGACGTTTCCTGGCGCTCTCGTTCAGGATAGCGATGAGAGCGAGGACAGCGACGAAATATGCGAGCCATCTTTTGAGCACGAAGCTGTGAAGAGACAACTTCTTCTGGCCAAGTGGAAGTTGTGGAAACCCTCACAGTACGCGCAAGAGTCAAACCAGCTCTTTGATCGAGCCGAAGCTGGTCGGAAGAAGTTACAAACCATGCAACTGACTTCGAACGACGCGAAAGATCAAGATGCAGACGCGCGGCAAGCCCTTCAGTCACGCATTCTTGCTGATGCGGCGCGCGCATATCGCTTCGAATCGCTCAAGGCCGCTGCAGTTCAAGGCAGCACTTTTGCAAATACGGCTTTGCAGCAGCAGCAGCAGCAGCAGCAGGAGGAGGAGACGACAATGACGAAGTTGGACGAGAGAAAAACCTCGAATTCACCGAATGATGCGAGATGCGACGTTTTTCGAATGTACTCGTATGAAAGTTTTGCATCCGACGAGAGTGCTGCCATGCAAACACAAATTCCAACTCTTGCCGAAACAAGGTACGGTATCACTGTAGCACGTGCAGCAGGTCTCCGCGCCTCCACACACGATGATCGAACGAGGAGCAAGCCGTCCCTGCAACTATTTTTCCAAAAACTTTAGATCAGAGAAAAAAAGCAATAACAAAATTGTTTAAGTCGCTCGCGCATCTGGACAAAAGAAACAGGGACAACCAAAGAAAGAGTGGTCCATCAGGCGGGCGGGTATGGTAAAGGTCGCTCAGATAATCAAAAGGAGCAGGATGCTGTACATAATGATAGAAGGTAGAAAGGACTTAATAAAGCCCGTCAGGCCAACGAAATGACCAGCAAAAAACATCCAGGCTGCCAACCAAACCATGTTCCATTGTGTTTGGCCACGGTATCTGATCATATTGAGAGCGTAGGCAACATGGCTGTGGCAGTTGTCGCAACAGAGATTGTGCATTCGACCCGAGTACTCCTGGCATGCAGCGTGCACGGCCTCGTCCCATGCTTGCACGAGACGTTTGTCAGCGGCTTGAGCGGCGTCAAAGCACTGCAAATACCGTGTCGTGCGCCCAAAGGATAGGGAGTCGACGGTGATTGTGTATGGGCCCGCAAAGTCATAGGTCACACCTCGTGAGTCAGCAATACCGAGGTGGCCAACGAATGGGAGAAGCATTGTGAGACATGGGATTGGGGTCCACACCAGACAGAATGGGTATCTGTCACGCGCCGGGCTTATCTCGAGGCTTGGCGTGCCGCCCGAGCCCGAGTTTGCCCCCATAAGGTCGTTCGCCTCCGCGTCCATCATCCTTGACCCAAACGAGTCTAAAAACAACAACTCTTTCGCCAAACGCCTTCGTCTCCTCCTCGGGCGCAGAGGGAAGAGGTCTCTCTCTCTCTCTCTCTCTCTCTCTCTCTTTCCCCCTCTCTTTCTTTCACGCAAGGGAACGTCGCGTTTGCTCTTGCAAGGCCTCTCGCGCGCCACCTCTCGCCGTCTTGCTGCTGCCAGCTGTCTCTTTGTAGACATAATACGACACCCAACATGAAAGGTAGTTCTTTTATAAAAGAAAGACAATACAAAAATCTGTGCTACTTGCGAGCATAGGAAGCCGCAATGCGTGCGGCACGCTCCTCGCGTGTCTCGCGCTTGCGTTCGTTTGCTTCTTGGTCACGTTCTTCCTGCTTTTGCTTTTCCTCTGCCTCGCGCGCTTCTTCTCGTCGCTTTTCCTCTGCGGCTTCTTGACGCTGCTGCTCAGCGCGACGAGCCTTGGCCCGGTCCTGCGCCAAACTGATCGCATACTCCACAGTTGGCGCGCGCCCGCCGCTCTCGGCCATTTCTTTGCTGAGATCCTCAAAAATTTGACGCGCCTCGGCCAGAACTTCTGGTGAGAGCGAATCGGCAAATTCCTGGAACTGGAGGTCGAGCGCAGCCTGCGTCTCCTCCTGCTGTTTGTGTTGTTTGACCTGCCTCTCGGCCTGAGCGAGCGCGTCGTCGACCGAGGGCAAAGCACCACCATCCTTTTCGTATCTCTCTCGCATTTCGTCAAAAATGGAAATTGTCTGCATGACGACTTCCTCGGGATAAGATTCAACCAGGCTTGCAATCTGTACATCAATAACTTCCTGGTTCAGCGTCTTTGAGTTGCGATCGAGCTGCGTTGAGAGCTCGAGAGCTCGTGCTAGCGCCTCTTCATCGACTTGAATATCTGCATCGGATCGCGGGTCCGCCGCACCATCCTTGGCGCCACCCTCTTTCATGTCGTTGTCTGAAGCGCTGTGCGACTCGAGCGAAGCTCGAATGGCGGCCTCAAGCATGGCAGCCTCATCATTCTCATCATTTCCATCGCGACGAAAAGCAGCGCCAAAGTCTTGGGCGCTGACACGCCTCGACGCGGCATAGGACTGTTCCAAAAGCCGCTGCATGTGCTCGTCGCTTTCGTCGTTGGAGCCCCAGACATCGTCGAGATCGGCAGCGCGTCGACGCGCATGGATTGCTGGCGACGCAGACGGACCTAAGCCTCCTCCCCCTGCCGTGAGCCACGATGGCTCAGCGGCCAGCAGCGAGTTGAGCACAGAAGACGAAGCTGCAACATGATCCGGATCAAAGCCAGCAAAGCGATTGTGCTGCGTAAAGAGCGGACCTGGCACTGCGTCTCTTTCGTCGTTAATGTCGCCGTCTGCAGCAAACGCAGCTGGTCTCGCTCGCGCGGCCGCTCTCGACGCTGTTGCAGAATTGCCATAGATTCGCGCCCGGTGCGCTTCGGCCGCCCTTCGCTGTCTCTCACGCGTTGCCGTGTTGCGTCGAGCTTGAGCCGAGGCACCTCTGCTCTGACCTGCTGCAAACGTCGGTGCGCCTGCTGTCGCTGCAGACGCAGCCGCGGAGGCGCTACCTTCGGTTTGCTGGGTTCCCTCGGCTTCTGTTCCTTGGGCGCCGTCGTCAGACTCGCCGCCAAACCCAAGGCCCTGGCCGACGACGGCAAAATCACCTTGCACGTGGCCGCGGCCTCTGGCTCCTCGTTCGTTCCCGCTCATCTTCTCCGCCGCGTGGACACGGCGCCTGCCCGCTCGCCGTGAGGCGCCGCGAGCTTCTTCAACTCGCCGCGGTTGCTCGTCGCCCCGTAGACCCTCCTACCTGGCTGGCCTGCTCGCTCGGCTTGGCTTGGCTCGGCTGGCTGGCTGGCTGGCTGGCTGGCTGCTCGCTGATCGCAGACGCGGTCTTCGGGCGCGTCGCGCGCCGCGCAAACGTACGCAGCTGCAGCTCGCGTCCGTCGCGAATGGATTTGAGGTCTGTCGGCTGCTCCTCCGAGAGCGCTTGCTCGTCCTAATCAAGCGTGACGACGATGCGATCTACAACAAAAGTATGCTTTGAGCAGCGAGAAAGGCAACATAGGTGGAGCCAGTTGAGAGCGTCGCGAGACTCTCTGGTTTGGTTCGCTCGGCCGGGGTCGCAGACACCATTTCAGAATATGCAGGCAAGCCGGCAGGCAAGCAGTCAAGCAGGTAGGCAGCCAACGAGGCAAACAGTAGCAGGCAAGTCGGCAGACAGACAGAAAGATGTTTTTCTCAGACTCGACGCTTGCTCATCGCGATGGTAATTTCTTCTCGTTGCTCATGGCGATGATTGCATTGGAAGGATCAGAAAAGATCAAAGTGCGAATGTGAATGAGGATAGTACATGAGTTAGGCGTCAAAAGGGAGGGGAGTCAGAAAGGGGCTTTCAGTTCTTAGATGGAGAAGCGTCGGTAGTTGTACTTTGAGGAGGTGTCTGAAGTGCCACCAGAGGCGGCCTCCTCGTACACATTTTCGTTGTCGAAATCGTCGTCGAGCAGCTGCACATTCGAACTACACACTTGCGTGCTTGCGTCGGGTGGAAAGAACGTTGGGCCCGAAGACTCGCGCACATTCAGCAAAGCGGAAGCTGCGCGTGGGTACATGCGGCGCACTTGTAGAAAATAGGTGGGGTGATTTGATGCAACCGACTCGTACTCGCATTCGACAGTGAAAAGAATTCCTGTCTTGCGCTTCGTGAGCTCGATATTGGTTTGTTCAATGTATGGTACGATCTGGTTCTCAACGAGTTGACGGGTTTTGCTCGGTGGTCGCAGAATTGGTGGCAGGAGTTTCTTGGCGTAGAGTCTGCGGCAGTCATCAACAATTTTCTTGAAATGCCCTGCTCCAACGCTCTCGATCGTCTCCTCGGTGACAGAATTGCGCTGACGCATGGTGAACTGGCTGATGATAACACGCTCAACGCGATCGGTTCTCCTCTTGGTTCCATTGGACCCACTGCTGTTGCTACCTCTGCTGGCCTTGCTTGAAGTGGTACTGGCATTTGAGCACTCGTCTTCATTATAGCAGCGCCTCGACGAGCAGCGGCGGATCCAGCCCAGAGACATTGGCGAGCAAGCACTTTCTGTACTTGCGTCGCTTCCTGCTCGAACGTGCGAGAGTAGCAGAGTCGATGGTGATCTTTTGTGCATTTTGCTTGGCTTGGACCTGACTTTGCGGGGTCGCTCTTCGGACTGTTTCTGCAACAGCTGATGCTGAGGAGGCGTGGGTAGGCCATGCGAGGGATTTTCAGAGGAGGCCGAGGTACTCGCAGAGTCGTGGGATTCTGATCGTATTCTGTCATCATTATCATCATCGTGTGCATTTGGTGCTTTCGTATACAACGTCTCTGGTGTTTTGAGCATGGCAAAGTCTGCCGAGACCGCTTTTTGTGTCATGAGAAGGTGCGACGTGGCTCTTGTCGCCTTCATTGATGGCGGAGTCATCATCATTGGCGTCGTCGTCGACGGCTGTTGCTCATGTTGGTCTTGCTGCGACTGCAGCATTCTACGGATCTCGCGTTCCTGGTCCAAGTGGCCTCGCCTTTCCTTCACCTTTAGAGATCTCCTCGCTTCGCTGCCTTGCTTTGCTCTGCCTTGCGCTGCGCTGCACAGCACTGCACTCCACTGCACGGCGACCCGCTGCAGACACGCGTTGCCGGCTCGGCTCGCCAGTCTACCCGCTGCCAACTGCTAGTCTGCCTGCACGAAGGTGGATCGATTGCCTCGAAGTTGGCGTTTTGCTCGCTCGTGGCCTCGGTATCGTAGCCTCTTTGTTCCTCTGTTTTACCCGTGCAACTCACGCTTGGGAGTTCGTCGCGCTTCCGGCGCTTGTCTCCAGTGCGCCGCACCTCTGCCCCTCTCTTCCCCGGATCCGTTTATCTACTCAACTCCACTGCCATATCAATCCCAATCACAAAGCCAATTTTCAGTACTTTGGCGGGGGACATTGCTAAGATGTACCGTCGAAATACTTCATCAGTGGAAAGAAGGGGGGTCGTTCCGAAAAATGCCCCCAGTGGCAGTGGCGGCCGAAACGTCGCCCCAAGAGACGGTGAATCCATTTGCAGCGCGACCAGGCGACGCAGCCGGTAATGCACGCGCCCCCTCGACGCCGGTGGCCACCCGTGGCCGCTTCGCTGTCCCCGGCCGCGGCTCGGCGCCGAGTCTCGTCTTTTCCTTTGCTGGCCGCCCTCGCTCGTGCCCGCCGCCCCCCTTCCCGGCCGGGTCTTTCGTGGCACACGGGCCGAGGCCGGGGGACACAGAAGCGCGCGGCGTGTGACAGACAGTCAGACACAGCTTCGGCGAAGCCGGCTCTGAGCGGCGCTGGGAAAGTCCTTTCTCGCGGAGGAGGGTCGCTCTCTCGGGCACGGAGCAGGCCTCGTCCACGTCGGCGCACGATCTCGCAAGGCACGAGCAGACAAGGCAAGGCGAAGCGACTTGAAGGCCAACCAGGCTAGGCGAGACAAGTCAACGTGATGACCAAGCGGGGACAATAGAGAAAAACATGCCTTCTTGAAGCCAGCTCGCCAGCTCGCCAGCTCGCCAGCCGCCAGGCTTTGGAGGAGCAGCAGCAGGGAAAAGGAGCGGCGCGAGCCGCGCTGTCGCGTGCGTGACAGACCGCCTCGAACGGTCGTTTGGCCGAGCGCGCTTGCGTTGCGTGCGCCGGCGGTCGCGCAGCGCTGCGCGAGATTTCTGAATCGAAGGAAGGCCGCCCATGCAGTGCGTCTCGGAGTCAACTTTGACAGCTAGCTGGCAGCGCAAGTACACACATGTCCGTTGTTGTTGCCAGCCAACCCGGGCCAATGTGGAGGGTTGGCCAGGCGCAAGACGAATAATGTCTTGAGCTGAGACCCGGAGCCTGCCTGCCTCTCCGCGCTCAGCTAGACAGAGAGGCCGTCCGGTAGAGCCGGGGTCTTTGGGGTGGCATGGCTCGTCATCTTCACTTTGAGTCAAAATTTTAAAAAAAAAAAAGCCATCTTGGACGTGGTGGGGTGCGAAAAAAGCACGTGGGCAAAAACCGCTGCGCGCTGGGTGGGGCGGGGCGTCGAAGCTCGCGCTCCCGCTCGCACTTGGTGGGGCCTGCAGCTCACGCCGCAGTCGAGGCAGGCCATGGTGGCGGAGATGTCGCGGCCCGGATCGGCTGCCTCGTCACGCGCGAGCTCACGGCCTCGGAAAACGGCTGCGGCGAAGAGGTCGGGCGAGATCGTCGTCGTCAACGTGAGCAACTGCAGATACGAGGTGGTGCGCAGCGCCGCCAAGAGCGCCGGATGGAGGGTCGAGGAGGACGAGGACGAGTATGACGCCCTTGTAGCCGACGCGACGGCAGGTACGGCCGCTGCTGCTCCCGCGACACGCACAGCGCACCAACAGGCTGTCATTCTTCGTCACCACCACGCCTACGCACGAGCGCGCACGCGCGAGCCCTGGAATGTGTACTGGACGGACACGAGCGTGAGCTCGCAGCGCGCCATGCGGCTCGAACGTTTTCAACGCCTCAACCACTTCCCGGGCATGTACCACTTGGCGCGAAAGGGCGGTCTCGGCAAGCACTTAACACAATTGGCCAAGCTGTTTCCATCAGACTTTTCCTTTTTCCCTCAGACCTGGGTTCTACCGCAGCAATGGTCCGAGTTCAAGGAGCGCATCGAGTCTGGCAAAGGAAATCGCACGTTTATTATCAAGCCAGACGCATCGTGCCAAGGTAAAGGTATCTTTCTCACACGAACGCACGAAAACGTGAACCCAACCGAGAGCCAGGTGGCGCAGCGATATCTCCACAAGCCATTGCTCATTGATGGCTTCAAGTTTGATATGCGCATCTACGTGATCCTCACGAGCGTTGACCCCCTGCGAATCTTTCTTTTTGAAGATGGCCTCGTTCGGATCTGCACGCAAAAGTATGTGGAGCCTCGCGGAAGAAACTTGCAAAAGAGCCGAATGCATCTCACAAACTATGCCATCAACAAGGAAAGCGAAGACTTTGTTTTCAACGAAGCCACCTCGGACCCCGGCACGGGCAATAAACGGAGTCTTCGCTGGTTTTGGGGCTGGCTCGAGGAGCAACATGGCAAAGATGCACGTGATGGATTCGTAGCCGAGACCCACGACATGATCATCAAGTCTATCATCTCCGTTCTTCCTCAGCTTCGACACATTTATCGTAGCTGCGTGAAGCACCCTGGTCCCTCCAATTGCTTTGAGATTCTCGGATTTGATGTCCTAATGGATCGCAAGTTCAAGCCATGGCTCATTGAGGTCAACCACTCACCAAGTTTCGCCTGCGATACTCCTCTCGACAAGGACATCAAGTCGCGACTTATTGCCAAGACTATGGCTCTGATTGGCGTGCACGCCTCGGACAAGCGCAAAAGCCGGCAACGGCTGAAGAAAGATGCGCAATCCCGTCTGTATGGCGCTACGGCTCCTAAATCGCGTCGACGCCTCCAACATGATGGGGCCTCGTCGCCCGCGTCGGTGTCATCGTCGTCGTCGTTCTCTTCGACCGCTGTGCAAGAGTCAAAGGCCCAGGTTGGCGAAGGCTCGACCAAGACAATGAGTGCAACAAAGACCAAGAAAGGAGGCGTTGACGCGCTCTTTCGCAAACGCGAGCGACTTGAAAATCGGCAATGCGAGGACGGAGAGCTGACGCGAGTATACCCGCCAGACTCGCAGGAGCGTCTTATGTATTACGATCAGTACATTTCTGCAACTGATCGCCTCTTTGCACGGGCAAGCGGGGCCACACAGGTGGATCGTCCTCAAGGCGGGTTGTCCTCGTCGCGAGCTCGGCCGCTCTCTGCACGTACCAAGCTGCTTCGAAAGGCACAAGCATGTGGAGTACCTGTGCACGATCAACACCAGCAGCAGTCACGGGAACGCCTGCAAGATGAAGCGCCGCCCAAGCCTCAGCACCAAGGACAAGGTCAGGTTGGGCAACGCCCGCCAAAATCAAAGCAGCAGCAGCAACAGCAGCAGCCGCAGCCGCAGCCGCAGCCGCAGCAGCCGCAGAGACGTTCTTCATTGTCTGGCGGGGAAGTACGCGTGGAGGACACTGTTCGCGTGCAGGCTCGGCCTGCACCGTCGTCGCGGGCGCCTTCCAAGCGAATTTCTGAGGATTTGGAGCGCTATCGATCCATGGGTCTTCAGCGCAAGTCGGCTTTTAATGCATACTTGAGACCACCAGGGCGCCAAGTGCTTCCCATTGAGGCTCGAACTCTTTCGGTAGACGCCTCAAGCGTTCCAATAAAATATTGATGCATGCATGAATACATGAATACATGAATACATGAATACATGAATGAATGAATGAATGAATGGGTTCTAGGACCCAAAACAATAAGAAAAAAAGGAATAAAGGAAAATACCGCACTGCCGACCGACGACGGATGGCTCGAGAGTTTGCATGCCACCATGCAAGTACGTGGCTCGCTTTCTTTTGTTTCTACTCCTTGTCGAGCTTGTACATGTCCTTGGAGGTGAATCCGTTGGCAATGAGGCTTTCGTAGGCACTCTCAACCTGCTCCTTGTAGTTGCGGTATTGGCCGAGTCCAAGACCACCCTCGCTCGTGGGCTTGAGCGACTTTTCTACGTTGTAGCGTGTGCGGTGCGGGGGCGGTGCTCCAGAGCCTGGGGCAGGGAGGTTGGGGTCGAGTTCCGTGGGCAGCTCCTTCTTGTGCTCGTCATCAACCTTGGGCGACTCGCGAAGAACCTGGACGATTTCCTCTGGCATGGGGGCGCCGCCAATGAGCAGAAAACGCTCTCCCCAGCCCTTCCAGTCGAGATCCTGCTGGGCAGCATTGACATGAGCGAGCGCCACATCGCGCACATCTGTGATGCAGGCGTTGGCCTGCTTGATCTTGGGGGCACCAAAGTATGCAAGCACAGAGACGGAGCTGGTGTTGAGCTCGGGGAGACCGGGAAGCATGGGACCGTAGATGAAGCTTGGGTTGAGCGCGGCAAGCTTGAACGAGCTGGACTTGGCCATTTCCCAGGCCGTCTTCTCGGCGAGCAGCTTGGAGAGTCCGTAAAAGTTCTTCTTCTCCTCGAGAACCTTCTCGTCGGTCCAGTCTTCCTCGGTGTAGACATACTCGGGGGGCTTGGCGCCGTACATGATGTAGATGTTAGCGATGGACGCGGTGAGGACAACCTTTTCAACGCCGAGCTTTTCGCAGGACTCGAGGACGTTGCGCGTGCCTGCGACCGCCGGCTCGACGAGCTTGTCCCGCGCGGATTCATCGCTCAAGCGAATAAATGGCGACGCCGAGTGAATCACCGTGCGGCAGCCTTTGATGGCCTCGTCGAAGCTGCCCTTTTCCAGAAGATCGCAGCCCGTGAACAGCTTGAGCCTCTCCGAGGCGCCCTCGAGCTTGTGCAGAAACTCAACCTTTTTTCCGGACCGCGTCGTGCCGTGCACCTCGAAGCCGGCGTCCAGGGCATACTTGACGATCCACGAGCCCAGGAAGCCCGTGCATCCTGTCACGCATACGCGCTTGGCCTCGGGCACGGACATCTTCTTCTTCTTCTTCTTCTTCTTCTACCTTTGCTTTGACCTTTGCGTGCCTCGTTGCGAGCTTGCGTCAAGCCAACGCTGGTCTGGTCAACTCGGGTCAACCTGAGTCCAGACGGAACGAGACGATCTCGAGCGATGGGTTTTGCTTCGCTGGAAACCTCGGGGGCACCTAGCAGCGGCAGCTTCGAGCCTTCCTTCCGCGCACGCAGCCTTGGCAGCCTTCTTTACCAAAACTTTGTCGGTGAGGCCGAGACTTGCGGACCCCTTTCTTTAATCACTCCATCAATCGATCATCCAATCCATCAGTCAATCGACCCTGCGATCGCTCTCCCGCGATGACGACGCCCCACTTTGTGGCCCTGCTCGGGTGGCGGTAGTACCGGACCCGACCCGCGACGATCCCGCACCGGACCAGGGACCACTCGAAAACGCGTTGCGCAGATCGTCCATGCCTTTGCGTTGCGCAGACCGCGGCGCGTGCATTTTTTTGGGCACGAGTCTTTTTTTTTTTATTGTGTCGTTATTATGCACCGGTGAGGCCCTGACGCGGCGATGCGCGTCGTCTCCGCAGCCGATGTCGCGAATGGAGGGAGGGCAGGGGCGGCTGTGGCTGGCTTCGAGTCCGAGTCCGAGTCCGAGTCTGCGTTCGCGTCTGCGCTGCCGCGTGCTTCCTCTCGGGCCGGAAACCGCATTTCATGCGAGCGGCTGCGAGGCTGGCTGGCAGTGGGGGAGGGAAGCCAAGCCGTGTCGCGTGGCATCGTCGCCCGCCTCTGCAGCAGAGCTGCTGTGTAAGCGCTTTTAAGAGCGGCATCGAGAGCTCGTGACGCGCCGACCAAACGAAATGAAGACCAGCGGCAGCGGCGCGGGCAGCGCCTGAAGGGAGGATGAGGATGCGGGCGTCGGAGCGCAGGGCCGACTTGAGTCGTCGTAGATGAAGCGAGTGTCGCGGTCGCCGGTCGCGGCGCCGCGATTGCAGCAAAATGCGGCGCGGATTCTTTGCGTTCGAGAGCAAGATGCATTGAGACCTCGTAGCGAGTACGCTAGGTATCGGTAGCTAGCTAGCTCTTGATGCGAGTTGCCACGATGGTTCTTTCTCGCCCTCCCCATTGGCGAAGAAGGTGCGACGCACGTAGCATGACGGCCCGAACAGCCTTTCGCTGCGCCGTGTTCTAGATCGCCATGCTGTGCTGTCAAGTGCTGTGCTGTCCGGACGAAATCAATTTACAGATACGTACTGTCAAGTCGTGGCTTGGATTCGAGCATGGGCCATCGCAATGGAAAGATGAGCATACTAGTTTGGGGACGGGAGAGTTCGCGAGTTCCTGGATCGCTTGGCGCACTGCCACCGTCGGCATGTACCATCATAAAGTAAAAGAACGCAAGAACTCCTCACCTCCGTTTCCGTCTCCGTCCCTGCCTCTTATGCTTTAGCGTCAGAAGCATCGCTCGTCACGGGATTAACCAAACAAGGACAACTCCCCCTCTCCCCACCCCCCC
>KN805424.1:74266-104667 GCA_000818945.1 Schizochytrium sp. CCTCC M209059
CCCCCCGCCCGACCACCCACACCGGACCCAGAGACCCTTCTAATGTCAATACCTCTACAGTTTTACCGAGTCTTGTTTGATATGCGCCGCGTCTCGTCGGTGTCGACATCCGCCCGAAGAGAAGAGACCAGCAGTGCGCAGATCGACGCGCCGCCGAACACGACGAGCGCCCACGCGTCGTGCGGCGGCGTCTCCGTCATGCAGCTGGCCGGTGATTGCTCATAAGCAGCAGCAGCAGCAGCAGCAGCAGCAGATTGCCGAGGCCGGCGGAAGGGACGAGGCCCAGGCGCTCGTGAAAGCGCATTTCCGAGGCGGGGTCGGCGACGACGCCGCGCGGCGACGACGGCCCTGCCGACCGGGCCTGGGTGGACGCGAGGCTAACTAGGACTTGGGGAAGCCGAGCTGAGCGACTTGAGCGGGTTGAGGGGACGAACTGTTTAGGCGCGGCCGAGTCGTCAGAGCCAGCCTGTGGAGAAAGAGGCGCCGCCGAGTGCGACGGGGAACGCTGCGCCGACCTCGCATTGCACCGCATCGCATCGCACCGCATCGCACCGCACCGCATCGCACCGCATCGCATCGAGACCCGACGCAGCGAGACGCGACGCTGGGCCTTCCCGGCGAAAAAAAGTGATCTGGCTTACAAATCCCGAACGAGACAGACGTCGGCAGCAGAAACGAATCAGTCGAGCAGCAGCTGCAGCAGCAGCAGCAGCAGCAGCAGCCCATCGCGAGCAAGGGCTCAGCCAGCAGAACACCAATCAGGCCAAGAATCGCACGGAAGCAAGCCTTGACATCCTTTGCCAACATGTGCAAGGTCGAGACCAAGCAGCACGCTGCGGCCACCGCCGTCCAGGCACCGGAGCAGCAGCAGCAGCAGCAGCAGCAGTCGCAGCAGTCGCACCAGCTGCCGTCCGCAGCGCAAGCCTCGGCGGGGGAAGTCCTGGAAAAACGACCCATTATCCATGGCAAGCACAACCCAGACCTGCCCACGCTCGGAGAGATTCGCGCCGCGGTGCCCAAGCACTGCTTCGAGCGCTCGCTCCTCACCAGTTCGCTGTATCTTGGGCGCGACCTCGTCATGGCAACGATCCTGTTCTGCATGGCGCGGCACTTCCTGCCCGTATACGACATGGGCGTCTTGGGCGCCATCGGCTGGACAGCCTACGTAATTGTTCAAGGGACAGTCTTTGCTGGACTCTGGGTCCTCGGTCATGAGTGCGGACACCAGGCATTTTCCAACTACAGAGTAGTCAACGACACGGTCGGCTACCTTGTGCACACTGCCTTGCTTGTGCCTTACTTTAGCTGGGCGTACACGCATGGCTTGCACCACGCCCGTGTCAACCACATGCTCGACGGCGAGTCTCACACTCCCAACCTGCAAAAGAAAGTCATGGCTAACTTTCAAAAGTTAGCCGACCTCATGGGCGACGAGGCCTTTGCTGTCCTCCACGTCTTTGTTTATCTCCTCCTTGCCTGGCCGCTGTATATCATCAATGGCAGCGGGGCATCCAAGCGCAACCACGAGGGTAAGCGGTGGTCAAAGGAGATGCTCAAGCGGCCTAACCACTTCTTGCCCACCTCGGAGCTCTTCCCGGACAAGATGCGTCTCAGTGTGGCAGGCTCTACGGCCGGTGTGCTCGTCGTCATTGCTAGCTTGTGTTACTGGGGTTCCATCGAGGGTTCGCGGACCGTGCTGCTTCAGTACTTTCTCCCTTACCTTGTTGTGAACGCCTACCTCATTGGTTTCACATGGATGCAGCATACTCACCAAGATGTCCCGCATCTTGGCGAAGACGAGTGGTCCTGGGTCGCTGGAACCATTCTCACCATCGATCGCCCTTATCCTGCCTTTATCGACGTACTCACACACCGCATCGGATCCACGCACGTTGCGCATCATCTTTTCTCGAAGATGCCCTGGTACCATGCCCGCGAAGCCACTGTTCACATCAAGGCTTTGCTTGAGCCCAAGGGGGTCTACAACTATGACCCGACGCCGTTTTACAAGGCGCTGTACAACACCGCCAGATACTGTCACTTTATGGAGGGCGTCGAAGGCATTCAGTTCTTCAAACACGTTGACGCTCAATCTACAAAAGCAAAGGTCCTCTAAGATTTCCTCCTTCTAGGATAATCACTTTCATTGCTACCATACAATATAACTTCATCGCCCCTTCCCGTAATCAATTTGTCTCTCTTTTCACCTTTTGATCGAATCGTCAGAATTTGGGCCTACATCTTCGTTTCTTTTCCTAGGTTTCTACGGCATCACTCACGTGAAGCTTCGTTGCAATGAAAGCACCAGCCATCAGAGCGAACTGTTCATATTTTCCAAGTGAATCACATCAGAGTTGTCTTTGTGCTACGTATTTACATCCGAAACTCGAAAGACGGCGAGGTATGGACATGTAAATAGCAGAAAAGACGAGAATCATAGTACAACCTACCCTACCTTAGGTCGACCGAGGCGACAACTTCTGTTGATGATGTCGGTGTTGAGACTGAACCTCGCAGGTGACGGCAAGTCTTCTGCGAAAGGTCGACGCGAAGCTTGAAACCTGAGTCTCAAGAGCGATCAAGAATTTTGACTCTTATGAGGGCCTAATTTGGCGCATTTACATCGACTTCTAACGCCTCTTCTTACCTTCTGCACGGAGTCCGACTTGGGCAAAAGCGCAGGCACTAATAATGAAGATCTCTTCGCAGCTGGCGGGCTGAACTTTGCCGATGAAGAAGATGACAGCAGAGAGAGATGCTTTGAGAGGGGCTACGTGGGGTTTAACTTTGAGACGGGCTACGTAGGGCTTAGCTCCTCCCGCGAGTGTACGAACTAATTTGAGACGGAGCGTCTTGTGACGGGCGTCGACGGCAGGCACCTTGGACATACATAGATTAGCGGCGCAACCACGGATGACCTTCCTTACCACTACCATGCTCGACGGCGTGGGGGGGCTGCGGTAGAGCAAGCATTGCAAGCAAACAAACAACAAAAGCTAGGTTGTCTTGGCCACATCATGCAAAATTTACAAAAGAAATGTGAGATGGAATGCAACGGGCGCCACGTAGGTAAAATATAGGAGATAAAACAAGCTCTAAGACTATTTTGTTTTGTCATCCTGAACACTTTGCTTGCCTCCAAAACACTTCATCAAAACATCTGTCCCTTCATCCCAGCGAAGAAAGCCATCAATATTTGCGTGCTCGGTGGGCTTGCGCTTCTCAAGATCATCCAAAACATCCGAAGATACTCCAATTCTAGTCAAGGCTTCACGCGGTGACATCTTGCGGCCTCCCTTTGTCGAGATTATGATGGCGCGGACAAGACCTTGCGCGTAAACAACCTTGGGCGTCTCTTCTGCGCTTGCCGTAACGCTCGTAAAGGTCTGTGTCATATACATCCATTTATCGTCAAAGGCATCAATGGTGGTCCAAATCTGATACCTGGAAAAAGGAGGAATCGCGCGCTACATATTGAAAAAGCAAGAGGTTAGTGGTTTGTCAAGACGGCTTATTGGGGGAGCCGCCTACTCGCGATGAACTTACTCTGTATCGGAAGGCCTGACTGCCGATCATAAATGTGCAGCCGTTCAAGAAGATCTCGTTGGCAAGGCCGTTCATCCCGCATAGATGCCAGCGGGCGAGCTCCGCTGCATAAGGGTACGAGGCGTTGTTCATGTGCAGGTTGAAGTCGACGTCCGTAATTGCGGGAAAGCCCGCTCGCGACCGCCAGATGTGCGGCGTGTCCAATGCAAGCATCGTGAGCGAGTGGAGCTTGCGCGAGGTCCATCCCCGTCGCGCCAGCCAGCGCACAACGGCGCCAACGAGGAGGGTGACAAAGCCGCGAAGCATGTTCTTGCTCTCCCGCCCAACAACTTGAAGACGACTACTCTCGAGTGCGAGTGCGAGTTCGGGCTCGAGCTCGAGCGGACGGATGAGTGAGTGTGTGACTGGCTCCGCGGAGCGCGCAGCGAGGGACCAAGACGCGCTGCCCTGCCTCTGTTTTGCTGGGCCACCTAGCAGTTCACGAACTGCTAGGTGGTCTCGCGTTGCCCCCGCTGGGGAAGCAAGCGTGAGTGTGGGTGTGGTGTGACGCGCCCACGCTTAGGCTTTGCCCGGCACACTGTAGGGCCCGGGGGTCGAAGGGTTGTGGCTGCTGACTGACTGCGCGCGAGTAAGCCCGGGTTTTCGGAAGACTGGTTCGCCTCGCGCGGCACGTGGTCCAGCCCGTGGTCCAGCCAGGCAACGCACGAGAGTCTCCTATGGAGGGAGCGTGCTACTTGTGGTATATATAATCTCGAAGCTACGGCGATTCACATTTCCAACTCTTTGCGTGCCCTTTCATTCAGAGAGGCGAACGAGACCTTGTCGGATGGCGAGAACGAAGAAAAATCGCAGCGTACGGAACTCCCCCGCCCGCCGGATGGGAACCGTATGAGATAGGGATTGCTTGCTTTTTTATTACAATAAAAGTATGCCCACGTGAAATGCGATGAAATGAAGCCCGAAAAGGGAACGATGTTTTTGAGCAAACGAGATGGGACGCAAGATATAAATTTGCAAAGAACTTTGTTATCAATCTATACGCGAATAAGGCTTGGTACGCAAGTTCTTCATAGTTCTAGGAAAGGGTAAAAAGGTTATTTGGAGGGAAGACCAAAATCTTTCATCTTGCCGTCGACAGCATTGTCCCAATGCAGAAAGCCCTGAATGTGCGCCTGATTGTCAGGCTTACGCGCTTCGAGGCGATCGATCGCCTCGGACGACACACCAATTTCGCTGAGCACATCGCGAGGAGTCAGCTGCATGCCACGCTTTGGAGGCATGATAATGGCGCGCACGAGCCCCTGTGCATATACTACTTTGGGCTTTTCGTCTGCAGAGGCCGTTGGGCTCGTAAAGGTTTGCGTCATGTACATCCATCTGTCATCGATGGCCTCAATCACCGTCCATACTTGGTACTTGGCAAAGGGAGGAATAGCGCGCTACAAAGATGCGACCAACAAAAGTTTGAAAACGTTGAGCGCGATGTTAGTTCTTATCAAAACTAGAAGCCAAACGACTGAGCTTGCATTGACCAGTCTTTTTCTTCTCATTTGTGCACGGTTTTGTTCGAGTGATTTCCCCTTCCTTCCCCCCCCCCCCCCCCCCCGTACTCTATAACGGAATGCTTGGCTGCCAAGAATGAAAGCCCATCGGTTCTTGACAACAGCGGAGACGAGGCCTACCTGTCCGGAGAGCTGCCAACGCGCGAGCTCGGCCGCAAATACAAAGGAAGCGTTGTTCAAGTGCAAGTTGATATCAACATCAAAAAGCGCCGGAAAACCTGCGCGCGTGCGATAAATGTGCGGCGTCTCGATGCCCAGCTTTCGCATGGCTTCAATCTTTTCCGGCACGCCTTCGCGTTGCACCATCCAGCGCTTCCCCAGGCCTTGGAACGTCGCCAAGAGTCCACGGAAAACCATCGTGCTACCTGCTTTCGGTGCGTCGGCAATGTCCTTCGATCCCCAACTCTGCTTGCTGCGTCTGTGCGCACTCCAGGTTGGTTTGGTGACTGCACGGCGCTGCGCTGCGCTGCGCTGCGCTGCGCTACGCTCGGAGGTGCAGTGCAAGCAGCCACGCCAGACGTTTCACGAGTCTTGGGCAGGCCCGCGCACGCACCCTCGCCAAACCTCGGGCGTAGACCAAGCTTTGCAATCGCCCCAAGGCAGGACTGATGCGGTGACGCAAAAGTGAGAATTCATTGCGAAATCGCTTTACGTTTGGTCATTTGCAGCCACAGCAGGCAAAAATAAGGAAGGTAAAGAACAAAAGGACGAGGAGAAAAGGATGTTTGTTTATACAGAGTTCTAGGGTATGGTTGTGCGGGGACTACTATCGCGATTGCGTGCTAAAGACGGTGGTTGCGGTGGTGGTAAAATATATAGATACGTTTCCAGCCTGCTTTTCTTCACGCGATGGACTGCGAAGTGCCCATGGCAGCTGCGGCAGCAGCAGCTGCTGCTGCTGCTGTCGTTGTAGACGAGCTCGCAGATGTATTCTCGTTTTGTAATGACTTGGCCGGCGGGAGTGGAAGCTGAGCAAGCACAGTCTGTATGACGGTGGCATGAGGTTCAAGATCAAGACCAAGTCCTTTGGCCCACTTAAGGAGCGTGACGGCCGGAATCGACTGCGCAGCATTAGCCAAAAGCATTTCGTTGGCAGCAGCTAAAAGCACGAGCATACCTGCGCGAAGACCAACGTCATCGTGCACAAGCACGGGTCGGCTCATTTCCGAGAGCTTTTCAAGCGCCTTGAGAAGACTCGGCTCCGTGAGTGCATAAATGGGAAATTCCGCATAGGCAATCCCGGAAGACGTGCAAATTGGCTCCTCCTTTGGCGAGTATGCACCTGCGTCAGGGCGCAATATGTTAAGGACGCTCGCGACTCCAAAAGACTTGAGGGCCTCGAGCTGACGCGCCGTTGGTTGTGCAGAGAAAGCAAGACCGTCTGTCACCTTCATGAGAGATGCGTCTGGCGGAGGCGGAAATGCGGGCGTTGGGGACGGTTTCAATGCGAGTTCGAGCAGCTGGTGTCGCAGGACATTATAGCCGCCTTCGCAGGTTGCGTCGAGCTTCATGAACTTGGTGGCATCTCCGACATACTCTTCATTAAAAAACACGTGCGGGACCGTAAAGGTGCCCGTGCGCCGCACGCAAAAAGCTGCATAGGCGGTCTCTTTGCCGCAGTCTACCGTTTTGATCGTGATCTCGGCGGGCGTGCCCGGGCGTGTGGCAGCAATCTCTTGCAGCACGCACCCTCGGAACTTTTCCAGCATCGCGAGCACGCGTTTGCAGTACACGCAGTCCTCCTTCTCGAAGATGGTGACCTGCCCCATCCTCGCTCGCTCCCGGGACCTTCACCACCTTTCCTTCTTCTGCACACGCGGAACACGCTCGCTCGCTCGCTCGCACGCACGCACGCACGCACGCACACACGCACGCACGTAAGCGCTGCGGCAGCCCGCCTTCGCGCCGGGCTCCGTTCGGTCTTTGATTATACCGCTTTGCTAGCTGCAAAGAGACTGACAAAAAGACAGACAGGCAGACTGACTGACAGACAGACTGACAGACTGACACACAGTCTCGGAGAACAACCTCCGGGCCGCGACCCCGGTCCTCGCGACCCGGCCGGGACCGTGCTCTTTCCCGTCTCCGCGCCCGGGTCTTCGCTCGCACGCTGCTAGCTGGCTCGTGCTGCTGCCGCTCGCTGTCGCGCCCGCCCGCCCGCCGCGCCGAAGCAGGTCTGGACTCGGAGGACCCCGCCGGCGCTTTGCGCCCGAGCCGGCGCTTTGCGTCCGTTCGCGCGCGAGCGGGCGTAGTCGGCGCAGTCGAGCGCCTCCTCGCTGTCTCTCGCACTGTCAGTCTGGCTCGCTGCACGCTCGTGCTTCGACAGCGAGCGATCAATCAATCGATTGATCGATCGATCGACCCATCGACGCGGGCCGGCGTCGGGGACCCCGCTCTGCGCTGCGCGGCAGGGGAGCTCGCTGCGCGGCGGAAGGGAAGTCAGCGCCGCCACTGCCACGCCCCGGCCGAGCACGGGCAGAACATGGCCGAGGATGACGACGACCCCTTCGACCCCTTGGCGGTGCTCCAGCGCGTGCGCGCAGAGCTAGGGAGGCCTGTGCAGCACGCAGGGCCAGAGATAAATGGGCGCGGTGCGGAGCATATCGCGGAAACGGCAGCTCAGTCCTCGTGGCGAGCTCCAGAACTCGGAGACGCGATCGTGAATGGGAAAAACGAGCACCAGGACCAGCTTCAGCTGCACGATGCCAACTTTAGTCATAGACTCGAAAAGCTTCCCGAGGATTTGGTAGAGCGCCCCGTGGGCCCAGCCACGCTACTTTCCATCGCAGAGCTGCAGATGCAGCTTGCCCACGCGCACGCACGGCTTGCAGAGCAAGAGTTTCGTATTGCAGACCTTCATGAAGAAAACAGAACGATGCAAACAAAGTTGCATACGCACCTTTCCGAACGCTCGCGCTGGCGCATCGAGCGGCGCGAGCTCGAAAGTGCGCTCCGCGAAGCGCACGCGCAAGTAAGCGAACTTCGTGCCTCTGCGAATGCATCGCCGCGCTCCGAGGCCTCGTCGTGCGCAACCTCCGCAGTGCATGCGCGACCCTCCACGCCATTGCGATCGCGTTCACCGTCACCCTCGCGCTCATCAGCTGCGCCACGCAGTCACGCGTCTCTACGACAAGTGACAGTCTACCCTGTTGCACATCAACAGCGGCGGAGACCCTCGACCGCTGGAAGCGGATCGCGCCGGAGGGTCTCCACGCACTCTGCCACGACGAGCCCGCTGGATTGGGCCTCTGCAGAGGTCAATACTCTGCACTCGAATTCGTACGCGCCCTCGCTACGTCCGCGCAGACGATCTGGCTTTGCAGCAATGGCTTCATCCTCGAGGACCTTGATGTCGGGACCCCGCACGGCGCAAGAGCCTTCTGCGGCCTCCGTAGTGTCGGATAAGTCCATGGGCGCGTCTGCGTCATCACATGGGTCCGAGCAATTCTCACAACACTCACGGACTGCGGATCATTTTTCCATGGAAACCTTTTCGGACCATTTCCGTGCCAACACCTTGTCACGCTCTTCCACACCGTCACTTTCTCTCGCGGAGGCACGCGAGCTCGCAGCCACCGCCGCAACTGTTCCAGCCCTTGGTCGCATGCCTCCCAATGGCTTGTCATCAGATACACCATCACCTCCGCCTCCACCACCGCCACCACCTTCGGCATCACCTTCGCTTTCCCAGACCCAAGTTTCAACGGGACCATCGAATGCTTCTTCGACAAGACGTTCAACCACCCCTGTTGCCCCTCCTGATCAGACGCACGCATCGCACGAGCGCAAGCAGCACACGGCCCCCCGCGACATATCGAGCGAGCCTTCCTCGCAACAGTTCAAGGTCAAGCGGCCCTTTATTGGCACCGTACGGCGTGGCTCCTTGTTTCGAGATTCGGTTTTTCATGTGGAGAATGATCACAGCGCAAAGCAGCGTAAAGAGGCAGCGCAGCACCGCGAGCGTGAGCAGAGACACACACGGACTGGCTCACTCTCCTCGTTTGCGTCTGCCGGTACTTGGCATCGCCGTGGCCTTGAAAACGGAGATGGGACCGAGGGCACGGACCCGTCTTCACAGCAGGTAGCAGCTGCAGACTTGTATGTTTTCCAGGAAGAGAGCTCTTCTGTTGAAAATGGGGCTTCTCGGCCGCGTACCGCAGAGCGCGGGTCGCGCAAGTCCTCTCATGTGGGTTCTGCGAAAAGCAGTGTCCGGACCTCTGTTGATCTTTAAAAGTATATCGTTTACCGTCATCCCTTAGGAATTTCATCGACACCTTGCGAGTTTATTTTGTTCGTTGATCGATCAGCATGTCTCGAACAAATGCCCTGCATGGGAAGAAGAAGAAAAACCAGTTGCTTTTTGTTTACTTATTTGCCTGCTGCGTCTTTGTTTGTTTTCAACGTCCGGCCTTTTGAAGGGCTTCTATCCGCGCTTGCGTACGTCTTTCCTGTTCTTGGCGCGCGAGCTCGCGCGCCCTCGCTAAAGCGCCGACGCCACCCGTAGACGAAGAAGAACCCTGTCTCATGGGGCTGTCTACGCGTCGCGTTGGCTGCGCTACCGTACGCCGCGGTGCAATTATAGGGACAGGAGGAGAATTTCTCGGAGCCGCCTTGGACCTCGCTCGTGGGCCCGTCTGTGGGGTTAATGACCGCACCGGAGACTTTGCTGGCGAACGAGACGGCGATACTTCGTCATCGCTGCTATCAATGGTGATTGAGTCATTTCTCTGAGGTGTTCGCGGACTCGTTGTCGGCGAGCGCCTGCTCTTTGAAATGCTCCTTTGCAACACCTTTTCGTTGTGCGATTCCAGAGATTCTACACTCTCGTCACTCGTAAAATGGAAATAACACAACATCAGTAGCGCACTGATACCAAAAGCGACATGCTCTGCATGAGGTACATTCATGCTAGGTAGCATGCCGAGACCAAGGGCAACCTGAACCGCCGCAAGCGCAAGAGACCATGGCCACAGTCCCGGAGCGAAGATTTTACTAAAAACGACCGTCACCAGACCTCGCAAAATCACGTTAATGTCATCGAACTCGCCATCGATGGACTCTGTCAGTACCAGGAGCACCGGATTGGACACCGTGAGCGCCGCGTACGTCGCGCCAAGGACGCCGGCCACGGAAAGTGCCCCACCCATGACGGTCACTCCTTTCTCGACGCCTTGTGCGTTCCACGCCGGTGCACGCAACGAGACCACGGGGCTGTTCAGAACGAACGTGCACTAAAGAAGATGAGGGTGCGCAGAGCGAGTTGCCTTGCGCTTTCGACGCGCGGGTCCCCGAAGCCAGAGACCGGCAGCACGGAATGTCGGTTTGCTTTTGATTGTTTTTTATTCCTCTTTCTGCGCGTGTTGGGCTTGACCACGTATGGAACCCCTGGAGCGGAGCAGAACTTTTGGAATCATTTGGAATGGGGGTCCGTCACAAGTTGACAACTTCCTAGGTATAACCAGTAACGACGTCCTTTGATTGCTGGCTGGCCTGCAAGCAGCTGCAGAAGATTAAAGAATGAGCTCTTGCGGTATCTTGTTTTGATGGGGAGAAAAGTCATTTTATTCTCCTCTTCTCCTCCTTCGGGCTAGACAAGAAAATGGGCCCATTGTCCGTCGCAGCAAGCTTTGAGCACAAGATCAGGTGTAAATTGTCCCCAACGACTCGGCGAGAGTGTGAAAAATGATGCTCTTCTCTCGCTCACATTTACCACACGCAAAAATCACGCTGACTGCTTCACATCTTGGCGAAGGCTTCAGGGCTTCGTTGTCGTCGCTCTTGAGCTGACAAGTCAACAATCGTTCGACGACCATAATATGTTGATCCAAATTGCACGCCCGTCGACGCAGCACCTGTTATGGTACGCTCATCCTTCTCCTACGTCCTACGTAAGGCGCTGGGCGCGAGCCCGATCAGTCTTTACACCCGAAGGGGGAACGTCTCGGATTGCGAATTGCGCAAGCCAAAAGTCATTTTCTCGCAAGCAACGTCGAGATTTGCTGGCAGCCGGCTCACTTCGCGCGCAGAAAGGATCAGTCCTCCCGAATTGAGAACGTCGTCTACCTCATGCTTTGTGTCAGGCGAACTAAACTTTCCGACTCGCCCCGACCTTCAATGGCCGCTCTTTGATTGCTAGACGCATGGTTGCTGCAGTGGTGTCTTTCTTTTCCCTGGCCAAAAGGTACGAACGCAAGACTGCCATGATCGTCCCCAGGGTATCCCTTTTGCTACTTGTGTGATTCTCGCACTGCCAATGCGATATGGGCTCTTGATTACCACCGGGCCGCCCAACCACTGCAAAGCCGTTAGACCAGATCCTTCCGGTAGTAGCATTAGTACTCATTGGGCCTCTTTGTCAAGTGACGCTGGGAGCGAAGTCGGAGGAGGCCACCCACGTACACGCACACGCACGCGCTTGGCCATTCTGGAATCGCCAAGGCCCCTCGCGCGCGCTTCGCGCACAACACCTAGCTGACGGGCGAGAGAAGGTCTCTTTCCCATCCTCAAAGGTGTGGCGTCATGGAGGACGACCGTGAGCCCACTGACGGCTCACAAGAACCGCGACGGGGCAACAACAACGCCACCACAACCTCGACCACCACCACCAGCAGCAGCAGCAGCAGCAGCAACAACAACAACAACAACAACAACAACAACAACAACAACAACAACGAAGAGGACGAAGACGAGGAAGAGGAAGAGGAGACTATTGAGGGCGTTGCTTTCATGTATGGACACGAAGATGGGCTGGAGACTGCGCGAACATCAGCAAGTGAGGACGCGCACGAGGCAAAAGATGACCAGAGTGAAGAAGATGATGCGGCTGCAGCGGCAAACATGCTGACTTGGCGCAAAGGGTTCGTTGTTGGCGACAAACGTCCTACCAAACGGTCTGGACACACATTCACAGTTCTTGGCTCAAACGCCTTTCTATTTGGCGGCTGCGACGCTCAGAGCCCTGCCGGGCCAACCGGTGAGCTTTGGCAGCTTAAAATGCTGGGCAACTTTGAATGGATTCGCCTCGACGAACAGGTCGACAAGGCTGGAGGATTGCCGATGGCGCGCTGGCTGCACAGTGCTTGCGTTTTCGATAAAAAGTTCATCATTGTTTTTGGAGGGTTCCACTCGAGCAAACGGCGACTCAATGATCTCTGGATGTTTGATACAATCACGCTTCAATGGTCGTGCCTCTTTCCCGGCACGAGCACTGCGATCGGGGATACTGCTGCAAACAGTACAGAAGAGGGCAAAAAGATTTGTGCAGCATCCAAAAATCCAGCTCCCGACTTTGCGCCGCCGCCCAGGGGAGGGCACTCAGCGTCCATTGTTGAAGACAAAATGTGGGTCTTTGGCGGCTACGGAGGCCAGGGATATGCCCGGCGTGACCATAATGATCTATTTATGCTCAACCTTCCCGACATGACCTGGGAACGCGCTCCACCACTGAAAGGAACTCCGCCGCGACCACGCTCAGGGCACACGGCGTCAGTCATCGACACCAGCATTTATATCTTTGGCGGATGGAGTGCCATGGAGCAACTCGGAGACCTCTGTATCCTCGACACGCGCCATCTCACGTGGTCGATCCTTGACTCCTTTATGGACCCGCGCTGGGGCCATACTGCTTGTAGTGTCGAGGCCATTCCGTATTGGAAAATCTTCTATTTTGGTGGTTGCACGGGCAACCTTGCAGAAACAAGACGAGCGCAAGGTGCATTGTCTGCGCGCGTACTCACACTTGATACTGGGACCTGTGTCTTCGACCGCCCAAAAGTCCGCGGCGATATTCCATGTGGTCGCGCCGACACGACTTTTGGCTACGACGCCAAAGGGAGTCGGCTCGTCATGTTTGGCGGGTGGGCGAATCAATGGCTCGATGATATATTCACCCTTGACGTAGGGTGCGTTGTTGGCCCGCCTTATTCGATCCTTGGCGTCTTTCCTCGCCAAGGGCCTCTCACGGGCGGTACAGAGCTCACCATATCGGGACTGGATTTTGTCCATGACCCAAACGATCCGCGAATCAAAGTGCGCTTCATCGCCAAAGGTGGCTACATCCTTGACGCCCCCGGCAACTTTGTCAACGGCGAAACCATCACGTGCATCTCACCTGACTTCGATTCCCTCTTGCAAGGCGACGTCGACGCTGCACAACTTGAGGTCGACGTCCGGGTCGCTTTCAGGGACGATTCATTCACCGTCACCTCGCAAAAGTTCACTTTCATCACCGTCACCGTCGCGGAGGCCTGTCTGGCCTATGGCCCAGGTCTCATCGACGGCGGTTGCCCAGGTGTTCCGACAATGTTCGTCGTGCACGCAAACGATGTCACGGGTTCACAGCGCGCTACAGGAGGCGATGAATTTGTCGTACGCGTCTCGGGAGACGAGGTTGCCGTGCTCGACGCAACGATCGAAGACAACGAGGATGGGTCCTACGCTGTCGAGTACAGTGCCCCACTGGCGGGCGAGTACGTCATCGAAGTCGAATACACCGGTACCTTTCGTGACGATTCGGGGCAAGTTTACGAGACTGGCAAAGCCGGACCGATCCGAGGAAGCCCCTTCACTGTCAATTTTATCGAAGGCGCAGCAAGAGCCTCGAACAAAATGAATGGCTCTCTACTTCGCGAGACGGTCGACCGTAAATTCCAAGCCACGAAAAAACTTGTCACCGCCACGAGGGTTCAACTCCAAAAAGCTATCTCGCCCGGATACGCCGTGGAACTCGCGGCCGACATCAAGGCTGTTATCGCCGTCAAGGAGAAGCTCTATTTGGTCGAAACGGAAAGAGCTGTGCTAGAACTCGATCTTGACCTATTCGAGTGCATTGCTCGGCATCTCGCAGAAAGCTATGGCGTCAAATCGGACAAACGATTGCGCGAAATTGCCGCCATGCGCGAGGAATGGGCTACCATCACAGAGGGTCAACCCAACCTTCTCGTGCAAGCTACCGCAGCTTTGCGCCCGCACGTGATTGCGCACGGGGACAAGACCCAGGCCCAGCTTCTCGAATACGAGGAGACGGTCCTCGCATACGAAAGGTCGATTAAACACCTTCCATGCTTCAGCTGGAATGCGGGCCCCGAGGGCGGTATGAATGCGCTCGCAGAAGCTGTCGAGGCCCACGAGGCGCGTCTCGGCACCCACGCAGAAATGCAAAAACTCGCCAAGCTCTTTGAATTCCCGGCGCTCTGTCATGGTGCCAACACGGCAATGGATCGCGTTGAAAGAACGCTCGAGCATGCCCAGGATCTTTGGGAAGTGGCCGCGGACGCGCTCATTTTCATGGACGAGTCGAAAGCGACGCTTTGGCGCAACGTGCGCCCTGCTCTTCTTGAAGAGGAGGCTAGGAAACGCGCGAAAACCGTCAGCCTTCTCCCGCGCGACGTGCACGATACGGATGCCTTCCGGGGACTTGAACGAGACGTAAAGAACTTTCTTCTCACATGCCCGCTCATCTCGCATCTCGGCAGCGAGGCAATGCGCGTGCGTCATTGGGACGAGCTTCGCGCAGCCATTGGAAAGTCGTTTACAAGCCCGGCAGAAAACAAGAAGATGAGGCTTGGAGAAGTGGTTGACCTCAATTTACACGAGGTCGCGGACCAGGTTGAAGATGTAGCCAATAAGGCGGCCAAGGAGGCCAAGGTCGAGAACGCGCTCACGCGAATCGAACGTATGTGGTCCACTTCGCAGTTCCAGGAGGATGATGAACGTTTCGAGGCAGCCGATGCCCCGCCTTACCTGTCATTGCCAGAAGAGGAGCTTGCTACGCTCGATGCAGATCAAGCGGCGGTCGACGCCATGGCAAATTCGCCGCACGCACTTCCCTTTATGGATCCTTACGCAACTGCCGAAGGCGTTAAAGGCAAGGGGGTTAAGTACTGGAAAAGCATTCTTGCGAGCGTCGTCAAGGTCGTCAATTCGCTTGCATCAATCCAGAGCTCTTGGGCGTATCTTGCTACCCTCTTCTTGCAGTCAGATGAGGTCAAAGAGGCTTTACCCAGTGACGCCAAACGCTTTGCTGCCCTCGACGAGGACGTTCGCAAGCTCTTAGAAGATGCCAAAAGCAACAAGCTCTTGCTCAAATTTTGCGCCAAGCCCGGTCGTGCGGATAACATGGAAGAGGTTAATGAGCAACTTGCTTTATGTAAAACGAGTCTCGGGAACTTTATAGCTTCTAAACGGGCCTCCTTCCCACGTTTCTACTTTGCGGCAGAGTCTCAGATACTCGACATCCTGAGCAATGGATCCAAGCCGACCGAGGTCCTCAAGCATCTTTCAGCAGTGTTTCCCACGATATCGACACTCCAGACCGATGGCGTCTACGCCTCCCATTGGTTGTCCCTCGACAAGCAAGAGTGCGGAGCTTTTGATACACCTGTTGTGCTCAAAGGACAGGTCGAAACGTATTTGCGGGATATTGATGTTGCATGCCAACAAGCTCTCAAAACCTCTCTGTCGAAGAGCCTTACTAGGTACAAGACGCAGCAGCGAAGGGAGTGGATTGTGCACAAAAATGAAAAGGGTTTTGCCCCCGAGGTGCTGCAGATCGCCCTCCTTGTTTGCAGAATCAGCATCACGCAGGACATTGAAGCAGCTTTTGCCGCCATCAAATCTGGAAATCGAGACGCCATGCGCGACTACTCGGCCAAATCAAGGCAGCAACTCGCTGACATGGCCAAGGCTGCGCGCCAGACAACCTCAACTCTCGCACCTAGCGACCTTATCCGCATTGCCTGCGTTCTGGCTCTCGACGTTCATACGCGGGATCTCGTTGACTCCTTTGTGCAGCGGCAGATATCTTCGTCTGCCTCGTTTGACTGGCAGCGTCAGCTCAAGCAGCGACAAACGGGTGCAACGGAGATTTGTGGCGCCAACTTCACGTACGGATTCGAGTACGTTGGTCATTTTACTCGCATCTCCCCAACACCAGCCTTCGACCAGGCGCTTCTTGTGACTGCACAGGCTTTGAGGCTCCAAATGGGTTGCGCCGTTCGAGGTCCAGCCGTATCTGGCAAAACGGAAGTCATTCGCGAGCTCGGTGCAACGCTAGGTAGATATTGTCTCGTTTTCAACAGCACGCCGCAGACGACTCTGCACACTCTCGCGTCCCTCTTTGCGGGACTCGCGGCAACTGGATCCTGGCTCTGCCTCGAAGAATTTGACCGTCTGCCGCAAAACGTCCTTGCCGCTTGCGTTGGCCGTGTAAAGCGACTCTTTGATGCGCGTAGTCGTGGACAAACTTCCGTACTTGACGAGTCATCCTTGGACTCAGTCTCGCATCATCAGCAACTAGAGCAGCAAACATCAATGACGATTGTGGAGATTCCGCTTCATGCCGACTTTGCTCTTTTTGCAACGCTCAGAAAATCGCAAGATCGCACGTCTTTACCCGAAGGACTTGATACGTACCTTCGTCCTGTGACTACCAGCGTACCGGAACGAAGGCCAATTTGTGAGGCTCTGCTGTTCGCGGGAGGCTTCGAGCAGGCAACTTCGCTGAGCGCCAAAGTTTGTAACCTCTTTGCCTCGTGTCACGAGATTTTACCTGCGCGTCATTTTTATGACTGGAGTCTTCGCGCACTCCGCGCACTTGTCACTCGAGCCGGGCATATGCGTCGAGAGTGGAGTCGTGATACAACGAAGCAAGAAGACGAGACAAGTCTACTCTTGCGGGCGCTCTTGAATTTGCTTCAGCCGATCATAGCGCCCGATGACGTCCAGATTTTCAATGGTCTCGTCATCGATCTCTTCCCGCTTCCCACGTCTGCGCTAACAGATCTTCAAGCTCCCTCGTCTGAAGACGCAGGCACTCGAGAGAGCGAGGAATACGAGACGGAAGATGATGTCCAGACTCGGGCGAAAAAGCCTAAGCGCGTCGACACGGGCAGCGAGACCGAGCTGGAAACCGCCGTCAAAGAAGCTTCTGCAGCACGTGAGCTGTGGCCTGATCAAGAATTTCTCTCGACGGTTGTCAACCTTGAAGAGCTCTTGAAAGTTCGTCAAGCGGTCTTTCTTGTTGGCGAGGCTGGTGCTGGCAAGTCCGAGTGTTGGCGTACGCTGCAGCGCTCTCGGCAACTGCTCAAGCGCAAAACAAGTACAAAGGTTCTTCTTCCACAAGCCCACTCGGCTGATTTCTTTTTCGGTCGTCTCTCGCACAGCAATGGAGACTGGGAAGACGGGCTACTTTGCAAAGCCACGCGTGAATGTGCCGCTGCCCCGACACCCGAAGATGGTGGCCCAGAGGAGAACTGGATCGTGCTTGACGGAGAAATTTCTCCCATCTGGTTTGACTCTCTCAATACCCTGCTCGATGACAACAAAACGCTTTCTCTTGCATCGGGGGAACGAATCTCTCTTCCTTGGCACACGCGAGTTCTTTTTGAGTTGAGCACTCTTGAGCACATGAGTCCGTCTGCAGTCTCGCGAGCGGCAATTTTACACCTTTCGAGCGCCGCTGGATCCCAATGGAGGGCCCTTATCGCTTCATGGATTCAGCGAAAAGAGTGGGACGACCACGCCAAAGAAGCCATTACTACTTTTTTTCACGACTACGTGGCTCTGGCCCTCGCAGAATTCGACAAGAGGACTTTTCGCCCTCTTGTGCCTGTCCTACACACGGAGATTGTCACAACGCTTCTGAAGATGCTGGATGCAGTCATTGGCGCGGACGAAGAGAGACTCGTGGGCACGGCGGAGAATCTAAAGGATGCAACCCAAGCGCTTGAGCCAGCGTTCGTATATTGCATGGTGTGGGCTCTCGGCGCACCGCTAACCGAGGACGCTGGAGCAGACCAGCGCCGTGAGCTATCTGGCTGGTGGAAAACGACCTTTAAAAACGTTAAATTTCCAGCGCGCGATACTGTTTTTGACTACTATCTCGATACAGCCACCGGCAAGTTCGAGCTATGGAAAAACTCGCCGCAATTTACTGCGGCTGCAGCAGCTGCTGCCGCGGACCCGATCAATGGCCAAAATGGGCCTGACGCATCGAGCCTCCATGGTATTTTTGTTCCGACGCCAGAGACTTCGAGCGCAATGTTTTGGCTTGAGCGTATGGTTGCACTCGAGTACGGGTTTTTGTTGATCGGAGGTGCTGGTTCGGGCAAGACGCGGCTTGTTCGAACTGCGCTTCGCGACCTAGATCCCAATGAGCAGGTGTCCGCGTCTATCGCGCTGCAGTACAATAGCAGTGCTGCAAGTCTTCACCAAGCGTTGATTGTGCACTTGGAAAAGAAAAATGCACTCGTCTGGGGACCCCCTGGCGATGACAAGCAGCTCGCCGTCTTTCTTGACGACTTGCATCTTCCTCAGAAAACCATAGCGAGGGGAGAGCACCAGGCGCACGCAAGCCTTCGACAAGTCCTAGAGATGGACCAAGCCTACGATGGCGTGTCGCTCGGAACAAAGCAGATTCAGAACTGTCATTTCGTCGGCAGCGCCACGTGCCGAAAAGGTCAACGTCCACTCTCCAAGCGGCTGCAAAGGCACTTTGTGACCTTTGGCGTTGCGTTTCCTGGCATGTCGTCTCTGCAAGCGATCTTCGGACCAATTCTGCAATCACATTTGCGACATTTCGAAGACGGCGTAAAGGCTCTCGGCAACACTCTTGTGGAGGCAATAGCCGGCCTGCACATGGACATTATGGTCAAACTTCGTCCTTCGGCGGCAGCTCCTCACTACGATTTCAATCTGCGACACATTACGCGTGTTTTCCAGGGCCTTCTCACTGCGCAACCAGCAGACTTTAACGACGCGACTACCTTTGTCAAGCTCTGGTGCCACGAATCAGAGAGAGTTTATGCCGACGGTCTCGTGAGCAGCATCGATCAAATCAAGTTCCGCGACTTGCTCCTTGGCCAGGCTCGACGCAAGTTTCCAACTGCAAATATGACCAAACACTGTGGTGACGACCCTTCCGATCCACTCATTGTCTGTCACTTTGCGCCACAAGACGGACAAGTTGATGACGAACCTGTTTACAGGTTTGTCAACGCCTACGAAGATCTCATTCCCACGCTCAACGCTGCATTGGACGACCTCAATTCCTTCAAGTTGCCACTTGACCTCGTCTTCTTCGACGAGGTCATTTCGCACGTTTGCCGCATTGCGCGCGTTTTACATGCTTCACGTGGGCATTGCTTGCTCGTTGGTGCAGGAGGGTGTGGCAAGTCATCGCTTGCGCGGGTTGCCGCTCAAGTCTCTACTCTGTCGCTCTCTTTGCTCCCTGTGCGCGATGCATCAAGTGCGCAAGAGCTCAAAGAGGAGCTGCGCAATCTCTGTACGGCTGTGGGAGTCGGTGGAGAACGTCGTTGCGTGCTTGTGCGCGATCGCGATGTGAGACAAGGAGGTCTAGGGCTTCTTGCGTACGCGTCGGACTTCATGATGACAGGAGCACGACTTGCAGAGCTTTTCTCTGAAGAGGAGCGCGAGTCGATCGCACAAAGCGTTGCGATCAACGCCAAGGCCGCAGGGTATAAACCAGACGTGGCGGGCAGTTTTGCCTACTTTACTGAGAAAGTCCAAAAGGACCTGCACTGGATCTTCTCCTTTGATCCGATGGCCTGCGACCTCCAATCGTGGTTGCGCGCATTTCCAGCGCTGGCTCAGGGCACAGTTGTCAACTGGTTCCACCGTTGGCCAGAAAAAGCGCTTCGCAGCGTGGCCGTGATGCTGCTCGAAGACCTAGAACTCGAGTCTGACGAAGTTCGCCGCGGGGCAGAAATGTTTATGGTCGCTGCGTACACGAGCTCTCAGAAACTTGCTCAATCGTTTGCTGTATCCGCAGGCATTACCACGGCACATCCGTTGCGTGCATTTGTGGACTGCCAACGCGCCTTTTGTGAGGACCTCCGTTCTCGCCGCGCTGCAAATCGTCAAAAAAGAAGCCGCCTCGAAAACGTCGCGGAGCGAATGCACGAGGCAGATCGTCTCGTGAACTCGCTCGAAGAGGCGATTCAGGCTCAGGAGGAAGATGCCGATGAGAAAACCATGCTTGCAGAGGCGCAGGCCGAAGAAGTTGCTCGCGATGCGGCCGTCGTTGCGGAAGAGAGCAAGCTGGTCGTGGTGGAGCAAGCCAAGGTAGACGAGATTGCTGCCGAAGTAAAGGCAATCAAAGATGACGCGCAAGCTGAGTTTGACAAGGCCGAGCCACTGCTGAAAAAGGCCCTCGATGCACTAGATCTGCTCACTAAAAAGGATCTTGGCGAGTGCAAGGCTATGGGCTCGCCGCCCAAAGGCGTTGATGACGTCTTTTGTGCCGTGCTCATTCTTTTGGCAGGCGTTGATCCTCGCATCAAGCTCAACAAGTCCGGCAAACCCGAAGATCTATCGTGGGACGCGTGCAAGAAGGACCTCATGGGCAATATCAACGAGTTCCTCAATCAGCTCAAGTACTTTAAGGAGGCCGTCGAAGACTTTCGCGTTCCCAAGGTCAACTGGGCCAATGTTCGGCCCATTCTTCAGCTTGACCACTTTCAGCCAGAGACTGTGGAAAGGAAAAATAAGGCAGCCGGGGCCTTAGCCTCCTGGGTCGAGAATATCGTCGTGTACTACGATACGATTCTCTGTGTAGAGCCCAAGCGACAGCTCTTGCAAGAGGTTGAAGGCCGCTTGGCGAAAGCGACATCTGTGCTCGACAGGGTAAAGGCCAAAGTAGGTGAACTCGAGATCCGTCTCGCCAAGCTCCGCGAGGATCTTGCAGAAGCAGAAACCCTTCGCGATGAAGCCGTGCAGCTCTTACAGCTCAGCCAGCTCAAACTCGGTCTCGCGCAGCGCTTGACTGCCGCGCTCTCGTCTGAGACAGACCGCTGGGCAGCCACGATCGATGAGCTTGACAAAGAATTCGAGGTTCTCCTGGGTGACGCCCTTTTGCGCTCTGTCTTCTTGGCGTATGCAGGTCCTTTCGACGCGAGCTGCCGGAATCTTCTTGCAACGAAAGAATGGCTTCCGTTTTTGGCCAAGGCAGCAGCCGGAGAAGCGATTCCTGTCAGCGAAAACCTTCTCGCAGCCAGTATTGTGTCGTCGCGTCACGAGAGAACCTCTTGGCAGGTTGAAGGGCTCCCCGCAGATCCTACGTCGTCGGAAAACGCCGCGCTGCTCATGGCATGCAATTCAAAGCGCTGGCCTCTCGTTTTGGACCCGCATTTGCATGCTTTGGCCTGGTTGCGAACAATCTGCAGCCATCGCAGTGAAAGCTGGATTACACTGCACATCGAGTCGCCCGAGCTAGTCAGCAAATTAGGTGTCGCTATTGCCGCCGGTCATACTGTCCTTCTCGAAGGCATCGAGCCGTCGTTGACCAGCTGTACAGATCTGATTTCTCTCATGCTGCGTCAAGCCAGTAAACGCGGTGCGCGCGACATTATTACAATAGGGAACACAGAAGTCGAGCTCCATGAAAAATTTAGGCTGATTCTGCACACGAGCTGCTCGCGAGCTCGTTTTCCTGCTGATCTGCTCACCGCCTGCTCGCTCATCAACTTCTCCGCGTCACAGAATGGCCTCGAGGATGAATTTCTCGAGCTCGTGGCGAGAAAGGAACATCCCGATCTTTCGTCTCAAATTGATCAGCTGACAAGTCTCCAGAGACGCCTCGTGGTGCAACGGGAAGATCTCGAGGACGCTATTCTCGTCTCACTAGCAGACGCCGAAGGAGATGTCTGCGCGGACGAGCCGCTCATTGGAGTATTGGAAAAGTCAAAGACTCGTCTTGACTCGATCGCTGATCTAACCGTCGCGACAACCGACAATACCAAGCTTCTCAGAGACTTTATCTCAAAGTATCGACCGGTAGCACGGCGGAGCGCGCTTCTCTTTGGCATCATGTCCCAGATGCACAAACTTCACCCCAGCTATACGTACTCGCTCAATATTTTTGCGAGTATGATTGTTCGCGGTATCGCTTTGGTGACCAAGCCGCCGCCAACGAGCGACGAGGCTTCAGGCATGGCGGAACGTCTTCGCGCCAAAGTCCGTAATGTAGTTATTACGGAACGATTTGCTTGGGACAAGAGCACCTTGCGAGATGAGGCACTCAATGCTTTGGAGGGTCCTGACGCGAGTTCAGATGTCTCTTCAGGTGCTCTCGTTGGTGCTCAGGAAACTGTTGAGTTTATTTCCGCAATAAGCGATGCAGAGATCAAAGAGCGATGCAGCGTACTCAATCGCTCCATTACCAACATGGTCTTTACCTTCCTCCGTCTTGGACTTCTTGATCGTCACGCGCTCACAGTCGCGTCTCACCTTTGCTTTCAAATTCTACACGAGGAAGACGAGCTCGAGGTTGGGGAAGTCGACGCTTTGGTCACATGTCGCCCAGCGGCGAACACGGGATCGATGGGACCCTTGTCGACGTGGATGCCGGCAGATGTCTGGGCTCGCATCAAAGGTCTTGAAAGCGTAGATGGCCTGCAGAGTATTGGCGATGATATCATGTCTGACTCGGATGACTGGAAAGAATGGTATCTGTCAAGCGCGCCAGAGGAGAAGCGCATTCCAGGGGAGCTTGGCGAGCTCAGTGAGCACAAGAGACTATTAATCATTCTCGCAATTCGTCCTGACCGCCTTTGCGAGAAACTCGGGGCATTTGTGTCCTCGAACATGGGGCCTCTTTTCGTTGATCGCCATGCGGCCTTTGACATGGATGGCGTCATGCAGGTCACTTCGGCGTCGACACCTATTATTGTACTTTCTTCACGCGCCGTGGACGCTGTTGCCTTGGTGGAAGCATTGGCGCTCCGTTCGGAGAAAGGGCTTGAGCAACGCCCACCCTCGATGCGTCCTGCACCGCCTGCCAAGCCTAAGGCAGGAAAGGGTGACCAAGACGAAGCAGACGGCGGCGACGTCAGCGAAGCCACAACCTCTCGTCTTGTCACAATTTTCCTCGGCGGGGGCAAGATTGCTTTTGATGCTGTTGAAGAGTCAATTCTGGCGTGCGCAGAAGCAGGACACTGGATCATGCTTCGTGACGTTCATCTAGCAAAGGACTGGCTTCCCCGACTGGAAAATGTGTTACGTGCCGCAGCAACTGCAGCGCACGACGAGTTTCGGTGCTTCGTGTCTGCGCCTGCCGAGAGCTTTCATCGAGACGTACCGCAGGTGCTCTTGCAGAGTGCTGTCAAGGTGGCATGGGATGCCGGGCCAGATTTCCGCACCAATCTTGAGGTGGCCTGGGCTAGTTTTCCTCAGTCGCGCATCGATGCCTGCACCAGCAATCGTTTCGAGTTTCAGCAAACGCTCTTTGCATTATCCGTATTCCACGCGCTAATGCTTGGGCGACGCAAGTTTGGACCTCTCGGCTGGTCGAATTCGTGGGGTTTCATGGATAGCGATGCACAGCTTGCGGCGGATGCAGCAGAGCGCTACGTCGCTGCTTCAGAAGTTCAGCCAGGAAGTATTGCATGGAGGGAGCTACGTTGCATCGTTGCAGATCTGTTGTACGGCGGACGCATTGACGAATCGCGCGACCTCGAAATTGTGCGTGCCCAACTCGCCGCGCTTTGGCAAGCAAAGCTGGTGCGGGAAGACAAAAAAGCATTCGAGCTTATCCCGGGTTTTGCAGTCCCTGAAGCAGGCCTTTCCCACAAGCAAGTTCAAACGATACTGCGCAAAACGCTTCCCAAAGATTGCCCTGAACTGTATGGGGTCAAGAGCTTTGTGGATAGCAAATTTTGGGTAATGCGGCAAAAGAATCTTTGCGCAGGTCTGGCGCTGCTTGCGAGCGGCGCAACGATCGAGCAGGTTCCCGCTCCGGATGATCGCGCCGGCAAGCTGCGGGGTATCGTCAAGAGCCTGCTCGAGCGGCTGCCCAGCTCATTTAATCTTGAAGAGGCAGAAGCTCTGGCAAAACCAGCGCTCGAAGACCCTAAAGCTGCCAATGCACCGCTCGTGATGGTAGCGTTGCAAGAGGCCAAGCTTATGAATGATTTGCTTGAGCGCGTGCGCTTGACACTTGATGAACTGCAAAAGGCACTCGATGGACTGCAAGACATGCGCCCTTCGCTAATCGAGGCCGGTGACATGCTTTTGGCACAGCGGGTGCCCGGCGCGACCATGGATCAGAGCATTACAGAGCTCTCTCACACCGGCAGTGGTGACATTGTTGGTGCCGGTACTGCAGGATCAGGTCGAACGGAAGTAACTGATTGCAATGAGGATGTCGAGAGATTTTCATGGGCAGAGATTTCATGGCCTTCGACAAAGCCATTGGATGGCTGGTTCGATGATCTGGTGCAACACGCAGATCAACTTCGGCACTGGATGCAAGACTTTGCCATGCCCAAATCTTTTTGGCTACCGGGATTTCTCCGGCCGCTCGGTTTACTCTCGGCTGTACGACAGCTTGCAGCGCGCAAAGACAATGTGGCGGCCGAGACACTTACTTTTGCGACCGAGGTGACGATGCATCGCGACACGAGCACAATTGATACTCCTCCTGACTGCGGCGGAGCAGGCATCTTTGTTCATGGCTTGAGCATGGAGGGTGCACGATATTACTTGGGCGACACCGTGGATGACGCTTTAGAGGAGGAGGAATTTTTTGACGACGAGGATGGCGATCGACGCATAGAAGATGAAATGGATGATGACGACGACGAGGAGGAGGACGATGAAAATGAAGACAACGAAGGCAACAGCGGGTATGGAAACGGTTCTCGGAAAGGTCATCGCTACACCATGGGCAAGACACGTTGCGGAGGCTTTATCGTCCAGAGTGGCCTCCGGAACTCTGTTTTCCCAATGCCTGTCATTCTCCTGCGAACCGTCCCCATCGAGCCGACATGGGAGGTTGCGCCAGGCGGCTTTCTTCGAAGTGAAGACGACTCTATCTACAGCTGTCCAGTGTACGCAACGTCAATGCGGAGTGATAGCGAGAACGACGCCTCAAATGGCCTCTTATTTTTGGCAACACTTCGCACACGCGTTCCTTGCCAGCAATGGGTGCTCGCGAATCTATCCCTAGTCTTGCGCCCAGCGTAGACACGAACATATCGAGAAGAACAGAAAGATAAAGGGAAATCACATTCTTTTGCAGATCTCGTCTTGACTCTTTTTGAATAAGCATGTCCTTTTCTATTCTGTGAAATAAGATATCTCGATTTACGCAACGTTGATCTCTGTTTCGCAAGCGCCCATTCAGCCAAGCATGGCTTTCACTCTCTGCCACGCGGATGCCTACATTCAACGTAGCAAAGATGTGGATGGATGCCCACCTGACAAAACAGACTTTTTCGTGGTGGTAAAAGTAGAAACAAGCTAGTGGTATTATACAATCAATGCAATTATTAATGCAAATAATGCCGGAACTTTGACACCAATTTTAGGATTCCTCAAGAACAGGTACAGAACCTTGTCGAATAGCCTTGTGAAAGAGAATGCGATTCAGTTCCTGTTTCATGAATGCATCCGTCGGGAGTGGCTTGGTCCAGAGAAGATCAATCGCAGTCTCGTCGTCGACGACGTCCCCCGAAATAAGGACAACGACGCAGTCCGTCGTTGCGCGCTCACGAACACGGTGCGTATAGGAGGATTCCATGTCGTCGAGAATGATAATGTGAAAGAAACCGTTATCGATGGTTTCCAAGGTTGTCTCAGAGGGGCTGGCAACTTGTACCTTTAAGTCTCGCCCGAGACGTTCGATTGCTCGTGAGATAATGACACCGCTCGTGTGGTGTTTGGCCACGACAAGAATTTGAAGCGCGGCGGGCAATGGCAGTACGCTATTGAGAAGCGCTGCGACATCACTGGGTTTCGCGGGGAGCGGCTTGAGTACAAATCGATCGGCGCCAGCCTCGAGATGCTCGGCAGACATGTCATTCGCAGAGCAGCCGATGATAGCGCCACGAAAACCGCTTTCCCGGAGAGCGCGAATCGTTTCCTCGCCCGTCATGGCAACGCGCATGGGGTCGGGCATGTAATGGTCCATGATGACGAGGTCGTATGGCGTAGACGCGGCCATGGAGAGCGCCTCGGGACCGCTCGAGGCTTCGTGCAGATCCCAGCCACGCGCAACGCGAGCTAGAACACGTTTCGTCATGGCGCGCACCATTTTGTCATCGTCGACATGAAGTACCTTTGCTCGTGCCCGGAAAGGCTTAAGATTTGGGTTCTGAGCAGAGGCGGCCGCAGGATCTGGCGATGCCTCTGGAAGCGGGAGCGAGATACGGAAGCGCGAACCAGGGCAACCCGGCACGCCAGAGTCGTACTCGTCGGTATCAAGATGGAGGAGGCCACCCATCTTTTCGGCCAAAAGCTTGGCAAGGGCCAAGCCAACACCAGTTCCTTGACGCATGGTGTCGAGCGTCTCTTGGTATTTTTGAAAAAGGTACTCACGTTCCGCGGTCGATATGCCGGGCCCCGAATCTTCAACAAAAATGTGGACCCAGCGCTCGTGCTGTGCGTCGCGTTCGGCGCGCACGCGCAAGAAGCCAGAGGTGACAAACCGCACTGCATTCTGCGCCACATTGTTCACAAGTTGAAGAAGCCGAAGCCGATCAGCTTGCACCCACAGGTCCTCGGGGCACACGACCTCGGCCTCGACGCCTTCATTCACATTGCGCTTCAAGGCAGCGTGAACGGGCTCGAGTACATCTTTGCGCAATGACGTTGGCTCTGTGCGAAGTTCGAGCAAGCCGACGGAAAATCGGTTGAGGTCAAGCATATTGCGCAGCATTTCATCAATGAAGCGCAAACTCACGTCCATGAGCTGGAGGTCATTGAGTATCCCGTTCAGAGGGCTCATGAGGGGCGTCTGTTTTCGTAGACGTTGGTTTTCTTTGGCGACTGCAGCTTGCACAAAGACGACCGCCGAGCAGCAAACAGAGAGCGGATTTCGGATCTCATGCGCAATAAATTCATTGAGGGCGCGCTCCGCTGTCGTTGCTGCGAGGAGTGCGGTATAGCGTTCCATGATGGCAGCATCGACGCTCATGGAGTCGCGGTTCGCGCGATAGCGCACAATTGTCAGGTACAGAGCGGCGATGAGAACGAGGCAGACCGCGAAGAGAACGCCGCCGGGAACATGGTTTGCGAATCCGAGACCGAGACCGCCCGCGAGGCCGGCAATGACGAGGGTGCAAGCGACAGCGAGACGTTCATCGGTGAGCCAGAACCAGGAGCTTCGAGCCTTTGTTGCCTGCGAAGTCGTCTCTGCGTCTTTGTTGCACTCGCGGACGAGAAAGGCTGGCAGGTCGAGCTCAAAATCTCGGGTGCTCTCTTCAGCGGGAAGATTGCGAACGCTCTTAGAGAAGATACCCGAGGCACCCTCGTAGCCATCGAGGAGGACGCTTTGATAGCCGCTGCCCAGGTCTCCGCCTTGCGTCCCGCTCTGTATGGTTCGTGGGGTCACGGCGACGCTGCTGAGGTCGAGGCCCTCAAAGTTTGTCACGAGCTGAATCCCCCCCTTTGGCGCCACCAGGGTCGGGGCCGCCGGGTGCGCTGCCGCGCTTGCCGCTGTACCATCTTCGTCCCTGCTGTCGAGCTCGGAGTCCTCCCCGCCCGACGACTGCGTCTGCGCCGTGGCTTCGGAGACCTCCGTCCGCGAGCTCATGCTTGCTTCTCCTGGGTTTGCCGGCCAGCGGACGCCAGCGGAGATGTATACTTACTTATTACATACTACCTAGGCTAGGCCTAGGCCTACATACACACACCGTCGCGGTCACGGCCTTTGCTACCCCTCGCGAGCTCCCTCTTCGCAAGCGAGCAAGTAGAAAGCAAGAGAGCAGGGATGCATCCATTACGAGCCAGCCAGCAGGGGTCTATCTACGCTTGGGAGGACAAGGACGGTCGCATCGGATGATTGCAGCGTAGCGCAGCACTCTCGAGCGATGCTGGTATGATGCACAATCTCGTGCGGACGAGCTGGGTGCGGAATGTGGAGAGATCTGTCCTGACCCATGAGCCCACACGTGTGGACAAAAGGCAAGGCGAAGGTTAAGGCTCACTCGGCCGACATCCAGGAGACTGCTGGCTCGAGTGTACGAGACAAGGCAGGCAGGCAGAAATATGCCGTACGCTCAGCATTCTGTCTCTCCATGGTAAAATCTGACAGCGAATGCAAAGAAACAGAGGGAAGATTGGATAGATTGGAGTCTACGTGCACGTGACATCCTGGTCGTGCTTTCATTGATTTTTTCTTCTTCTAAGGTACCGAAACAGAGGCCTTGTTCGAGACCTTTACGAAGCGGTAGTGCGCGACGAACCACTCGTTGCCCGGTCCATCGCGACCATTGTCGTACTTGAAAAGCTCAGAGCAGGCCATGCAGAAAAGACGCCAGGCTTGGTATTTTTCTGAGGCTTTGTCGCCGTAGCCTTCCTTGAAGAACTTGATGAGGTCGCCACGGTTCGCATCAAGGTTTTCCAGCCAGTGTTCAAGGGTGCGCGAGTAATGCACGCCATTAATTGCCCATCGGCGATCCACGCGAAGGTGATCATTGATGAAGAGAAAGAGATCGTAAGAGGGCATTGTGCCGCCGGAGAAGAAGTTGTCCGACATCCAGCCGTCTTGAAAGTGATAGGGGACGTCGCGATGGCAAAAAACGTGGACCATGACCTTGCCATCATCCTTGAGCCATTTTGACATGTTTTTGAAGAGCATCCAGTAGTTTTTGACGTGCTCGAGCATCTCAATGCTGCAGATGCGGTCAAAGGATGCTTCGGGAAGATCGAGATCGTTGACGTCGCAGGTCCTGATCTCGACATTGGAGAGACTGCGTTCCTTGGCGCGTGCCATGATGAACTCGCGTTGAGAGTTCGAGTGCGAGACACCGATGACCTTGAGGTGAGGAAAGTGCTTTCCAATGTACAGGCTGAGCGAGCCCCATCCGCAGCCCAGGTCCAGAACATCGGCGCCGTCGGGGAGGGCGGCAAGTTCTGCGCGCTCGCAAAAGAGCGCGAGCGCGTGTTCCTCGGCCTCGGCGAGCGTCGTCTTTGCGTCCGGGTACTGGCAGCACGAGTACTTCATTTGAGGACCCATCTTTTTGATGAAAAAGTCGGCGGGGACCTCGTAGTGCTGCTCTGCGGAGGCATCGGTTTGCTCGGCAATGCCTCGGGTCTTGAGGTCTTGCACAAAGGCGTCAATGTAGTCTGCCTGCTGTTCCTGGTCTCCGTGGAATGTGACGGTGTTGATGGTCGACGCCAGGAGCTTGCGCATACCGAGGCGGACGACTCGATCCGGCATGTACCCCTTTTCGATCATGGGGAGGAGCGCCGGCTGCACGACATCGTTCACGAGTTTGTCCATGACCGTCTGGTTCCCCTCGCCCTTTTCTCGCAGCGCTGCGGCCTTGCTCACGGACTTGCTTTCCTCCGCCATCGAGCCTTCTTCGTGCAGCGCCATGGTTCACGAACGCGCCCCTGCTTTGCTCTTTTGCTTGGCTTTGCTTGGTTTCCTCGCTCGCTTGCTCCTCGCCCGCCTGCCTCCTTGTTCGCTCGGCGCAGTCGGTTGATTGTTCGTTTGCGAGGTGCCTCTGCTGCTGACGAGGGTGGCCTCGAAGATGAGAGAGATAGACGTCTTGTTCTTCTCGTTGATGTTGTTGTGAGGCCAAAGCGCGAGTAAGAAAAAGATAAGAAAAGATCAGTCAGACTTCGTCACGACCGCGAGCGCGGGACGCAGTTTCTTCGCTGCATGCAACGAGCGAGGCCGGCTGCTTCCTCCCTCCTCGCCTTTGCCGCCGCATCCGCCCCTTCCTCCGAGTCCGCGGCGTGACGGAGGCTGGCTGGATCCGGCGTCATCACCATCGCGGAGTCGGCGCGGGACGGGCAGAGAGAGGTTCGTCGCCGGCCGCCGACTCGGGGCGAGGCCGGGGAAGCGAGGGAAGAAAGGAGAACTCGACAGCGAGTTGGCAGGGGTCACCAGGCGACGTAGGGGACCCCGGCAGGAGAGCGGGGAGCGAGCAAGGGGGCGAAGGGAGCGAAGGGAGGCGCGGAGGGAGAGGGAGGGAAGGTTCATATCCTATTCGGGATGGGCGCGCACGCCAAGGGAGGCTCGGCACGGAGGAAAAGAAAGGCGAGGCGAGGCGAGGCGGGTGGGCCTCCATGCCGCAGCTGTGGGAGAAGCAATTGGGTAGAGTGGCAAATCCTCCACACAGTGCAGTGTGATGTGGGAGGCATGGGCTCTCGAGCGCCACAGCGATCAGCAGTTAGTCTGTGGAACGCCTTCACGCTGTGTGAAGCAGGACCGGTGCGTAGCTGTGGGTAACGGCGGCGTCGCCTCACAAGCCAGCGAGGTTCGTTCGTATTGTCGCGCGCCTCGCGGCCAGTGGTAGGTAGTAGGAAGGCAATGGTGGGTGGGTG
>KN805424.1:105229-155760 GCA_000818945.1 Schizochytrium sp. CCTCC M209059
TCTCCCTCGCGCTCGGGGAGGCATGGCGGGAGGGAGGGAGAAACGGTGGATGGTCGGTCGAGTCCCGTTTCGATCATGGCGTTGAATCACCCCGGAAGCGAACGGACGACAACCAGGCTGACGGAGAGACTGACTGACAAAGCAAAGCACTCGAAGCAACCCAACCAACCAAGCATCGCGTCCAAACAAACCCGGAACTGCTTTGGGCGCAAGCGACAGCCACCCAGCGAGCGAGGGGCCGTGCCAATTCGACTCGACTCGACTCGACTCGACTCGACTCGACTCGAGTCGACTTGACTCGAGTCGACTCATCGGAGCTCAACTTTCACGGGAGTCTGCACTGCCAAGCGAGGCGCAGAGCGAGGTCGAGCGCGCCGAGTCCAGCGCTGCACGACGGCGCCGCCGCTCTTCCGGTAGAGCTCGGCGGAGACGGAGCTCCTGCGCCTGGCCGACATCACGCATCGAACTGCCAATTCCCTCCTCTGGACTGGGACTGACTCGCACGGTCAGCAGGAAGAGCAATTTGAGCAAGAGCTGAGGATAGATAGCAGAGCAGAGCAGAGCAGAGCCGAGCCGAGCCGAGCAGAGCAGAGCAGAACAGACCAGTATCAAGCGGGAAAAGGGGACAGATCATGACCTCGGAGCAGGAGCAGAGGACACAGAACGTGGCCGTCGTGGGCTCCGGCATCGCAGGGCTCGCGAGCGCGCTCTGCCTGGCCCAGCAAGGATGCAAGGTGACTCTCTTTGAGCGCGAAGATCGCCTCGGCGGACACTCGCTCACGTTCCCGGGCGAAGGCGACAGGCCGCCCGTGGATCTCGGATTCCAGGTCATGAATAACACAACCTATCCGTATTTGACAAGCCTCTTTGACTCGCTCGGCGTTGACACCGAGCCATCCGACATGTCTTTCGCCTTTAGCGTGGATGACGGACGCGTCGAGTGGAGTTCGGATGCGCTCTTTGCTCAGCCAGGCAACGCGCGCGACCCGGCATTCCTCTACATGCTGCGCGAGATCTTTCGCTTCGCGAATGCCACCGAGGTCCTTGATGAGAACAAAAAGGAAGAGTTCGACACGATGACCCTCGGCGAGTACCTTGATTTGCGCGGATACAGCGAGCGTTTCCGCTCAGACTATATTCTCCCCACCACTGCAGCCATCTGGAGCGTGCCGAATGGCACAATGGAGCAGCACCCAGTCAAGCCTCTTGTCGCATTCATGGCCAATCATCATCTCCTCGCCCCGCTTGGAGAACGCCCTCGATGGCGCGTCGTTGCCCAACGCAGCGAAGCCTACGTCGACGCCATCGCCAAGGAACTTGAGCGCCTCGGTGCTTCGATTCAGCTCGAGGCCGCGGTCAAAGCCGTTCGTCTCAACAAGCACCATGAAAACGAAGCCAAAAGTAGCGGCTGCCGAATTACTTTTGAGCAAAAGGGCAAAGGGGATGCCGAGGCGGATTTTGACCATGTCATCCTCGCCTCGCATTCCGATGTCAGCGCACACATCCTCGGCGATGGCGACGCAGAGGCACCGTATACCGACCTCGTGAAGCGCGTTCGCTACCAGCCGAACCGGGTCATCCTGCACTCGGATGTCTCACAAATGCCCCGAGAGCGCGCGGCGTGGGCTTCCTGGAATGTCCTCGACAAGCGCGCGAGTCCTGATGCAGATGGGTCCCGGTCTTCGCAGAACTCACGCGACATTTGCGTCACCTACTGGCTTAACCATTTGCAAAATCTGCCAGAGTCAGCACCGCTTTTGCTTTGCACACTCAACCCGATCTCCGAGCCTGATGCCGACAAGGTCATTTTCGAGACAACCTTGGACCACCCCGTTTTTGACACCGCGGCAATGGATGCCCAACGACAAATCAACAAGGCCCAAGCACAAGCCGATGCGGGTTCTCGCTCCTTATGGTTTGCTGGCGCCTGGCTTGGCTCGGGCTTTCACGAGGACGGTATTCGCTCTGCCCTTGCCGTCTGTAAGGCGCTTGCCGGCTCGGTCCCGCGCTGGGCTGTACAAGTTGGCGCACCGGAGCATCCGGGTCTGCAGCTCATTCGCGGCCCGAGCCCTAGCAAGTCTGTAAGCCAGCGACTTGGCCTTCAGGTCTTCCAGGCCGTTGCGTCGCGAGGTATCAAGCGTGGCCATCTCGTCATGATGCTCCCGGATGGTAATGATCTCTATTTTGGACGTGAATCTGCTGCCGATGCCAAGAGCCGAGGCGAGCCTACCGTGCGGATGCGCATTCAGGATCTTGGGATGCTCGCTAAATGCGTCGCCGAGTCCGACATTGGCCTTGGCGAGGCCTACATGCATCGCATGTTTGACGTCGACGATCTGCCTTCGCTCTTCGATGTTCTCATCGTCAACAATCAAACACTTCGCGAGACCCTTAACCCGCTTGGCCTTTCTGCAAACTCGGGTCTCGCTTCCTTTGCTGGAGCAGTTATGTACTGCATCGGCAACATCGTCGAGCACATCCGTCATCTTGGCAACGACAACACCGTCACTGGATCGCGCCGCAACATCGAGGCACACTATGACGCGGGAAACAGCATGTACAAGCTCTTTCTCGATGACACACTCACGTATTCGTGCGGTCTTCACAGACGCGAGTACGGCGCAGAAACTGCCGCGCCAGGCGAAGAGCTTCCGCTGTACGAAGCGCAGCTGGCCAAGCTCGACAGCATCATCCGCAAGGCTGACTTGAAGTCTTCGGACCATGTTCTCGAGATCGGCTGCGGCTGGGGGTCGTTCGCCATCCGCGCGGCGAGTACCGTCGGCTGCAGGGTTACCGGTATTACCATCTCCACCGAGCAACTCGCCGAGGCCCAGGCACGCGTTCGTGCCGCGGGACTCGAGGACAAGGTAAATCTCATGATTTTTGATTACCGCAAAATGGGTGTGCGGCAGCGGAGCCGAGCGCAAGCTGGCAAAAAGAACACGGGAGGCGAGTTTTTTTACGAGCAAGACCTGGCGCCCGGACACTTTGACAAGATCGTCTCCATTGAAATGCTCGAGGCGGTTGGTCATGACCACTTGCCCGAGTACTTTGAGACCGTTGATCGCATGCTCAAGCCCGGAGGCCGCGCTGTGATCCAGGTTATCTCCATCAAGGACGACCGCTACGAAGAGTATCGACGTACCTCGGATTTCATTCGGCGATACATTTTCCCTGGAGGCCACATGCCTTGCGAGGCTTCCATTCGCTGGGCGTCCGAGGAAACCGACCTCCTCCTTGGCAACGTCGACGACATCGGACCAGACTACGCCATTACGCTGCGCATGTGGCGCGAGAACTTTGTCAAGAATCGAGATGCCATCCTCGCCCTGGGCTACCCCGAGACCTTTTTTCGTTGCTTCGAAATGTACTTTGCGTACTGCGAGGCAGGCTTTGCTCAAAAGTACATTCACAACTACCATCTCACCTTTACAAAGGACGAAAAGGCCAAGTCTGCAGTGCGGGCAGAGGAACGCGAGGCCGAGAGTGCTGCGCGGTACAACCGGACGGTCATTCCGGCCGTCTTGGCCATCATGGCACTGATTGCGAGCCTTTCGCTGACCCTCAACCCGATAATTCGCGAGGTCATGTCCATTCTGTGCAGTGCCCTACTCTTCACCTCGCTCATTGGCGACTTTTTGCCACGCATTAACCCCGCCATGGACACAACCTCGCGTCGAGCCACACGTTTTGGAAAGCTCGTCGGGGTTCGTCTTTCGATTTCGCTCTCCATGTGTGTCATTGTGGCCGGCCTCATTGCATTTCATGAGGTCCTGTACACAACGCGACTTGCTGGTAGCGACGCCTACATGTCTTTTGATGCTGAAAACGTGAACAGCGAGATTGTCGCCGATGACACGGGCTTTGTCAACAATCTCTCTGAAGGTCCAGCACCTGTCCTTCACTTTTGCAACTGGCAAAGCGCAGAGTCCTCTTGCCAGCGACCTGCAAACGCTGTTGCAGCTGCAGTAAGTACGGGAGTCGCTGAAGACACGGGAAAGCTCTATGTGCGAAGCCCGATGCATTTTGTGGTTGGCTGTCTAGCGTTTGCGTCCGTGTCTCGCTTTCTGCTCGAACGCAATTTGATGAACGCGCTGCACGCACTCGCATTGATGATGCTGAGTGTGCTTTCGCTTTCGTCGAATGCGAAAATGTCTACCTCGGCGCTCGGCCTCGCCATTGTCCATGGTGCCAGCGAGCTACACGCCTCTATTAGCGCCGCGCGTACCTTGCTAGGACTCCGGGGCCTCATGTGGAATGATAGTCTTTACCGCCGTGCTTGGAGCATTGACATTTCTAGCATGCTGATCATCCGCTGGGTTCCCGTGCCGGTGCTTTTGTCTCCGGTCATTCTTCGTGCGCCATGGCCTGTTTTGCTTGCCATTTGCATGATTGCCGTTCGAGAGACTTCGGTCCTCATCGACACACTTCTCGCATTAAAGGAGGATTACGAGAACCGCCTCAACGCAGCTGACCTCTTGGACCAGGCGCGCAATCGTGACGAGATCGTCAACGCCATGGTCGGTGAGAAAGCACGTCGCAACGAGTCTGCTGCTGTTGCTGCTGCTAGTGCGAACGCTAATGCTGATGCTGATGCTACTGCTCCCGTGGCACTTCGTACGTGATGAATCGACCTCAATTGCGCACCCCACACCTCGTTCTCGTGTCGCTCGATAGTTCGCCAAAAAAAATTGCTTGGACAACTAACATCTTTGCTTCTTTTTACCCTCTCTCAACATACGACCGGCCTTCTTGTCTGCCCGTCCGTCATCTATACGCTCTGATTTTCCTTTCAATCCATGCGCAGGTTCTGGGATTTACCATGGAACACTCTATCACCAGCGCAACAAAGTTGAAGGCGCTTCGCCAGCTCGGCACAATTTCAAGTACAACGTTTGGATGGCTTTGGTGAATCTGGATGAGGTGAAACGAGGCGAAGCTTTTGACGACACCCACTTTATCAGCGCTAATCGTGCGAATGTCTTTTCGTGGTACCGCAAGGATCACTTTGTAGGAACCCAAGGAGTTGCTCAGCCGCTTGATGAGTGCGTGCGGGATCTCGTCAAGGAGCGGACCGGGCGCGCCGTTTCCGCCAATGGCTCTGTGCTCTTACTTACCAACATTCGTTGCTTTGGATTCTCTTTCAATCCCGTCTCCGTGTACTACTGTCTCAATGCCTCGGGGACGGCTTTGGAAGCCGCCGTGCTCGAAGTTTCCAACACGCCTTGGTTACAGAAGCGAATGTACGTCCTTCCGTTCTTCGACGACGACGACGACGACGACGACGACAACGGCTGCAAGCACAAAGACGGCTCGAACGAAAAGAAACGTGTGTGGTGTTCCAAGTGGAAGAAGGACTTCCACGTGAGTCCCTTTTTCGACGTTTTCTTCAATTATGAGTGGATTCTCAACCTTCCTCGGGAACACATCAACATCCGCGCCCTCAGCACCCGGCGAAATCCGGAGACAGACGGCGCAGACGAAGCTCCTGCGCGCAAAGACGAGCCGTGGACACAGGTAGTTGGTACGGCCCCAGCTGATCTTTTGCAAAAGAGAAACGCCTCGGAGCAAGGTGACGAGGAGACGGAGTCTCGCACATTTATTGTCAACCTCAACCTGCAGCGAGCTTCGTCCAGCGAGCGATGGCGTCAACTGCTTCACCAGCCGCTCATGACATTTTCCATTGTCCTATACATTCACGTGCACGCCTTTATTGTGATGGTTCGCAAGGGCTGCGCGCAAAAGTTGACGCCGCGAAACGCTCCGGGTCTCGGCCTCGGAGACGCCGCACGACATTTACTTATCTTCATAATTGCAGGTCTCGCAGGCATCTGGCGCTTTCTAACAGTACCATTTGTCAAGACGCGGGCGCAAGCCCGGATCTAGCTAGCTAAAAAGAGGATTTCTCGGTTTAATTCTTCCTTTAGGTGAGCTCGATAGCTCAAGAGGAAAAGAAAACAGAGTTTCCGACGCTTGCTTGTTTCCTAAATTAGCGGGAAAAAAAATATCCGTCTTTGTTGCTGTTATAATTTTCAGACCTCGTCTAGCGAAGGGGCAGCAGAGCCCGTGGCGGGCGGTGGCGGCGTCTGCGCCGTGCCTTCTTGAGCCGATGAGGATTCTTGAGCGCCTCCGAGCTGGTCAATCTCCGCCTGCTTGGACTGGACGCTCGCAGCCAGTTCGTCAATCTTGGCCTTGTAGCTGGCATAGACTGCGTCGCGCTTTACTTGGTCGTCCCAAAAGGCAAAGACCTCGACGCCGAATTCATGCTTAAGCTTGGTCTGCTTGCGGCGCAAAAGCTCAATCTCGGCCTTGAGCTTGGTACGTTGCGCGGTACGCTTAGAGGCATCACGGGCGTCGGCAAGTCCGGATTTTGTGCGCGACCAAAAGTCAGACATGGCGCTTTCCAGAGTCTTTCTTCTCCTCTGGCTTCTTCTACTTGTTCTTCACTCCTCTCTGTGTCTTGAAGCGTATACGAAGATTCTTCTGGCTGCTTGTCGTGCAAGAGCGAAGTCTTTTGTTGGTCTTCTTGCTTCGCACGCCGGGTACGTGGGCACGTGGACAAGTGGCACGTCGCTGGGCCTCACTGCTTGGCTAGCGGCTGCTGGTTGCCCTGGGAAACAAAGACAACACGCCTGGCTTGCTGCTGCTGCTCGCCCGCTGCTGCGACAATCCGAGACGATGCGTTCGTGGTGGGCGCGAAGTCGTCGCGGCCAAGCTTTGCGCGCGCACGTTCGTTCTCTGTTTGCTTGTATCTGCTTTTTCTTTCTTTCTTTCTTTCTTTCTTTCTTTCTTTCTTTCTTTCTTTCTTTCTTGATGATGGATCATCGATCATCCGTGCTCGGGCTTCCAGCGAGCGAGCGGTATAGCGCTCGCTGGGCGGCGGCACGCTGAGCAAGTCTAGAACGGCAACGCAAGGAAAACCGAGAGGAGAAACGCGGCAGAGCACGTCGCGGAGGCGGAGCAAGATGGTGGTGGCAGAGGCGGAGCGCGAGAAGGAGCGCGGCAACTCGCTGCTGCGCGAAGGCAAGAAGGATGAAGCCGCGGAAGCGTACTCGGCGGCGATCGAGCTCGACGGGTCGAACCACGTGTATTTCTCGAACAGAGCCCACGTGTACAACCTGTTGGGCGACTTTCCAAGCGCGCTCGCCGATGCGAATCGGTGCGTCGAGCTCAAGCCAGACTGGGCAAAGGGCTACAACCGCCTCGCGATGGCCTTTCAAGGCCTTGGCGATCAAAAGAAATACGAGGATGCACTTGCTAAGTGGCGCGAGCTCGGCGGCGCGCCTGCTGCGACGAGGTCATCGGGGACTTCGGCGGCCTCGGCGACGGCATCGGGCCCTAGCAGCTTGCCTGACATGCTCTCCAAAGTACAGCTCGGACTTCGCGTCTTTCTCGTACTCAACTTTGCACTCTATGTCTTTCCTCTGACGTCCTCGTATGGAGCCTTTCAACGCGCGCTTTTCTCTGCGTGCGGAGTCTACATGATTCACCTTTACCGCGTGCACGGGAAACCGGCGCGTACGCAAGCATACGCCCAGCGTATTGTCACAGATTATCGTTCCCACTACGCCCTGGCGGCAATGCTCTTCGCTTTTAGTGGGTCTGGCCGCTTGATCGCCTTGATGCCGCACCTGCTCAGTGAGATCGGGTATCTTGCAGACTACGTGCTCACGGCTCAACCGCAGATTGCCGCGCAGCTTGCCCCGCCCCTCAACACTCATGTGTTGCCCCGTTTCACGCAGACTCCGCCGGAGCAATGGGCCAGTCTTGATCTGCGTTCCAAGTGGCAGCGTTACAACCAGGTCTCGATGCACTACGCAGCAAGTCTCGAAGTGGCGATTGGCCTTGGTCTCATCGTGGAGCTCGTCACGCCCAGCCGTAGCTTTTTGGTTCTCTTTGCGTACTGGCACTTTTTGCGTATTCGTTACATGGTTTCTGACGACATCAAGCAAACGTTTCGGGCGCTGGACACCAAAATCGCCAGCTATGCGTCTCGAAACGCTACTGCAATGAACCTTTACGGGAAGGTCCGCACATTTGCAGGGTCAATGGTGCAGATGCCATCCCAGGGCCAGCCAGCGCCGGGCGCAGGGGGGCTTGCTGGTCTCGCCTCCCGATGCACTATTTCTTAGGCATTTGAGGATCTCCACCATTTTTTTTTTCTTTTTTGTTTTGGACTACGGGCAAAGGATTGGAGGTGGTGCGAGGTGATGAAAAAGAAAGCCCTTGCTGTTAGTTTCAGGAATGCAAATCATTTTACTTTTTTTTTGTTCTTTTCATTCTGAAAGAAAAATGTAAATGCGAAGCACGCGTACTCGCTTGCATACGCAGAGTTTGCTTGCATTCATTCATTCATTCATTCATTCATTCGTGCATTCATTCATTTATCATCTAGAATGATCAAGCTCAGTGTACTTGCGGGGCATCATATACACACAACGCTTCATTCCTGTGGTTTTGGAACGAAGCGAAAGTTGGTCGACCCTATTTCGTGGCATTCCGCTCAAACGAAAAAAGGTGACAGTCCATATGGCCATATGGCCGGGTGTAGGGTTGCAAGGCTCGCACTACAATGACGAAGATTGAATGGAACAAGAGAAAAAGTTCATACAACAAGCATCATTTTTTTCATCGTTTTTTGCAACTCTTATGTTACTTGGTTGAATGGTCCGGTCCAGACAGCCAGGGTGCCCCACGTCAGTACGTCTAGACAAAATTTGGGTTGCCAAGATGACGTTGCAAGATTTGAGATTTACTCGATCGAAAAACCGCGAGAGAAGGAGTACGAGTATGCCTCGGACGGGTCGTGCTGCTCCATAATGATGAGGACCTCTTCGCCGGGCTCAACCGTGACATCGGCAGCTGTACCGAATCTTACACTGACCGATCCGGACGTGCGTACGATGGTGAGATTTTTGAGCTTGAAGTCGACGCTTTCAACGAGCTTGCGGTCGCTCTTGTTGGTATAAAGCATGCACACGATGCCGTCAAGCGCAGACGCCCAAGTATACATCTTCATTTCAGGCTGACCAAACTCCATCAAAGTTGAAACTTTGCCCTCGCGAAGTGTACGAGCGCGATAGTTTGCTGTCATTACGTCGCTCACTGTCTTCCAATTCTCGTGCGTGGGCTGGTTTGCATGTGCACCCGTGTGCACCGCCTCGATTTGGGTGTCGCCGGGACCATTGACGCTGAGTGTAAACGAGAGCTCAGACCCCACTGGAATACCGCTACCCACAACAAAGACGTAGTAGCTGCCTTCCTTGAGACTTGCCGATGGAATGTACACGTCCTTGGCGATCGTAAAGGCGCTGGATTCGATGGTGGAGGCGGCATCGTCGTGACTGACGAGCCACACGCGTACCGCTGCAAAGTCGGATTCCGCTGCCTCTCCTATCGGGTTTCCTGTAGGGTTGATGGCACGGCGCTCGCGCTGATGCACACCAACGGAGTAGGCACCGGGTTGTGGAACGGTGAGCTGGAAGCAGGCACGGCGCGAAGGGAGCAAGACGTCCTTGATCTCGTGACGCTTGGGTTGTGGGCCAGGGACGCAAAAGAGCGCAGGCTTGGAGTTCGTGCGGACATCGTCCTTGCGGAGACAGCAAATGTGCACGGCGGAAAAAGTCTTGCTAAAGTCTTGCAAGTCGATGAAAAAGATGCCGTCATTCTCGTTGGTCCAGCCAACCTCGCTGCGAAGGCTGTCCGTCCACAGCGATGACTTGTCGCTCCAATCGCCGGTCCACTCGAAGCGTCCCCAGGGATTACGGATGCGCAACACCTTGAGGATACGGCCCTTGGTGCGGATCGTATGCACACCGAGAATGGTGTAAGCGTGCATTTCAACGAGGCCTACGGAGGCTTCCAAGTCACCGGGTTGATCGTAAATGGTGGCCGACATGACAAAGCCTTGACTCTCCGCGTCCGTCATGGCTTGCCAGACCGTTGCAGGATCCTCGGTGTCGTAGCGCTGCGTGTAGCAGCCCGTGAGCATTTCGAGTGCGTTGCCTGCATCGCCTCCGGCAATTGCAGCATAGCTGCCACAGACCTTGGCCCAGGCCTTTTCGACGATGCAAGGCCAAACGCCGGCGCCACTGTCGCGTTTGGGGTGCGCGAAAGCGAACTCACTCGTTTTTTCGTCATAAGGCGCATGGTCGTCAATAAGGATTGTTTGCCAGCTGCCATGAAGACAGAGACGAACGCCAATGCATCCGCTCGGGACCTCGTCAAGAACAAAGAGGCTTCGGATGCGATCCGGATGCTCGGCAAGACAGCTTATCGAGCTCAAAAGATAGCAATCTCCAAGCGAACCCTGCTGGACGTCGGTCGGGAGGATCTCGTTGTTGTCACCGTAGAGCTTGTAGAACTCAAATAGACGCTCCCACGAAAGCCCTTTCCAGGCCTCGACCTCGGGGCTATCGAAGGTCTCGCTTAGGGACGAATCCTCTGGCGGGAACTCCGTGTCGGTGAATTTGCCGTCATCGGCCTTTTCGCGTTGCGCGTCAAGGAACTCATTGAGGTCGACGCCCAGCCTTTTCAGACCGTGCATAAGGTCGCGTGCGAGCGGCTCTTCTTCTTTCTTGACGATTTTGGGCATCGGCACCCTTACATCGCTTTCGAGCGTAATGCACTTGCGTTCGACGTCAGTGCATTCGCCGGCCATGACATGCTGATTCATGCGTGCAACGCGGCTCCGGAGCTCGCGGATCTGGGCACGCGCATTGGGCACACTCATGACGTCCGAGGCATCAAGAGGCGCCTCAAGCTGGTGCCAGAAGATCTCCACGTCATGTCGTGCAGGTCCATTGTCGCATGAACTTGCACCTGAACCCATCGTGCGCAGCAAAGTTCTCCCCTAGGTACGCTATCTGTAGCTTTCCCTTTCTTAAGCGACCCAACTTCAGGTTTTGGTAGTGCTGCTTGGGCCCTGTTACGTTCGTCACGAGGTTGGTTAAACGCCTGGCTAGCCGAACGGCGCGGAGGCTTGTGTTCATGCACCGATGGATTCAAGGAACTCGGGCGCGGACAGATTTATTTTTTCTTCAAACAGAATTTTTGAGACCCACTGTGGCGGATCATACTCCACGCTGCGTTACTTCACTGGCGCTTGCGGGGCAACACGGTGTGGGGAACAAATCAAATGACGCATTGATGAGCCGTCCATTCGAGCAAAAAGATTTGACCCTTGGCCGTCCAATTCCTGGAAGTTCTCAAAAGTGTGTACCCATGTGGGAATAATGCGGAAATCCGTTGAGTACGCATCAAAGTTCGAAGTTCGAAGTTCCGAATCCGAGTCCGAGTCTGAGTCCGAGTCCGAATATGCAACTATCGTGACAGTGACTGTGAGAAAATGGGGCAAATTTGTCGTTTCGCTCTCTCTCTGACTGATGACATGCGTTGCGATCTCGACGCGAGTCTACAACCCAACCCCCGCGCGCGCCCCTGCGCGCAGCGCTGCTGCGCGGCAAAATAAAAGAAGTAGTAGAGGTCTTGGCTTGCCACGGGCCAAGAAAGGGGGGAACACGAGATATAATGGGGGTGACACCTCACCAGCACTTTGGTGCGGAGTCCAGTCTCCATCTGGCGGCTCAGACAAAGCGCAAGGTGCGCGAAGCACGGACGTGAATCGACCGGATCTTAACGAACAAAAATGTGACCGTGGCTTTGGCGAGTTCGTTCCAGCATTATCTACCTGTATACATACAGTGCTGATAGGTAAGTCGAATCCTTTTCCAACTGTGAGCTAGGTGAGGCGGGTGCTTGAAGAGCTTGTCTTGACTCGCGGGGCCACCGAGCAAAAAACGGTTCTCTGTTAGCTGGCTAGCTAGCTAGCTCAACCTGGACCGGCAGGTATACATACTACTTTTCTTCCCTGATAGAGGTACTACACATAAACGCGAGATCGGTCAGAGAGAGAGAGAGAGAGAGAGAGAGAGAGAGAGGAAGTCGAGCCTCTGGTGCACTTGAGTCCTGCGAAGCGTGGAGTCTCAAGCTAAAGGTGCATGCATAGCTTGTAGCGCACTGGGAGGAAGGCGATCGTATCAGAATCGTGCCGCTTGGTCGACGGCGTCAGCAATACAAAGCGGCTAGCTGTTTGCGCACAAGCGTGGAGAGCGCAAAGGTGGACTCTGCGAGCGTCGTGCCGATCTCGCGTCAGACGCAAGAAAGGACGACGGTAGTCGTAGTAGCTAATGGGTTCTGCTCTGGGGGTGTTCCGCGACGATCATGAACTCAAGGTGGCCGCACTGCGCAAGACGCCCTTTTTCGTGCTGTTCTCCGATGAACAACTTGCAGGAATTGCCAAGTACTTCAAGTATGAACATCTAAAAGAAGGCGCTCTGCTTGGCTCGCAGGCCATGGTCGTGGTCGTTGAAGGCGAGCTCGCAGTGTCGACCCTTGTGCCACAACAGGGTGACAAGAAGAACAAGGCGCAAGTTTCGGAGCGCCTTTGCGTGAAAGGCCCCGGTGACTTTTTCAGTCGTCCATCACGCGAACTTGTCCGCGGGCGTGGCTCCTTTCGGGAAAACGGTAGCTCGAAAGAAGCGTCGGCCGTCAAGATTGTTGAAGCCTTTGATTTCACAACAATTCGCGCCATTGTCGACACCAAGATTCTCAAGCTTGAGCAAAAGGCAATGGACGCCTACCTCGCCACACAAGGGGCTGCGGATGCGGGCTTGCTGCAAACCGTTTTGTCGACAGATATCCGCAGACTTCTGAAGAACGTTCCCTTTTTGCGCCAGCTTGAACCTTCGAAGTTAACTTCTCTGGCCGAAATGTTTGTCTTTGAGGCTTTTGAAGCCGGCTACGAGGTGATTAAAGAGGGCGACGTGGACGACGATTCGTACCTGCTTCTTGCGGGCGAGCTGGAAGCGACCGCGAAGGTTCACCACGAGAAATCGCTCGTGCGAGGAAGTGTTCAGACTGCCATTGAAACTCCCTCGGGCGGGGAAGCTCCCGTGGAAACAGGTGGAGAAGAAGCACCGACCGAAGTAGCACAGAAAGACGAGGCGGCCGCGAGTGAGGAAAAGTTTTTGCTGGGTGGATCTGGTCCTGCCAGTGTGCGTACAGGCAGCGAGGCACCAGCGACCAGAAAGGTGCCGACATTAAAACCGGCTCCTTCCATGCGACTCTTGCGGAAAAGCTCGAATCTTATCAAGCCGCAGGGAGACACAGTCTCCTTGGGCAAGGTTGTGCCAGGCTCGTACTTTGGTGAGATGTCCCTCATGGTGCGTATTCCTCGAACAGCGTCAGTAACCGCGTCGGAGAAGTGTCTCGTTGCAAAGATTCGCGGAAAAGACTTCCACAAGGTGCTTCAGCTTACCCCAGATGTAATGCGCGCTTTCGACCAACATGCCAAGGAACGCATGGTGCGAAAATTGTATGCCTTCAGGCTTCCTTTTTTCGCTGGGATTGAACGAGAAAAGATCATGTCTCTTGCATCACTTTTTGAGATCAACCAGTTCAAGGAGAACGATGTAATCATGCGCGAAAAGGAAGTTTCGGGCAAGTTGCACATTCTCATCAATGGTGAGGTTAATGTTTCGCGCGATGGGGAAGCGCTCGTTCGTCTGTCCGAGGGCTCGTACTTTGGGGAAATTAGTATTCTCACGGACAGGCCGCATCTTGCGACTGTTTCTGCCAACACAGCGTGCGTAACGCTGAGCGTTGGCAAGGAAAAGTTTGGTTCCCTTTTTGCAGACTCTCCAAACATGAGCGCCGAATTTCAGATGCGCCTGCTGGGTCCTCGGGGGATCGAGCTCCAGCACGTTTTGCGCCACACCTTGGGGCTTGATCTCTTTACGCAGCACCTCGAGACGGAGTATAACCTTGAGCACCTTGACTTCTACTTTGCGGTTATAGCTTTCCGTGCGGGCGAGGAGGGTGCGCTCACTGCTGCGGAAATCAAGCAAAAGTACATTGGACCTGAATCAGAGACCCCTGTGAATGTGTCTGCTTCCATGTCACAGGCTGTTTTGGATGGCGAGGAGGGCCCTGACATGTTCAATGCGGCGCACGACGAAGTGTATGCTCTCATGAAGCGCGACAACTTTGAGCGTTTCAAGAAGTCGCCTCTTTTTGATGAGCTCATGGATGCAATCCAATGCTATACGAGTGTGGACCTCAAGATTGACGAAGCTGCATCATCGAGAGCAGACTTTCTCTCGATGTTCGATGCCTAAATTCTCCAAGTTGAGAAATCACTCGAACTCTTTTTCGTTGTTTGGCCATTGTTCATCTTTTTGTTTTTTTGTTTAATTGATTGATTGATTGATTGATTGCTTGATTGATTCTTCATGGATAAAATTTATATTCGAAGACCGATATCTAAATTGCGCTCGGCGCTGCATAATTCTCGAGATCCAACAATTTCTGTCAATATGTTTTAGTAATTGCAAATGTTGCATCCACTGGTGCTGCTGGTTCTTCGTTCTGCCTAAACAAAAAAAAGCAAAGCCCATAGGTCCTCTTTGTTTGTACTCTTTCAAAGGACCGCACAGGTTTTGTCGCCTGAGACGAAGTCGTACTTAACCCAGGTTCGTTTTTACACCGTCAAAGAGACAGCCCCACTTGTTGCTTGCTTGGTAGATGAAATCCGTGCATGTCTCGCTCCACTCCTCCGAGGTACAAAGATATTGGCAAGCTTGCGAACCCTCAAAGAAAGGCAACTTTAGTTTCAATCCGTCAAATGTTCAGTTCCTACGCAAATGCCCATTGGCAAAATCAAAGCCAGAGACTCGTTTTTTGCCTTCTACTTGCACCTCGGCAAGCTCGAGGACCGTGCGATCTCTGCAGACAACCTGTAAGTGACCATCACGTACGACAAATTCGCCGCTCGACACGTCAGCGTTGACGCTCTCGTTTGAGGTTACGCAAAGCTGGTGAATCTTCAGGTCCTTCTCGTTGAATCGAGCTACGATACCGCCATGCGCATGGAGTCCTCGCCAACGATTGTAAACTTGGTCAGCAGTAAGCTCTGTAAAGTCTATGACTCGATGCTTGGGCTTAATTTTTGGAGCTTGCGTCGTATCTGACGCGTCCTGCTCTCTTTCAACAAGTGTCCCGTTTTTTATTTGCTCAAGAACCTCTTGCAGTTGACGCGCGCCCTGTTCTGCAAGTCGCGCAGAGAGGGAGGAAAATGTATCATCCGGATTGATGAGAGCGCGTTCTTGACTAAGAATTGCCCCGGCGTCAAATTTCGCTGGATCGACACGTTGCACCGTAACACCTGTTTCGCTATCGCCGTTCATGAGAGAATGTTGAATTGGGGCCGCGCCCCTATATTTGGGCAGCAGCGAGGGATGCACATTGACTGCGCCTTGAGGGAATGATTTGATGACTTCTGCAGGCTGTAAGAGACCATGCATGGAATCGCGAGCTACGTCAGGCGCGGCGTTCAAGTACGTCAAGAGCCGAATCAGGGCGCACCACTAACTCACCAAAAAATAGCCAAACGAGACAACAACGCCAACGTCGAAGGAGGCCCCAATTTCTTCGGGCGTGGGCGTCCAGTCCTCTATGCGAGGACGAATGGACCTCGCCTGCGGCGCGTCGTGCACGCGCAAACTGTGTTCCTCGGCGTACCCCCGAACCACGCCTTGTGCCGCTGGTGCTCGTCGCGAGTTGCTGCGCCAGCGTTGCGCGGCTGCTGCTGGTGTGACAACCTCAACGCGTGAGCAGAGTTTGTCTGCGCTGTGGATGCGCCGCAGCGCCGCGAGGCTGAAGTGGTCGGTACCAAAGAAGAGCACGCGCATCGTGAACCGCACAAAGGTCAGTCAATCTGTGAATGTAGTCGCAGTAAAAGCAATGCTTGAGGATCAAGCTTGACCTTTGACGATGAGGCGTGCGTCGCAGGTCTCCGAGAGTTAGTGAAGTCCCCCAACGAGCAAGTTGTGAACGAACGACGCGGAGCCGCCACGGTGAAACGCGCACGCGTGGTCATTGGGCCTCGCACAGTAAAGGTGGCGCCGTTGGCTTCACTTCGCGTGACGCCGTGTTGCAAGTGAAACGCACTGGAGAAGGAGACACACCATGAGCGAGAACGAGCCCAGCGCAGAAGCAACAATGAACAAGGGCGACGCCGAGGCAGTAAACGCCAGAGGCGCCGACGCGCGCAGCATGGACGCCCCCGAGAATGCGCCTATCGCCCGCACGAGTTCACTGTGCACAAAGACTGACATACACGGTAAGGACCCAACAAAAGATATTGATGGTGCTGAAGAAGAGGACCAAGATGCACGAGCAGCGTTGCAAAGATTGGCAAAACGTGATGCGCAACGTGCAGCTTTCCGCGCGTTTCGCCAGGCGGCGCGCAGATCACGTGTCGCAGGCTCAATGCGGGCGACCCGGGCTGAAACCTCGACTTCGATCAAAATGACAATTCCGGCACCACAAAGCGCCTCGTCTTTGTTGGACGATTTGAGTAGTCTCGGAATTGGGTCAGGAAAGGCTCCCCGTCGTGGTCGCCGTGGACGCGCCCGTCGTGCAAACTTGCTTGCCTAGATCGTATGACAAGCCTCGAGATTTACTGGCATTAAATTGTCTTTGTTTGGACGACCGTGTATCGAACAAGGTCCCCTTCCTTTCTCGTCCTCCCTTTCAACTTCTTTTTCCCGCCCTCTTCTCCGTCGTCGTCGTCGTCGTCGTCGTCGTCGTCGTCGTCGTTGCCGTGGCCGTCATTGCCGCTGAGTGTATTGTTCTGAAAGAAAGTGAAGTTATGCGGTTTTTGCCCGTATCGCGTACGAGCAACATCGCCCTCGTTTCATAACCCAGTATAGCAAATTGTTTACGTGTTATTCTTTCGCGTATACGCTGACGCCAGCCGCGGCGATCGTCTCATTTCTCTCGTGCGCGCGCGACTCGCGAAATTTCATCGTTCGCACACCCCTAGATCGAGCAAGATCGCATTTTCCAAGCCTGCAAACAGGCAGGCAGGCTCCGGCGTGGGAGTTTCCGGCGCTCGCGGAGATCTCTCGGATGCAGCCGATGTTGCCGGAGGGCGGGCATGCTGCCGCTTGCCCTGGCGCCGAAGGTCCCTGCGCGAGAGCAAGTGCCAATTAACCTATATTTCTTTCGTTGCGACAGAACCAGAACCGCACGCGCGCGCAAGCGAGCGAGGAAAGGGGCGCGGAGGATCGCGCACGGGCGCGCGTGGGAGAGAAAGACATCGCGATGGCGACCAGGAAGCCTTTCGCTTCGCGACACGCCAATGTAAACGGCCGCGATGGTCGCCCACTTCGCTGCATATTAGGGAGGATGTGCAGTACCTTGAGCAAAGCTGATCCCGACTTTTTTCAACAATAACGAAGCGCCCCCGAGAAGCCGCACAAGCTCGCAGTGCTCGTCGCGGAGCCACGGATGTCTTGCGCCCCAGAGCGGCGTGCAAGCTCGCCTCGACCTGTTTGTTCCCTAAGCCTGCCGCTCCTGCAGCTGCGGGTACCTCCTCCTCGGCACCACTTGCGTAGCGGTAGACGCCCAGCTAGCAGGTACGCTAGGACCAGTTAGCGCGTGCACGGCGATGTCCAGCGCGAGCTCGCCCGAGCGAGGGAAACAGCTGGCAGGTGCGACACACACACGCAAAGGAGGCGCACACGGCGCTGGCAGCCAGCTGCGCGCGCGGGGTAGCGGGCCGGAGACTTTGTGGTCGCAGGCAGACCCGCAACGCAGGGCTGCCGTTCGACTCGTTGCTGCCGAAGGCGAGGGAGCGAGCACACGCACACGTACACGTTCGGAAGACGAGGAGAAGAAGCAGCTGCAGCGCGGGCGCGCGACGTGGCAACTCGGGAAGATGGGGTTTTTCAGGCGCAGCCACGCTGCCTTCCGGCGCGAGCAAGAGAGCGCCGAGGCCGAAGAAGCGCCGTCGAGCCCAAAGGAATCAGGCAAGCGCGCAAGCCTGGCCAAAGCGACCGAGGAGCCCAAGCTCTGGCTCAAGCAGCAACGCGATAACGCCATCGAGCTCGCCTATGAGGTTCCAGACAAATTCGTGGGCAAACCCGTGGTGGTCGCCGCCAGCCTGGTCAATGAGCGCAAGTCGATGCAGGACGCACAAGCCGACAAGAGGCTCAAGACATCGAAGCCAATGCCGGCCGGTGCTACGCCAATGCAAATGACAGAATTTGCCAAAGAACGTACGGCGGCCATGCGCGTGTGCGATGAGACCATGGAACGGGGCTATTCTGCGTACCAGACCAAATTTGGTCGATCTGACCTCACGCCGATCGAAGGCCTGGTCGAGTACATTCGCCTAGGAGATGACTATGATTCAGACCAAGAGGACGACGACTTGGAGGACGGCAAGCCCCACTGGGCCGACCTCAGTTTCCGGACCAACTACAGCGAGACTCCCTTTCTGGCCGAGTCGTCCGGCGTCTTTCATCTCCGACACACTCCTCAGGATGCAGAGCTGGAAATCTTTGTCTTCCTCGACGCTGTCGACGACAATGGTGTGCGTAGCCTTGCTCCCATTCGTACGTTGTCCATCAAGATTGTCACCAACAAAGCCACCTGGGCAGCAATGCTCAGTCAAGAGGGCATGAGCTCCCTTGTTCCTACATTCGAAAGGAACAGTCTAACACATGTCAGAGACTGGGCGGAAATCATCGACGATGAAGAAGAACGCATCCGTTTGCAAATCGACGAGGTTGCAGCTGAGCGTCTCAACGCCATTATTGCTCGCTTTGGATTTATCACAACCGCTGAACGTGCGCGTATTGCTCATGAAAATGAGGAGCTCCATGCTTTTCTCGAAGAAACTAAGGCGCTCATGGCGGATGATACTCAAGAGGTGTTTTACATGGGCCAGCTCGTGGAGACGCGTACGCGTCGGCCGGTCCAGTACGTTGTTCTCACTAGTCCGGATGCCGACGACGAAACCGTCGTCGCGCGCGAGGCCCTTGGCGAGTCAAAGCAGGTTGGTCAGCTGATCCCCGTCGCCGAACTGCGCCCTTCGTCGTGGACCCTCTTTCTCTCGCATGCCCAGCGTGAGGCCCAGAACCAGGTTCAGTCATTGCACCTTTTGCTCCGCAACGAAGGCGTCCCTTGCTGGTACGATATGGATGCCGAAAAGCTCGAGGCGGTCGACATGCTTCGCGGTATTCGCGACTCCAAGTACTTCCTCCTGTACCTGACCGAGGGTTATCTCGAGCGCTTCTTTTGCCGTCTCGAGGCCACTTTCGCAATGACAACGCAAAAGAAGGTCATCATCGTCTACGAGTCTGACAACCGCCACGGCGGTGGCCAGTACACGGACCTCATTGATCGTTGCACAGCCAAGTTTCCCGAGTTTCGAGACTGGCTTATGGCCACCGAGGCCATTCCCATGGCTCGTCGTGCCTTTCAGCGGGAAGCCATGATCCACGAGATCCTCAAGCGCGTCGGTATCACCAAGCATGTTCTTAGCCGGAACCGCGGCTCGGGATCGCTCACGGAGGCCAAGCTTCGCGGCGAGGTCGAGGACCTCAAGGAGGAGGTCAATAAGCTTTGGAGCGTGGTGGAGGCCCTTCAGGATCAGCTCGCTGCTCAGCAGCTCCAGTAGGTATGGAAGGCGCTCAGTCATCTTGCCTGTTTCTTTCCCATCCTTTCGCATCCTTTAATTCGCCCACCATGGTGGCTACACATGAACTTCGTTACTTTCATTCTGTTGTCAAGTCTCTGTTACTTTCCACGACGTGGTCGTTGTCGCTCCCCACATGCCGCATGAATCGTGTCCAAATTTGCAGAATAACCGATATAGAAAAGCCGGCACTGACAGATGTCTTCCAAAGTCGATACATGTGCGGACAATGCGTCTTTCTTGCTTGGTACACGTGTCACTCTCGGCCTGCGGTCAGTCGACCAACCGCGACTTGGGGGAGGCACTGCCATGGTTACATTCCTCCAAGAGAACGGGGCCCGTTCTCTTGCCACTCGCGGTGGTTAGGGGCATCTAGTTAAGGTGGGTCCTACTTCACTCATATGTTACAGATTGGAGAGTATAGCTTATTTCCCCTTTATATATGATTACCACCTTATTTTTCCACCCCTGCTTGCGGTGAATGAATTTCAAATTCAAACGCCTCCTTCCTTCCTTTCGCGCCTTCCTTTTGCGTGAGAAGCAAAAGCAAGGAACGCCAAAACTCGATCCCGAAGAGCTCCCGTGCGACGAGCTGAAGGCTTGCCTGGTCGCTCGCTCCTCTCCCTCTCTCTTCTGGCGAGACACGTTTCTGGCCTCGTCTGCTGGCCCGCGCAGAAAACCGCTTGGGTCGCGGCGGATTCTCGCTCGCTCGCCCGCCGGCCCGCCCGGTCTGGGCTTCCGAGTCACCCATTCAGCCATCCACGGATCGGATCGTCGAGCGAGTGAACGCAGTTGCTCTCGTCCTCACCCCGTCGCGTCTCGCACCTCGCGCCGAGGGGCTCACGACACCGCGCGGAAACCGCCGGAGAGGGACGGACGCTTGAGACGCTTATCTTGACAGGCGCCTTCAACGTCGGCCGCGCGCTCGTCGACATCAACTACCTCGCTGGCGGCGAGGAAAAAGGGCACCTTTAAGCGACAGCAGGGACAGCACAAGCAGGAGCAGCACCAGCGGCTCTGCGGCTTGCACGTTGCTTGTTTTGGTGGTAAAATCTACATAGAGCAGAAGAAGTCATCTTCGTGCGGATCATAGAGTGGCGTCGTCAAGATGGCCACGGAAGACGAGGTTGGCGAGGTGGTCATGCTACAGGACAGTGCTCTCGAAGCCGTGTCCCCTTCGCGCGCTCGTCAAGCACAACTGGCAGCTGATGGAGATGAAGCAGAAGAAGAAGGCGGGGAAGGGGATAACGTGCATGGCGGTACGAACAATGATCAAGCTGGAGGCATCGACGACAACGCCAACAACAACCAAGATGAAAACGACAACGACGATAACGAAGAGGAAGAGGAAGAAGAAGAAGAAGAGGAAGAGGAAGAGGAGGACGAGTACAAGGAGGACGGATCGAGCGTCGAAGAAGACGACGACCAAGACGACGGTGAAGTCGAGGCGTTCAGTGATGATTCTGACTTTGACGAAGCCCCAACAAAGAAGAAACGCAAAACTGGTGCCAAGTCCGAAACCAAGGTAAAGGACTCGGACGAGGAAGATGCTGCGGTTGTGAATGTCAACGCCAAAGTAGGACGCGGACGAAGAAATGCCGCCAAAGCGTCAGCTGATCCTGGAACACCTACGCGGCAGTCACGCAGGGGAAGTGTAAGTACTCCTCCCGCTCAAAATAGCGGGCGCGGTCGAGGCCGCCGTTCGTCACCTCGCTCTGGCAGCGGAAAGCGGCAAAAGGTACAAGAAAGCGACGAGGAAGCCGAACAAGAAGAGGAGATGCTTGATGCAGATGCAGATGCTGAGCCTCAAGCTGTGGCAGAGGCAAGCAGCCGTGGGAAGCTTCAAGGGTCGACCCAAATGATCGATACCTCGCAGCTTTCGCAGGAGAGCGAGGAGTCGTCTGTCGGCAAGAGTGCCAGCAACGACATTGAGACCAAGGATCATGATGACGCAGAAGGCGACGGCAAAAATGGTTCCGCCGATGCTAAGAATGCTGCCAAAGATGAGGACGACAAGGATGACGAAGACGACGACGAAGAAGTAATGAGTGAGGACGAGGACGACGAGGGGGGAAACGACCAGACGGAAAACCCTTTGCAAGGCGAAATCGACTCACTCGACGTCGCCTCGCGCACGGTCTACGACTATTTGAAGCGCACGAACCGTCCTTTCAGCGTCCTCGACGTGTCCCGCGCACTTTCTTCACTCACCAAGCTGCAGGTGACTAAATCTCTTGCCAAGCTTGTGGACATGGGTATTGCCCACGCCAATGATAAAAAAGTTCACTGGCTTGAACAGTCTGTCTTTGGCAGTACCGACGCCGCTGCTCTGGCGAAAACGACAGCAAAAGTAGAGAAGCGTGAGCAGGCTCTCCAAGGCCTCAAGCGCAAGCTCGCGGCTCTCAAGCGTGACATTTCAGATCTCGCCGCAGAGCCGGCCGACGCCGATCTCGACGCTGAGATCGATCGGCTTCGCGCGTCGATTGACGCCCAGAAATCGGAAATGGCGCAGCGAAATGCAGGCGGTGAGGGTGGCGGTGAGAACAACGCCACTGCTGCCAATCTTCGGGAACGTGCCAAGGTGGGGCCGGAGACGCTTGAGAAGGAATTTAAGTTCTTCAAGGAAGCCTGGCGTCACCGGCGCGAGGTGGTCCAGAGTTGCTGCCAGGACATTTTGGAAAACTCGGCCAAAAAAGTCAAAATCGAAAAGTTCTTTGAGGACATTGGCATCGAGTCCGACGCCGTCATGAAGGTCAATATCCGCGAGGTCCGTCTTCGCGACTGACCTAGCCTAGCCTAGCCTTGCCTAGTGTTGCCGATTCAATGTGATTCTTCTTTTTTTTCTTGCTCTAACTTCTATGATTTGCCCAGCAGCCAACGCACTCAAGTAGGGAAAAGCTCTCCACATGGGAGCTTGAAATGCGATTTGGAAATTAGATCCAACAAATCGTACTTCCAAAACAAAAGGGATGCCACGTTTTCTTTCCAAGGGAGTGAGTGGAGGAAAAGGAAAAGGAGAATCTAAATCAGCAGATAGATGAAATCATAGTTTTGCTTTGCACCTCTATCGCCAACGAAGTAAGCGCTCTCAGTCATGACCATGCCCGTCGCCCGCGTGTCTCACTGTATGTCAGGAGAATTTGCATTTTTTCTGTCATGATCACGCGCACGAACAGCCGTCAATAAAACCTCTTTGCTCTAATTCATATTGGAAATCACGAAAACAACAAAAATGGTTGATGATTCTGTTTAGTTTATGTCATTTGCATTGCGTGCAATTTCGAGCAAAAGGCTCAGCGGCGAGCAGCGAGCGGCGAGCGCCAAAAAGAAGAGAAATCAGTCAAAGGACTTGTTAGGCCAGCGTCACGAGAGGCGAACGCTCAATCGCCTGCCACAGATTGGAACCGTTGAGCAACATTTCCACTCGGCCACGGAAAATGTTGGGACCGAGGAAGCGAACAAGATGCATGACAAGGTCCGCACTCGCCGTCGCAACAAGCTGGTTTTCATCGGCCAGGGAGCGAATCATCGGGGGCAGAAGTCCCTCCAGGAAACGCTTAAAGCCGCGCTTGCCGAGCGATTGGCTCAAAGGCACGAGCTGCTTGAAAATGGTGACACGTAGCTCGCGCGTGGCCTGTGGGGACTCAAGCGCGCGCTGCACGGCATCCATCATCGAGGCGTCGACCTTGGAGGCATCGTAGGCAGCGAGTTCGCGCAAGAGGTAAATTGCGCCATCCGTCTCTTCCCACGGCCGCTTCGGCCGCGAGTACCCGTGGTCCATGCATCCTACGCCACGGCGCTTGAGCTTTGGTGCAAGGGAACCGCATGAGAACAGCTGCTGCTCCGAGTGCATGGGGTCAGCCTTTGCGCGACCCTCACGTAGGTCAACAAGCGAGCCGGAGACGACAGAGACCGGCTGTGACTCTGCACCAGCCATGACGCGCGGCGACGATGGGCGTTCGGGTATCGAGCTTGAAGAAGACTTGGGGCTACTGCAGCCGTCGCTGTTGTCTCCGCTCCCGTGATCGTGGTTCGCATGAGGATCCGGAGCGTGAACGCGTTCAAGCAGGCCAGGTAACTTCTCCATGATGCGCGCCACGCCCTCCTCCTTATACGCGCGAGCAGCGTTACCCAAAGCCACCGCAGAATCCTCGCGGACGGACCAAATGTTATCCGAGAGGTGCGAAAACCAAAGTGTGTAGAGCTCGTCAATCTGTGGGCGCGACTCATCCGGGAAACTGCGCACAAAATCACCCGAGGCGACGCACGCCGCATCGCGCACAGGCCACGAATCATCGCGAAAGCAATCAAGCAGGGCCTTGAGTAGCTTGTCAATGTGCGGACTGAGAGCATCCCGAGGAATCTTGGTCGCGAGCTCCGCAATCGAGTGGCACGCCGCCTCGCGCACGCCGTGGTTGTCTGCGGCGGACTGGGCGCAGTAAAAGTCCACCACAGGACCAATGTGCGCGCAGACGACGGCAACACCCCCTTCTCCGAATGAGAGCGTCCATGTTTCTTGCGAGTACAAGCGTACACCCATGGCCAGGTAGTACCTATTGAGGCACATGCGCGGAACGAGAAGGTCCATGTGGGATGCGCGCGCTTCGCCCTGCAATCCCGTCATGAGCTTGCGCACAGCCACGGATGCTGCGTAGCGCACTTGGCTCCAGTTATCGCTCAAGCCGCGTGCGATGGCCTGAACCATGGCCTGAATCTGCTCATCGTTCTGCCCCCCATTGCCTGCGAGAATCGCCTCCACCAATACACCACAGAGATCGTACCCTACTTCACGCACGTAGCGATTCTGGTGCACGAGAGCGCGATCGGATACGAGCGACAGCAAGAAGCCGTCCCGGTCGAGCGTGTGGCCATCGCGGACAAAGGCTTCGCCGTATCCGCGCACGAGTGCTTCGAGACCGCGCATTGAGGTCTCGAGGGCTTTCCAGCCGATCGTCTCGTGAACAAGCATGGGGACTGCCGTAGATGTTTGCACTGCGAGCTCAGCTTGGGTCGTGGCGCGTTCGGACTCGTCAAGGTCAAAGTTCTTGTCGACAATGTCGCAGAGCAAGGATCCGAAACGAGCCCACGTTGCGGGGCCATCTCGGTGCGCGAGCGCCTCCAGCACTTTCACCACGCAGGAGCGTACGCGTGGCTCGCGGTCCTCGAGATTTGTTTGCGCGCTCTCGCTAAGAAGCTGGACGAGACTTGTCTCGCCGCCCGCTGGTTCGTTATGGCCCGCGGGCTCCTCAAGACCAAGAAGAGCGCCGCCCACCAGGAGACCCGTGGCGCGGCACTCCCACTGGTTTGCAGTTAGCAGCGTTGCAAGCGCGTCATAGGTGCTTGAAGGTTCGCGCGTGCCCTGGTCGAGCGCCGCGAGGAGTGTCTCGGCAGCGTCCACCTCCGACGCGCTCGCTTCACGCCGCCGCAGCGAGCGAACGGCCGACGTGCACGAGGTAAGGTCCATCGCCCTTGCGATGTGCTTGTTTTTTCGGTCTCCGCTCGCTCGCTTGCTTGTTTAGGCTCGGGTAGTCGCACTTGATTGCCGTGCGACTATCCGTCCGCTGGCGCAAAGAAACTGGCGGCCTGCTCGTGCTCCGCCTGCGCTGCGTGCCTCGATGATCGCAGTGGTTTGCTCTCGCTCTTGCTCTTGCTTTTCCTCTGTGCGGGCGTGCGTGTGTGCATGTAATGTATTCACTAGGCCTAGAAGCAGACGCCGCAAAATCGCCGTTAGGGCCTAGGAAGCCCCAAAGGTGCAGTCTGCGACAATGCGAAAGCAAGTGTGTAGAGGCTTTCGATTTCTCTTCTCGTGCAATCCGTACTGCCTCGTTTTTGGACTCTGCTTGTTTGATTGATTGCGTGCATGAAAACTCCATCAATGCAAGCACTATCATGCTTGATGAGCCATCATCCTTTACACGTTTGCTAGCTAACGACTCGTTGTTTGTTCGATAGGCTTTCATGAACGAGCAGAACGACCTTACTGCGAGATTCTTGTTCTTTTCCTTTATCAAACTGCGACTGCGAATGCTATCGTCACCTCTCCCTCCAATTAACTTTGGTTTACCGCATTTCGCCATCCATGCTCGCGAGAAAAACTATTGCAAATGCCGAAGCCCAAAAGCAAGGGGCACTTTGTCACTGTGATCGATCTTATTTTGCGTTCCATCACAGATCACAGGTTTTTAAAAGAGGCAATTCGCTCGAGCGCCACCGCAACTTGCACCCCCATTCGATCTTTGACCTTGTTTTCGTTTTCTCCTCCCTTTTTTAATTTTATTTTTGAGGGCCAATGGAAATGGCATTGGTGCCCAAATCCCAAGCTCGTCATACACTCTCGCGACACGGTGCAGAGCGACTCCGCAAGACTGCGACGGGACTGCTCACCGGCCGGAAACACTCCGCCGTGATCTGCGCGCGCCTCGTTCTTGACTTGCCGCGAGACAGAGAAGCCGGAGGCGGCAAAGGACCTCCTCCATCGTCCACCGTCCACCATATATCCCTTGCGAGCAGCACAATGGCGACCCCGAGCGACGGACGCGACGCCACGGCTGGCGAGGGCCCGCAGACGGGAGCTCTTGGGAATGCGGAGTTTCAGGCGCTGATCCTGGCCGGCGGACCTGGGTCAGGGCTCTATCCCTTGACCCAGTCGAGCCCCAAAGTCCTGCTTCCGCTCGCCAACCACCCGATGCTGTACTATCAGCTCATGGCATTGGAAAAGGCCGGCTTTGCGGAGGTTATTGTTGCATGCACAAAGCAGCAGGAAGAAGAAATTGCCAGATATGTGTCACAAACGTATTCGGGGCAAATTCGAGTGGATCTTGTCGGGCTCAGCGAGCCGGATGGTGACGCCCCCGAGGCCGAGGCCGGCACAGCGCAGGTCCTGCGCAGAGTGCGCGACAAAATCACAAAGGACGTTTTTGTCGTCTCTGGCGACGTCGTCACGATGGCCAGCCTCCTCGATCTGGCTGACCTCCATCGCACCAATGATGCTGCTGTGACCATGCTTTTGAAGCAACACCCCAACGTACAGCTCAAGGAGCAACGATCCAAACTTCGCAAAATGAACAAGCAGGTCGTTAATTATTTTGGCATTGTGCCCGAAGGCACATCTTCCAAAGGAAAAACACATGGCCGCGTTGTCCTCATGAAGAGTGCGGCGCAGGAAGACCCCGTCGGCGTGACGAAGCAGCTCTTGCGCCGCGAACCTGGGGTCAGACTGCATTCTGATCTCTTTGACGCGCACATTTATGTTCTTCGTCGCTGGGTGCTCGAGCTTCTCTGCAGCGACGGTGAGGATATTGCTAGCCGGCGCGCAAGCTCCATGGCCACCTTGCGCACAGACTTTTTCCCTTTTGTCATCAACCAGCTCCAGCCCAATGCTGCCAATCCTGAAGTACGCGCGCTTACTGCGCGCCTGATCGACCGAACGGGTTTCTCTGCATCCACAACTCCTTCCGATCTCGCCGACACATCCGAGTACACGATTGGCCGCACGGCTGCGCAGCGTAGCGCAGAGAAAATCACGTGTCAGGCCCTTGTGCTTCCAGCTACAAGCGTCACGTTCCGCGCCAATACGCTTTACTCGTATGCGCTGGCGAACCATGCTCTTGCGAACCTTCCACGGGGCGCGCCAACCCCTTGGCCGCGCCCTCGAGCGGCACCCAAGTTCAAGGAAACTATCATCGGTGAGTCATCAGAAATTGATGAGACGGCCTCCATTCGCAACTGTGTCATTGGTGCACACTGCAAGATTGGGGCTGGCGTAGAGATCTCCAATACTGTCATCATGGATCACTGCACCATTGAGGCCAACGTTTCCATTCTCAACTCCATTCTTGGAGAGCAATCCTTTGTCCCGGAGGGATGCTCGCTCACGGAGATTCAGCTCCAACATGGGTGCTCCATCTCGCCCCCTGGTCTCGTTCTCAAATCGCAGGCGTACACCAAGATTGACTTTAGTTAGCAAACTCATTTTTTTTTCCCGGCTACACCCCCCGTAGTGGATTGTTCTGTTTGGTTTCACCTTTCTTTTTTGTTTTCTTTCCATAATAGCGCCTGCGATGGGCAGGACAATTACTACCATCGTAGAGGTTTCATGATACTTTTGATCAAAGACCTATTTGTTGTCAGCGTGAAGAGAACTCTTTCTCTTCCGTGATTAGATTACAGGTCCGTCGCATTGTAATGGCTTCGAGAACTTGCCGCTCATGTGCCTCGCCGCCATCAAGAAGACCTCGGACCGCGCCGTCTCCAAAGAGCACTGAAATGCTGTATAAGAAATGAAAATCGCTCGTGCACGTCTCTTGAGCGTCGCGCAGCTGCAGTGCGTCCCGGGCGCTTTGTCTTACGCGCTCAAGCAAAGCGGCTGCCGATTCGCATTGACCTCGAAATGGTCGAAAGTACGCACGTCGCTGGGCATGTACATTAACCATGCCAAGTGGCTCCCACGGTACAGAAACCGTGTTTCCTCTCTTACGCTGTCGAGAAAAAGCCGATAATTTGCGACCCTGAATTGTGAAAGCCCTGACTTTCTTTGGGGCGCGCGTGACGAGACACAGAATAGTATCATCAGAACGGCCACTGTCCTCGAATAACGCCGCGCATGCTACAGTTGCTGTGAATTGATATCGGGGTGCTTTGAAGATGATGCAGCCGATCACATCGAGGCCCATTGCTCGAGCCACAGATTTTCCTCGCGCAAGATCGCTGTCCTCCAATACAAACTTTACAACGAATGCATGCGGGCCTTGCATCTTACCCACCAACAGCCCCACATCTTTTCTAGCGTTTCCTGCAAGTCTTGGCCCAAGAAATACATGTAATGCGCCGCAATCGATACTCATGTGTTCGCGTTTTTGGAATAGTTTTTTGGCATCGGGTTTTCTGGGCCACATCGAACACTCGAAGTCGGCATCATTCCCATTGCTATGATCACCATCGCCTTCGTCGTCTGTATCGTTCTCGCCTTCGTCGTCACTATGCTCGCTTCCTTTGATCTGGTTGAGCAAATACACTTGAACTCCAGAGACGAGTTCGTAGCGATCCTCGAGCGGCCTTGCGCCCTGCGGATCGAGACACAGATCCTGATCCTTTTCCAGGACACCGGTACGTTTCAAGACCTCCCTACGCAGAGCGCGAAGACTTTGGCTATCAAGCTCGATTCTTCGGAGACCTCGCGCCCAATGCAGGCGCACAATCGTGCCATGCATCTTGACAAATTTTTACTACTCCAGCGCCCTTTGAAAGATCCGTTACGGTACAAATTACTAATAGCCGCCACCAAGCCGCCTGAGCCTACAACTTTCACACTCACAGTCAGGTAGGTTGGCTGAGGCCGTCACGTTTCCTTGCGTCGGAGTTGTGACTTGTATGTTGTGCGAGCGTCGATCGCAAAAGTGCGATGTCTCACCCTTCTTCCGGACAGGAATTCCCGGTCCAGCCACGCGGACATTGATCGTTCTGAAACCGATCGACGCGGAAGTTTGCATTAGACCAAGTGTAGGCGAACCTATAGAGTAGGCGAGTGAGCCTACGCGATGTGCGACCTTTTGTTTTTGTTTACCGCCGCCGCTGCAAACGGAAAATAGCCTCGCGCATCATCCATCCTTTTTGTCGTACATAGAAATAGAGAGATGGACATAGAGACAGACAAAGAGACAGGCATAAAGACAGACAGACATAGAGACAGACTCCCTTCTTGGAGCAAATTACGCCTTCGCCTCAGTTGTTGGCAAGGCAGGCTAAGCTGATGGCAAGCTTCGATTGCACAGAGGCCAGCTGGAGCGATCACCTGGATGGGCAAATTGTTCAAGGCGTCAGTTTGGCGCTGTGCGTTGCCTATGCCCTAGAACTCGTCATTGCGCTAAGTGCGGCATGGCGATTTCTCTTGGAACGATTCCATGAGCGGAGAGCAGTGGTTGCTGCAAAGGGGCAAGCTTATGAACCTGACAACGCACCCATGAAGAATCAAAACAGGCGCTCAAGCGATGCGACATCAAGTGTTTCAAGTTTGCCAGCACATAAAAAGGAGAAGGGAATAAAGCTTCCGCACAAAATTTTTGGACTTTGTGGTCTTGCAAGTGGCATGCAGGTCATACTCTGGGCGATGTTCGTTGACGCTCGCCATCACATTGCCGTGTGTGAGCGTGGCGTCGTTTTTGCAATTACCCTGACCTACACACTCACAATGGCAACCGCCTTCCACACTGTCGCAGTCTTTTTTGTCGCGCTGCGACGTATTATCTCGATGCAAGCACGCAGGCGTGTCGGAACGGAAAAGCAACATCTCGTTCGCATCATGCTTGCTCCTGGATATGTCGTCAGTGGATTGATTCCTCTCCTCATTCTGGCAGGGACCCTTCTCGACATTGTTCTTGTGATGCGCATACTCAACATGGCGCACGCCGTGCAATGTCTCCTTGTCGTCTTGCTCACGAGAAAAGCATTTCGTCGTGCAGCAGAGACGCTCGAAGGCGCCATCGCTCTATCCCTAAAGAGTGCGGGCGGCACAGATACCGCACGCATCTCGACGCTCCGCAAGCTCCGTCATAAGCTCATCGCGACCGGACACTTTCTGATCGCCTCTACTTTTTCCGTCGCGGTTGTACAGCTGGCGACAGCGTGTTCAACTGTGCTGCAAACGAGTCCTCATGCAATATTTTGGCTCCTCTCTTGCGTCGGTGCTGCAATCTGCGTGTGGAACCTGCTTTGTTATGTTATCTTTTGGCCATCGCGTGCCAAAGCCAAGCGCTGGCAAGTGCAGCGCTCGTCCCTTGACCAGACCGCTCCCGGGAATGGTAGTGTCGTGCTTTCTACAAAGAGGGTCAGCGCAGTCGACAGTGTAGTCTACACACCGTTGCCTAAGAGGACCAGTATGATCGATAGTCTCGACAGGAAAGGAAGCACCAGCACCGAGACGCCCTCGGGTGTAAAACCCGAACTTGAGATCTCCACTGACGAAGTGACGTCCCGATAATAGTGAGTGCGCGCAAGACAGCTTTGAGATGCCGACACAGCATGATTCCCAAGTGAACCGCTGCAGCGCGCGACCACGTCTCACTGCCGGCGGATGCCGGCGGCACCAAAGTCTTTTTTCTGTGGAACAAAGCAGCTGCAGGCATGGGCCACCTGTTTTACCTGTGGCAAAGGTTGCTGCAGCATGCAGTGGCTCTTGTGCCCAAAATCTAACCTTTGAGCCTTAATTGTATAAGATTTGCGTTACAGCTGAATGAGTGTGTGTGCAATCTCATGAGTACGATTCACTCTTGGTTTCAACGCAGTCACCCGCCAGCTTGACAGCCTCTTTTGCGATCTTTTGCGAATGCAACTGCGCCTGCAACTGCGAGTGAGAACAACTTTGCGAACAACGAACTTCTCGCCCTGCTCTACCACCATTTGTGCTTTTTCCCCAGGCTTTTCCACCGCGCCATGCGCCTCCCGCACCAGCCCGAGTCCTGAACGCTCGTGAGCATCTCGGCGATCTCCTCTCCGCCGAGCCTCCCCGAGCCAAGTCTTCGCCAGCCCAGCCCAGCCGGGGCCAGCCCAGCCCAGCAGACCCGGCCGGCGGAGTCTCTCCTGCGCTGTGCGTGTCATTCATTCACTCGTTCGTAGCCTCGCCTCCTGCAAAATGGTCGGCCTAGCCTACGTACGTATACCTAGGCCTAGAGCCCGTTAAGCGACGTCGTTCTACTGTACGCACGAGCGGCGAATTCGCGCAATCGCCGCTCCAGGGGACCCGCAATCTCGGAGCCCGGCCTCGGCGCTCTCTCGCTCTCTCGCTCTCTCGCTCGCTCGGAGAGTCTCGCGCCAGGCGCGGCGCCGGCGTCCACCCGTGCAGGCCCCGCCCGGCCCGAGCCCGGCGCGTGCGCGCGTGCGAGCGCGGCAGAGGGAGAGCCTTGCTTTTGCTTGCCTTCCTTGCCTTGCCTTGCTCGCAAATCAGATCTGATCGCTCGCCGCTCGGAGGCGGTGATAAATCTCCATCGCGCAGAGCGGAGGCGGCGCGCGCGGGGCAGAGCCGAGGCCGGGCGGCGCAGGGCGGCGCGGGGACGGAGCGGGGACGGAGCGGGAGGGCAGGGCCGGAGAGGGCGGAGCAGACAGCCCTCGCGCGCGAGCGAGGCCGCGGAGATGGTGCGGCTCACGGTGGATGGCGACGAGCACTGGGTCGTGGCCACCGACGGCGACCAGACGATCCGCGCCAAGGCCGAGTACAGCAAGAGCAGCCGCGCCAAGTGCAGGTTCTGCTGCGAGAAGATCCTCAAGGACACCCTGCGCATCGGGAGGCCCGTCAAGTGGGCCGACTGGATCACGAGCTGGAGACACCCCGACTGCTTCTACGTCGAGGATGGCCTCGGGCCCATCGCCGACGGCGAGACTTTTGGCATGGACAAGCTCAAGGAGGAGGACAAGGCTGCGGCGCGAGTTGCTCTCGCACGTCTCAAGCCTCCCGTCGTCGACGAATCACTCAACCCTGACAATCCGGACTTTGTCAAGCACACCGTCGCCGCAGGCAAGGCCGAAACCCCGACCCGAATGACCACCAAGCTGCTCCCATTCCAACAAGAAGGACTCCGTTGGCTGCTTGACCAGGAAGCGAGCGAGGTCGCGGGCGGTCTTCTCTGCGACGAAATGGGCATGGGCAAAACCATACAGACGCTCTCGCTCATTGTTGCTAGCAAATTTGGAGAGCGCGATGCGGATGCTGGCGGCGACAAGGCTCTTCACGTGAAACCTGGACCCACACTGGTCATTGCGCCCAGCAGCGCCATGCTGCAGTGGAAGGACGAAATCGAAAACGTCACTCGCGAAAACACACTTAGCGTCCTCGTGTACTACGGCGCAGCGCGCGGCACGCTTACACCTGCGGATCTGCGCAAGCATGACGTCATTCTTACATCGTATCCAATCCTCGAGTACGAGTATCGCAGGTGCGTTGATCGCTGTAAAGTTGAGTGCAAGTATTGCCAGCGTCGTTTTCTTCCACGCAAGCTCATCGTGCACAATCAGTACTTTTGCGGCCCAAACTCGAAGCGCACGGCGAAGCTTGCGCTTCGAGATAAAAAGGAGACAGCCGCGAAGAAACAACAAGCTATGGACAAGGCCATGGCCACGCTCAATATTATTAACAAGGGAGCGGATGTCGCAGAGGAAGACACGGGCGAAGCAAACGATGCGGCGGCCTCGAAGAAGACGCGTTCATCCGCACGTAAACATTCCTTGCCCACCATGTCGAACATTTATCGTGATCTCATGAAGGAAGCGAAGCGCGAACCCACTGGATTCTACGTGTCCAAGGAAGAAGCGCGCAAACAGGCGACAGAAGCCGCAGCCAAGGCTTCCGGGCCCGTTGCGGATGGCGATGGGTCCGCGATTAAAGTCGAGGCCCAGGAAACAAATGATTTTGATGAGCCCAATGTGCGAGAGCGCCGCAACCTCTGGGCCTCAGACGATGGTGCGGCATATTTTTACAAGTGCAAAGCCAAAATCTGGGCCAGTAATCTCGGCGCCTCTTTTAACTGTCTTCGAACCCAGCCTGTCGTGCTCGAGGCCATGCAGCGCTCAGGGGTCACGCCCAGTTTCCGCGTAAAGTTCCTTAATGGCGCTGGCGCCGCTCAATTGAGCATCGACGGCGGTGAAACCTGGGTCAATTGGCTCGCAGGCCGTTGGATCACCCCTCGGAAAGGCCGACTCAAGAAAGACGAGCACCAAGATGGATGGCAGTGTTCTGGCCCCAAAATGGGGGCCTTGGTCTCTCGCGTCTTTGACGGCAAGTCGATTGCCGCGGCTGTCGTTGCACATGCACCTGCCTCTGATGATGCCGGAAATGAGAATCCGGCGCTATGGCGTATTGAGCACACTGATGGTGACGAAGAGGACCTCGAGGAGTCCGAGCTCTCTGACGCGCAGAAGCTTTTCGCGCAAGACTTTGTCGCTTCCTCAGCACCGAAGCAGGTCACAATATCATCCGTCCTTTTGGATGCGGTGGCGGCTATGGCATCGGAGATCGACGTGCCCGGGTCCAGTAAAGCTCCCAAGCGCGCGTCTGCAACAGCCGCCGCGGCGCAGATTAGCAAGGAAAGCGAAAAGACCAGCAAGGCGGCGACCACGAACAAAAGGGCCGTGAGAAAGACACGGAGCAAGAAGAAAATTAACGGCGCCGGGGGTAACGACGATGATGATGATAACGATTCAGATTTCGAGCCCAAAAGCAGCAGCGACGCTCAGGATGAGGACGATGATGATGACGATGACGACGATGTCAATGATGACGAAGTGGCCGGCAAGAGCAAGAGCAAGAGCAAGGCAAATGACGACGATCTCGCGTCCAAAATTGTCGATCTTCGACCTTGCTTTAGGCCTGTTGAGTGGGGACCTGGAAGCAAAGAAGCAAAGTTCCTCGCGCTGTTTAAATCGCATTTCAAAGCATCCGTCAAAGGAAAACAGGCCGCCGCAAAGAAGCGCAAGAGGTCATCACGTCAGCAACGAGGTGGGACGCGTAGTCGAGGTGAGCCCCCTTCCAAAGTAGCCAAGGGAACGAAGGCTGCGCCATCGGCGACTGTAAAGAAGGGCAAATATCTCGAAGAGTCATCGGACGAGTCCGACTTCGAGAGCTCGTCCGATGAGGAGGACGAGGATGCCGCCGCGACCGCAGCTGGTGCGGATCTTGACATCGACATCAAGGAAGCCAAGTCGCGTTGCGAGGGAGATCTCTTTTGGTTTGCGGCGCCAGGAGATGTTGTCGACGACGATGGGATCGATATGGGCAGTTCTATTCTTCACTGCATTGGTTGGAATCGCATCGTGCTCGATGAAGCACATAAAATCAAGGATCGCGTCAATTCGACGGCCAAGGCTACGCTTGCGCTACGAGGCGCGCCGACGCGAGACTTGCAGGAACGTTGGCCCGACGGAGGTCCCTGCTATCGATGGTGTCTTTCCGGCACCCCATTGCAGAACCGGGTTGGCGATCTTTACAGTCTTGTGCGTTTTTTGCGCGTTGAGCCCTATGCGTTCTATATGTGCAAAGTGAGCGGATGCGAGTGCCGCTCGCTGCACTGGGCAATGGGCCGAGGCGGCCGTGTATGCGACGGTTGTGGTCACCCTCCCATGCGTCATTTTTCGTACTTTAACAAGGTTGTTGTGAACCCTATCAAACGAAATGGATACGTCGGCGAAGGCCGCGTCGCCATGAAGCTTTTGCGCGACGACGTGCTAGGCAAGCTCATGTTGCGCAGAACCAAGAAAGAGCGCCAGGCCGACATCAAGCTGCCTCCTTGTTCTGTCGAAGTTCGCAACCTCAAGTTTACCGAGCATGAGCGTGACTTTTACGAGAGCGTCTACAAGAATACACGCTCCAAGTTTGACACCTACGTTGGTAAGGGCACGGTTCTACACAATTATGCGCACATTTTCGAACTTCTGTCTCGTCTCCGTCGCGCTGCAGACCATCCTTATCTTGTCGTGCATGGCGCGGGTGACGACCCTTTTGGAACGAGCCAAGCGGCCGGTGACCGTACCAAGCGAACAGATATTTGTGGCATTTGCCATTTTGATATCGAGACGCTCGAAGAAGTCGCCGTTTCGCAGTGTAAGCACACTTTCCATCGCAACTGCATGGACAATTACATTGCCAAGTATCAGGGCGAGAACGACGAAGATGACGACGAAGACGACGAAGACGGGTCTGATCTCGTTGCGGAAGACTCCGGCCTTGTTCTCGGCCATGATGGCGTGACCAAGGAGAAGAAGGCTAAGCGGCGTCCTCCGAAAAAGGGTCGCAAAACGAAGACTCCCAAGTCCAAGTCACCTGCCGCCAAGGTGAAGAGCGAAACGCCGAACTGCCCGCTTTGCTATGTTCCTTTGAGCATCACGCTTAACCTTAAGGGCGGCACCGAGGGTAATCAGCTTTCAAGTACGGATTTGCCGGGAAGCGCGATGGAATGCGGAACGAGCGCCGACGAAGACCTTTGCGTGGTGTGCATGGATCGTCAGCGTGACGCCCTTCTCTTGCCATGCGGTCACATTTATCTTTGCATGCAGTGCGCACGTGGTCTAGACAACCGCGTTTGCCCGATGTGCCGGACCTCGATCTCACGTATCACGCGCGTGGATCCCAACGTTGATGCTCCAATGAAGCAGGCAGTTGTCAAGGAGATTCTGGACAAGGAGCAGCAAGCAGCGGGCGAGGCAACCTCGACGCACGGAGTTACCAAGCGCAAGATGGCGCCACCGTCTGCAGAGAGCGACAAGATCCTCAAGACGGCGCAAAAGGCGAGCGCCCTCATTGGACGGCGCAGCATCATGCAGCGCATCAATACCCGCAAGTTTTCGTCGAGCAGCAAGGTCGAAGCCGTTGTGAATGAGGTTAAAAACATGATGCGCGATGAGCGCAAGGACACCGATGAGTTGAACAAGGCCATTGTCTTCTCGCAGTACAATGACATGCTTGATCTCATCCAATGGCGACTTTCTTCCGCCGGCATTGTTACGGTCAAGCTTGTTGGCGCACTGTCTATGGTGGAAAGACGTGCTGTGCTCGAGGCCTTTAAAACGCGTGACGAGGTTCGCGTCATTCTTCTTAGCTTGAAGGCTGGTGGCGAGGGTCTTAATTTGACCGAAGCCTCACACGTCTTTCTGTGCGATCCGTGGTGGAATCAAGCCGTGAGTGATCAGGCCATTATGCGTTGTCATCGCATTGGTCAGAAACGGTCCGTCACCGCAGTTCACTTTGTCATCAAAGATTCCATTGAGGAAAAGATGATGCAACTTCAGGAAAAGAAGTCTCTCATCTTCGATGGCGCAGTCGACGGCAACACTGCAGCCATGACCAAGTTGACCGAGGAGGATCTTCGATTCCTCTTCTCGCGCTAAGCACACGCTCGCTGCTCGTCCAAGTATAAACTGGCACTCTTATTTTCTCTCACTCTCATGCTCACTTTTTCTATTTTCTCTCTCCTTGTCTTCTCGTGACCCAGAGTCTGATCACGAATGTCCTATTCGCACAGACGCACTGCCAGCCATGCCACAGCAAGTCTTTTCCCCCTCTCCCTCTCTTCCTTTTTATGAATCTGAACTTTGGGAACGTTCAACGGACACCTGAACGTTTGGTCGAAACAGTCGCCTGGAGAGCGAGACTAGCAGAGACTCGTCTCTTATCACTCGGTATAGCTTGCTCATCCAGGCAGGCTAATTAGTCAATTTTTTAGCCGTAGCTAGACTTGGCTAGCTAGGTCAGTCCTCGAACCGGGCCGCCTCCGTGCCGGCCTTGTCGCGGATGCCGGCTGCGCGCCGGCCACGCGGCGTGGCACCGCGTGGGGGGCATGCGACTGCTGCAGCCGAGGCTGTCGAGAACAATGCGTATACAGTCCTCGACAACGAGGAGGGGGAGCCGGCCCGCTCATTGACAGCCGGGACGGGCACCTCGACGACAGCGATGAGATCTACGTCGAAATTAACACAAGAGAAAGGAGCAGATGGTACAACGTCGTCGAGGTCATTTACCAAGCGAACATCACCAGAGTCTGTAGCAATGTCAGAAACGGGAGACCGTGGCTGGGTTCACTTGCGATCGAGAAAGAAGCAAACTTCTACGAAACCACGACAAATACGCGACAGAAGCTCGAAAAAGCGTCCGCGCCAAAACCTGCATAGGATTGGCGTCGAACCAGCTGCGCCAGCACCCCCGCTGCTTTATTTGCCTCTTGGCTCAGCTGTGCCCATGATACAAAAGAAAACAGCGGGAATGCTTTTAGCCGGGACAGACTCTCGCGCAGAGGAAGAGCACCCAAAGGTCAGACGTGCGCGCATGGAACGTCTCGAACAGACCCGCAGGCTCTTACAAGTTCCTCGGACATTGACCACATCCCCTCGCGCTTCGCGCCACCAAACGACGCAAGGCCGCGAACACCCGCAGCAAACCTCTTCATCGCCTTTGCTGCCGACACACGGCGGGACGCGTGGCCATCGTCTTGAAAACCGCAAGAAACAGGCGATTAACGTGGAGAAGCGTCTTCATGATCAGCTCCAAGTCGACGCACGGCGGGCTGTGGAAGGCCTTCCCGCCGACTTTCTCAGCAGCCTGCAGCTCCGGTGCTATGCCCTCGAGCGCGGCGCGGATATGATTTTGCGGATCTTTGACCGTCTCGTGAACGCTCGTACACGGGAGGCAATGGCCATTTGGAAGGCCTTTGATGAGGCAGCCAGGGCCCGAGAGCAACACCATAAAATTCTTGCATTCACCCAGCAGCGAGGCCTGCTTCTTTTGCAGGAAATGATGCGACGTGTCCAGCTCGGAGCGCTTGTGCGAGCCATGGAAAAGTGGAAAGAAACTGCTCTCGTTCACCCCCGAAAATTGGAAAACCTTGCTGCCGCATTGCAAATACAGCGTTGGACACGCGGGCAAATAGCTGTCTCAAACTTTCGGAAGGTACGCGCAGCTTGGAGACGCGCGGTTCGAAATGAGGCAGCGCAAAAGATTCAATCGCTTGCTCGTAGGTGGCTGGCCACACGGCTGACGCAGCGTCTTTTGCGTGCCCGTGCACGAGAGTCTGCGGCGATTCGCATTCAACAGTTTGCCCGCATCATTGTCGCCAAGGTGGTTTTCCGACAAAGGATCCTTGATACGGTCGAGGAAAAAAAGCAGCGCGTCGCCGCGACGCAGGCGCAGTGCTTTGTGCGTGGTCACTTTGCGAGACGACGCGTCGCTCTGCTTCGCCAGCAACGTCGAGAATTTATCGCTGCGACAATTATTCAATGTGCAGCACGCTCTTGGATGGCAAGGTTGCAAGCAGAACGCCAGCGCGCCATTATTGCTGCTGCAGCCGCAGACGCATCGAGGCTTGCTTTTGAGGCTGCAAGGCGCGAGATCTCTGCAGCCATGATTCAGCGTCTCTACCGCACGTACAGGCGGCACGCCATCTTTAACACTGCTGCAGAAGCGATGACGGAGATGACGCTGGCAGTGGATCGGGACATCGCTGCGCGCAAAATTCAGCAATTCGTGCGAGAAGTCTCGATTTATCGCATGGTGAAGCAGCTGCAAATCAACGTGGAAACAAACATTCTTGAGAGCACCATCCGAATTCAGTCTCAAGTACGAGCATATTGGGCGCGTCAGGAATTCACTCGACGTCGCAAAGAGTATCGTGAGCGCAGAATTGCAGCAATCCGCCTGCAAGCATCGAGGCGTGGACAGGTCGGTCGGAAAGCCGCAGTCGAGCGGCGCCGGTCCTCCATCAACCTTGTGCAGAAGCTTGAGCAAGCACGCTGGACACAATTACGTCAGCGACTTGGCCGGCGCGTTATCAAAAGGTTTCTGGACCGTCGTCGCTTTGTTCTCCACCTGAGTTTCGAAGGCTGGAAACGAGCGCTGCAGGTGATGCGCGAGGAGCGAGAGGAGCAAAAGCTGCTTCACGCGCTCCGACAAATGCGCATGGCGCATCTCGCGCGCCTCTTTCGATCGTGGTGTACTTTTGTCGAGGTTCAAAAGCAACGTCGAGACCTCATGCGCCGTGCCATCAACCATCTGCGTCTCCGTACATACACGAGGACGTTTACGCAATGGGTCAAAGTGGTTCACGCATCGCATGCCCACAAGCAGAAGCTTGTAAAGGTCTTTCTGGCCTGCGTGGATCTTAACGCACTCAACTCGCGAAGACAAGTCGAGCTGCGAAATCTCGCCGAAGCCTTCGCGTGGAACACAATGTGCACAATGGCGATGCGTCAGATTCGCGAAGTCGTCTATGTGCGGCGACTCCAAATGCAGCGAGCAGTGGCCCATTACGAGCGCGAGTGGGTCAAGCGAACGCCCGGCCGACGCTTCGCACGATGGACCTTGTTCGTAGAGCTTGCCAAGCACAGACGTGATCAACATCGACGTGCTGAACGCCTTCGAGATGAGCATGCAGTTAAAAAAGCCCGCGCTGCATGGAGAGCTTACATGGTGTACAAGGAACTTCGACGAGCCCAAATCGCCAAGGCTTTCGCGCATCGTCTGGTAGCCTTGCAGCAGTGGGCCATTCGCTCTTGGAGAGAGGGAGTTCAAGTTGTCAAGCAGGATCGAGCGAACTGGGCTGCAGCCGAAGCGCTGTGCGATCGCCACCGTGTAAGACGTGCTTTTTGGGGGGTGCATTTGGGGGTGATGGAAATTTTACGCATGCGCGCAGCCTTTGCAAAAGCAATCGCCCATGATCAGCGCAAAACGTTGAGTGTTGCCCTTCAGCGACTATTCGAAATCACACATGAGGAGTTGATGCGTCGACGCAACGCGGCAGCACTGATTGTCCAGTGCGCCTGGCGACGCCGATGGGCTCGTCTCGAGCGCTTTCAGCTCTGGATGGCACGCGAGTACAGGCGTGAAAGGGAGCGCCTGCGAGAACTCGAGGCAAAGCGACTTGCTTTCCAAACGGCCCGCGAACTCCAAATTCTTGAAAGTCCTACTGTTCTGGAACAGGCACGAGACGCTTCACATCGCGCGCACATTTTTGTATTTACCGCACCTTGGGTTCCGACGCGACACCACGAACATCTCACAGGCGTGCTTGCGTTGGGAAACGCCGAAGAAGCAGGACTTCGATGTCTCGTTTCGCTCGACCAGATTGGAGTGGAGAAAGCCCTCGACTTTGATGCTCGGGCCTTTCCTTGCACCACGCTTGTGTGGTTCGGACATGCTTGTGGCATCGACAAACCGGATGATGCGTGGACAAAAACCACGTCTCGCTTCATTCGCATGGTTCTCGATCCGCTGCGAGATGCGCTGCGCGTAGTCCCCACAGCAGGACTTGATTGGGACGCTCGCGCGTGCATTCCATTTCCTGGAGAAAAGGACATGGTCCGCGCAGTGAGTGCTGCACAAAGAAAGGCGCGAGAGCTTGGCCCCGTGGCCTTGGCCAATGCTGCTACCTGCATACAAACCTTGTATAGACACACGCGCACATGGACATTAACAAAAAAATGGCAGGCGTTGGTCGACGATGTCGTTCGCGCCGAGGAAAAAGCTCGCGAGGCGCTCTTTTGGGAGAAGCAATCATACGTTGCTTACGAGACGCATCGAGATGGTCAACCGGCACGGAAATTTCATTTTAACCACAAGCTTGTCGATTCAACGTGGGCTGACGTCCTGCCATTACAGCGCCGGGCGCTTCCACTCATCCTCGTATCTTCAACAGGCCATGTGCAAGAGCTTGACGGCCTGGTCAGAGGTTCAAGTGTAACTGACCTTCGCAGGCGAATTGAACAAGAGCTAAATCTCTCGTGCGACGCACAGCGCGTATGCTTGCGTCCGGACGGAGTATGGTTTGATGGCAGCATCATCATTCCAATTTACAACCGTGATCCAGAGGCGAAAATTGGCGCTGGGGCGAGCGTCGAGGTCTTAGACATGGAAAGCAATACGTGGAGACCCGGGGTGGTCATTAAGGTTGACGTAAGCGAAAACGTCGACGTTGAGTTCGAGGAGGATGTTGCGCAGAGCCCAATCGACGCCAGCAAGTCAGAACGCGCTTCTCTGCAACGTTCGAATACCGAAAAACCCGCCATCGTGGCCGCGACGAAGCAAAGTCCCGAACTGTATTCCTTTCAACGTGGAAAGACCGAGACTGCCATGACAGAAGCTGCCAAGGTCAGCATTCGGCGCGAAATTCCAAGGAGCGAAGTCAGGCTCCGCGAAGTCGTCGATATGGATGCAACGCATTCGCTTTTTGATCTCGGATTCCGCGCAGGCGCAGTTGTCGAAGTGTCACCCAAGCTAGAAGTGCCTTTACAGACCAAGGCCAAGGGCGAAGCGGAGCCAAAGGAAGACGGAGTGAGAGCGGCGTATCCGGTCTCCAAGGAAAAGTCTGCAAAGCCTTTGATAGCGCAAGAGGAGGATGAATTTGCTATCTTGTGCGAGGGCGGGTGCGACGGATCTGGCGAGCTCTTGTGTCGCGAATGCAAAAAGGTCTTTTGTGATGCTTGCTTTATCAGGGTGCACAAGAGTGCAGATGCCGTTGACGAGCTTGGCGAATTCGACGCATACTTGCATCAGCGACTGCACGCGAAACATCAGTTCGTGCCCATCGAAATGACCAAAATAGCAGACTCCATTCGCGATTCAATGCCTAACTCAGGAAAGAATCTAGTCGGTCTCCGTCTACAAAAGACAATGCTCAGGCTGGAAAAGACGGGCAGGGCTCCGACGTTTGCTCAGTTGCGTCGGATGAGCAAGCTGGCCGAAACGCAAGCCGAACTTGCTCTCAAACCACGAGCTCGACGTCAAGGCCCGCAGTTCTGTACAGAGTGCAATGTTCGCCTTGTCCAAGTCAATTGCTCCGCGTGCAGCGACAGCTTTTGCAAACTCTGTTTCGCGCACCTTCACGACAAAGGTGCGCGTATGAAGCACAGGCCAAGCCATTTGACTTCCAATAGCAAGCCACTGGCAGGCATGGAATGGTCCATGCGCGAGCTCAAGGACCGTAAGTGGCAATGCAAATTTACTGTTGCGGAAGCAAAGTCCGCTGCGGAGGAGGCCGAGCGCTTGCGGCTTGCAGAGCTGGCGGCTGCTGAATACATCATCAAAGAAGCCTTCCAGAGGTACGACGCTGACGGAAGCGGGGCATTGGATGCAGAGGAGCTCAAAGGCTTTCTTCGAAATGAAATTTGTGAGCCGGTCTCGGACGAAGAAGTGCAAGAGGCAATCCGACGGATGGATACGGACCAGAATGGCCTCATTGAGCTCAGCGAGCTTTTGGAGTGGTTTGTGGATCTCCGCAAGCAAGAAGGGCGTGATTCGGCAAAGATGAGACTGTTGCGGATGAATTTGCAAGCGAAAAAGCGGTCGCGCATGTTCAAGGAGCAAGTCGACGCAATGCTGCCGAGGGAAAAGCTCGAGAGTACGCGTAGGTATCTCGAGGAGCAGGCGAAGAAATGGCGCGAGCGGCGTCCGCCCGTGCCGGGCTACAGCTTTTGCTCACAATTGCAGAAGAGCGACTTTTCTGCTATGCTGCCACTCTTTGAGAGGTACGTCAAGAGGGAATTTAAGCTTGATGTGAACTTGCAAATTCGTCATGGACTATCGCAACCTCAAGAAAAAATTGAACGCATGAAGGTGGCTTTCACTTCGGTCTTTATGCCCAATTACAACCGTGGCGTCTTGCCGCGAATTTACTATGAGGACATGCGCGAAATCGCGCACGAAGGTGTGTCCTATTTGCAGCGATGGAGCGAAGAAAAGGACTACTTTGAGTACGTAAATTGTTCGACGGGAGAGGTTCTCGAGCTGAATCCAGTCATGGTGGCAGAGCACGAACCAGGCGCTCGAGCAGCATTCGAACGTTTCGACAAAGACAAGTCCGGTGGTTTGTCACGTGCAGAAGTCCGCTTGATGATCGAGCAAGAGCTTTGCTTGAAATTAAGCCGAGCACAGCTGAAAGTCGCGATGCAGCAGCTCGACCGCAACGACGACAACAGTGTCTCCTTTGACGAGCTGCTCGCGTGGTTCGTTCGCGGCGTCGACAATGGCGAGTATGTTTTTTCACGAGAGCTTCGTCGCAGACGCAAGATTCGGGAACTCGGGGGTCGTGTTCCGGATCTCTCGCGAACCGTGGTGGGTGGTATTTCCAGCAAGGCGTCGCTTGTGGGAAACTCGGTCGCCAAGGGAACGAGTGCGCAGATCACTTCTTTGAGGGCTACGTTGGCTGTGGCGGGCAAGTCACCATTGTACCGTCGGCTCATCGAGAGCGGCTGGAAACCCGTCGATATCGAAAAGGCTATGGACCGTTGCAAGGGTCAAAAGGGCAAATCTGATGCGTTCGAGGCCGCCGTGGAGGCGTGGCTCGAGAAAAATGCTGTCCGAAACAACGATGAATGAAAGTAAGCATGTGGTGGACGGGAAAAGCGTGCGTTCGTTCGTTCGAGAATATCCAACAAGGTTGGGAACTACTTTGTGATTTGTCGATTGGGGCGATGAATGAATCCAAGGTCGCCGCCAGCTTGCGCGCTTGCTAGGTGTGCTTGTCTTTGAAATTGTGCATTAATTTGCTTGTTTACTTGTTTGTTTGCTGGTGTACTTCTTTGCCTTTTTCTTTTTTCGCATTGTGTTTTTTTTTGCCAGTTCTTGGATCAGCTCAAAATGTTTACACGTGCAAAATTAAACTCGAAAGACTCTTGCAAAGCTTTTGCGGCAACCAAGATGAGTGATGTGACCAGCTTGCCGCAACACGAACAAGGAACGCGACCTGCTTACCTGAAGTGCTTACAAGTGTAACGTTTGGCTTTCAACAAAATATCGAAAGGCACGGCTTGCCGCCCCCTTCATTCGGAATGTGATCAACTCGCCGTAATACAAATTCAGAACGAGACCCCGTTGATACTCTGAACTCAACAGGTGGTGAGGGTCAGCTCAACAATTAGATTCTTTCAAGAGTAATCTATGAAAGAAACCATATGCTCAACAATGCAGCAAACACAGCAAAGCGGCGCTCTCGTTGCAAACCCGTCGCATCGCATGCAATTGCAACACTGCATTTGCAGTAGCGTGTGTCGAAAGCTTCCCATGTGTGCAGAATACCCGTTTCTTTCATGAGATAATTGGTCGGCCTACGGTCGCACCAGGAGTCTGCGTTGTGACCAAGGTTCGCAAGCGGGAAGACATCGTCGAGTTCTTCGCATGCGCAAGTGCTTATTTCCTGCAAATAGTCGATGTTGCGTGCGTATTGCTGGCAAGAATTGTAACATGCTGCATTCTTGATCTCGATCTCGATTGGTGGCCCGTGGGCTCCAATAAGACCGGTTCGCAGGGCCTTGATATCATCCGCGCACTGTAGTTCCATCGCGTCCGTCTCGGACTGATAGTCTTCAATCCACTCTTGGAGTCTAGAATTGGTCGAGACACAGTCCTGGGCCTGGCAAAATTGGGTCACAGCCAGAAAGACCGCCATTGCTAGCCACATTGTCTTTGAGCTTGCTGAGCTTTTCATGTTTCTTGTGCTGACTCTGTCTGTTATGGGCTTGCTTGCACGCAAGGGAAGGTTCCTGTTCCCGTCGTCGCGCGAGCGACGATCGCTCTTGCACTTCTTCCCTCTCGAGGCCAGGCCTTGGCCCCGCACTTCTTTTTCGCCAAAGTTGCGCGTCTTATCTTCGACGGCCGTCGCGTATCTCCTTTCCCGGTCGTCCCAACCCTTCCGCTCGCAGTCGCCGTCGCAGTCTTTCGCCCGGCCCAAGCAGGCCGCCCGCTCGCTGTCGCAGTCGCTTATCGCGCCCGAGCCGTTGGAGGAGACCAGGGTCTAGGCCTACGAGTATAGTACGTACCACTAACACCTGGGACACGCGCTTTGCGTCCCTTTCTGCGAGCCCCGCCCGTGCCTGGAGGGGAGAGGGAGGGACATGAGGGGAAGGGAGATGAGCGAGGGAGAGAGGACCTCGGCCCGCACCCAGCAGCGCTGGAGGACGCGACTCGAGAGATTGATTGGGTGGCCCGCGCAGAAGAGCAGCCGCGCAGAGCAGAACTGGAGCGAGAGGGCGCGGAGGGGCCGCGAGGATGGCGCCGGCGCGCGAGCGAGGGGAGGGGAAGGGCGGCCCGCGGGGCGGCGGCGGCGGCGGCGGAGACGCGGCGCGGCGAAAGCGTCCTCGCGGCGCGAGCGCTGCTGATGATCGTGGCAAGCGGGCCGGGAAGGGCCAGGACCACCGCGACGTGGACCCGGAGCTGGCCGCGCGGACGGCCAAGTACGAGCGCGCAGGCCCCTACGTGCCGCTCAAGAAGGTCAAGAACAAGCGCGTGAGAGAGGGCATCAGGGCCAACCTTGACGCCGGCCGCGAGGCCGCAGAGTCCGCGGCGCGCGCAGAGATCCTGCTCACCGATCAGGGTGGCTACCTCGAGGCAGAGAACGATGTGGAGCGCACCTTCAAGGTGACGCAGAAAGATGTGTCGAAAATGGCCGATGCAAACACGCGGCAAAAGATGCTCGATCTGGAACTCACAGACTCGGCGCCGTACCGTGTGTCATGGACGCAAAACGGTCGACATCTGGCCATGGGTGGCAGCAAGGGACATTTGAGTGTGCTCGATGCCCTGCGCATTAAGCCATTGTGCGAGGTACAGGTTGGCGAGACGGTACGCGATGTGACCTTTTTGCACAACCACACGTTTTTTGCTGCAGCACAGCGCAAGCACATTTTCATTTATGACGAAAAGGGCGTCGAGGTGCATCGTCTCCGGTCGCATGTACGCTCGTCACGTCTCCAATTTCTGCCGTACCATTTCCTGCTCGCAAGCGTGGGTCACGGAGGATGGCTCAAGTACCAAGACACGTCGACGGGCGAGCTCGTTTCGGAACACCGAACGAAACTTGGTCCTTGCGACGTGATGGCGCAAAACCCGGCGAACGCAGTTATTTGCCTCGGCCACGGCAATGGCACGGTCACCATGTGGAGCCCGTCGTCGCCGCAACCTTTGGTGAAGATGCTGTGCCATAACGGTGCTGTACGTGCAGTGGCCGTGAGTCGGCGCGGGACGGAGCTCGTGACGGCGGGTCTCGACGGCCGCATGAGTGTATGGGACGTGCGCACGTACAAACGTTTGCATAGCTACTACAATAGACGGCCGGCGACTTCGTTGGATGTGAGTCAGACGGGACTCCTGGCTGTGACAAGCGGGTACCAGGTGCAAGTGTGGAAAGATGCGCTGCGGACGAAACAAGACGCACCGTACATGCAGCACCAACTTCCCGGTCAGGAATTTCTGGACTGCAAGTGGCGACCTTACGAGGATGTTTTGGGCCTTGGCCATACGGCAGGCGTTCAAACCATGGTTGTTCCGGGCGCTGGTGCAGCCAACTACGATGCCTTTGAAGCGAACCCGTACGAATCGACCAAGCAGCGTCGCGAGGGCGAGGTGCAACGTCTGTTGGACAAGTTGCAGCCGGAGATGATTGTCTTGGACCCGAATGCAATTGGCGGTGTCGACACGGCCGACAAGACGATCATTGCCAAGGAGCGCGAGCAAGAACTGGCAGAAGCCGCTGCGGCCAAGGGTGGTCCGAAGGAGCGCAACAAGATGAAGGGTCGTAGCAAGATTGGTGCCAAGCTCAAGCGAAAGCACCGCAACATTATTACGGCCGAGCGTGCAGCTGCCATAGAGGAGGTCGAGCGTGTGCGGGAGGAGCAGCGCAACAGCAAAAAGGATCGTGAGGCTGCACAAGCGGACATGAACCCGGTCTTCAAGCGCTTTGCGAAGAAACCTGTCAACTAAACGGAGCTTTTTTTTGTGCCAATGTGCATGAGCTCGATGATGTGTGTCCATTTCTTTCTTTCTTTCTTTCTTTCTTTCTTTCTTTCTTTCTTTCTTTCTTTCTTTCTTTCTTTTACACTTTTTGGCCGAATCTTGCTGGATGTAGAAGGTAGACAAGCACGTGAGCGAGTAAGCAAGGAAAATAGCAAACGAGCAGACAAGCAATCGAGGTCAATGCATGAAGTGCTCGTCCATCCGATCAAAAAGGATTGATACACAAAACAGAAAATATAAAAAACAAACTCAAACGTTCCCATTTTTAAAAGCGAGGCGCTCTTCTTTGAGAGGCCAAGTCACTCATTGTTTTGTGCATGAGAAAGAATAGTAGTAGATTTGGCGGGCAATCATGGATAAAGGTATCCGTCCGCCCCGCTGGGGGAAAAATTAGAGGGAATTCTACGATGGTCAGTCGCAGATGTCAGCTCAGTTGGAAGAGCCCTCAAGGTACGTTTCGAGAAGCGAGGTGGTGGCCGGGTTAAAGCCCTTGACAGGGGCGTTCTCCGCGCGTGCGCCCTGCAGCGCACCTCGGACCTGCTTGGCCAAAACCTTGCCAAGCTCCACGCCCCACTGGTCAAACGAGTTGACGCCCCAAATGAATCCCTTGACGGCAATGGAGTTTTCGTAAAGCGAAAGGAGCTGGCCAACACGCTTGGCGTCAAAGCAGGGAAAAAGAAGCTGCGTCGAGGGCCGGTTGCCAGGGAACTCCTTGTGGTTAAGGAGGTCCTTGGGAACACCCTCGGCCTCGAGCTCCTTGATGGTCTTGCCTGTGGCGAGCGCGTCGGGCTGAGCAAAAAAGTTGGCCATGAGCTCGTCGTGGTTGCTCACATCCTCGCCCTGGGCGGTGGCATCAATGGGCTGCTGAGACTTGATGGATCCAATAAAGTCGCAAGCCATGACGCGACCCTGGTGAATGAGCTGATAGAAACTGTGCTGGCCGTTGGTTCCAGGCTCGCCGAGGACGATCTCGCCGGCCTCGATGGGAAGGTGCTCGCCCTCGAGGGTGACCCGCTTTCCGTTGGACTCCATGCTCACCTGCTGGATGTGGGCGGGAAAACGGAGGAGCGCCTGCGAGTAAGGGAGCAGTGCCTGCACATTATATTCGAGAAAGGTGGCGTTCCAGACGCCAATGAGGCCGACGAGGACGGGCAGGTTCTCGCCAAAGTCAGCGCTGAGAAAGTGCTCGTCCATGGACCATGCGCCGTCGAGGAAGGCCTGTACGACGTCTGGACCATACTGGAGCGCGAGAGGCATGACTCCGACGGCAGAGCAGACCGAGTAGCGGCCACCAACCCAGTCCCAGAAACCAAAGACGTTTTCTTCGGCAATGCCAAAATCCGTGGCCTTGGGCACGGCGGCCGAGACAGCAATCATGTGCTTGGCGATCATCTCGGTCTTGTCGGCGCCGGCTTTGGTGGCGGCATCCTCGAGCCAACGGCGCAGGGTCCGGGCATTGAGCATGGTCTCCGCGGTGGTAAATGTCTTGGAGACAACGACGACGAGAGTGGTTTCGGGGTCGACACCACTCAGGGCGCGGGCGACATCGACGGGGTCGACGTTGGCGAGGAACTTGAGCGTGCGGCCCTGCGCGGCGGCAGCTGCCGTCTCATCGGTACGAAGGGCCTCGAAGACAAACTCTGGGCCGAGGTAGCTACCGCCAATGCCAATGGAGATGACGGTGTCGATATTTTTTCCCGTGGCGCCCTTGTGCTCGCCGCTACGGACACTTTCGGCAAAGGCGTAGACGCGGTCAAGAACTTCGTGGACCTCGGGAACGACATCAGAGTCTCCGACGAGGATTTTCTCGTTCTTGGGGGCACGCAGAGCCATGTGCATGACGGCGCGGCCCTCGGTGGTGTTGATGGCCTTGCCGGATGCCATGGCGGTCATCTTGACCTTGAGGTGGGTAGCCTCAGCCAGCTCGAGAAGTTCGTCGACGGTCTCGGTGGTAAGCTTCTGTCGCGAGTAGTCCATGGTGATGCCGTCGAAGCTTGCGCGGAGGGCCTTGCAGCGGTCTTCATCTTCGATGAGCTGCCGCAGATGGAGCGGGCCGTCCGCGTCGGACTGCTTCAGCTTCGCCGCGCTCTTCTCGAGCTTGCTCCAGGCGTCAGTCTCCCAGGCGGCCGGGGGGCCGGGCTTGCGCGACATGGTCAGTCTGCCTCTTCTCGCTGCTGCTGCTGGTGCTGCTGCGTTCGCCTCTTCTCGCCTTCGAGCTTTACGTCGTGCACGGGATTCGGCGCAGCTAGACCGCTCGGGCGGAGCGGACGGGGTCGTCGGGGGGCGCGTTTGGTTTCTGTATCCCGAGTCCGCGAGAGAGCGAAAGATAGCACAAGGCAGGGGGTCCCGGGCCTAGGTCCTCTCCTAGCGATTCGCCTATCTGGGCGGCGGACGTCAAAACTCCATCTTGCTCCTGTTCCTGCTCCTGTTCATGCGCATGCTCTTGCTCTTGCTCTTGCTCTTGCTCGTGCTCTTGCTTGATCTTGCTCGTGCCTGAGAGACGTGGGAGGCCGGCCTGTTGTGCAGTGCTGAGATGAGTGCGAGCGTGCGTCGGAACCGGGCTTTGAGGAGAAGGGCAACAAGGTATTTTATGCTGTGCGCGGCTCCGCCTTCCAAGGCACGGGCACGATGGCACAAAGCTGCGTGTATCGCCGCGTTTTTGGCCGGCGCCGCCCGAAAATGCGCCTCCGCGGGGTATACGTCTCCGCAAGGTTGCGCCTTTCTCGGTTGTGCTGCGAGGAGATTAGATTCATGCAAGGAACGACGGAGCGGCTCGGCGCCGATAGCTGCGGCTGCAGCTGTTCTTCTGTGCGTTGCAGCTGGGTGCGGCCTATGTTGCTGCGCGTATCTCATCAGCATTAATCTGCATCTGCATATACTACTGCTTCTGCTCTATTTAGTGCGTAGATGCTGAGTTACGGTCACCGGTATAGGAAAGAGATTGGGCCAGATAGTAGGGTCGTTCTTGCGCGTGATGTGAGCAACGGATGACCCGAGTTAAACCAGCAGCAGGAACCATTGCGAGCTGCAGCTGAAGCGAGTTCGACTCGGTGGCATTGGTGGCATAGATGATTGGTTGGCTGGTTGGTTGGTGGTGACAGTGACTTGCAACTGACCGACCGACGAGACCGTGGTCTTGTTGTATGACGCACATCAATGGAGCTCGGTGGGGTGCGAACACAGTCTCAGATCGCGTCAGCAACACAAGCACTTTCATTTCAACCCATTCATCCCTCTCTCCCTGAACCCTTGCTCTAGCCTGTGCGGCTGCAGCTGTCTATGTAGCGCAGCTGCAGCTAGCTGTAGCTCAGCTGTAGCTCAGCTGCCTCGCCACAGCCAGTGCTCGCAGTCGCATCGCGCCGAAGCCGCCTCAACATTCAATCTCGCCGTCGACCCTCCTGCCTGCCGCGCGCGACCTCTGCGACGCGCCTCGCCCGCGAGGGGTCCCCGACTTCCATCGGGTGTGCGCGGCGCGTCCCCCGGTGTGCGCCACGGCACTTGCGTAGCCCTCTCCTCTTTCGGCGCCGACCCGACGGCTGACCCCGGTGCGAATTCTGCGCGGCGCAAGTGCGGCTCGGCGGCGTGCAAGTGGAGCAGTGCGGAATCCGCACTTGCGCGGCCGCGGATAACCCACTTGCGCGGCACGCCGGCGCGGCGCGCCCGCGCGGCGCGAGCTGAGCAAATTCGAAACCCTGGCTAGTCTGCCGGCGCGCGAGCCCAGCCCGGACTCGCGCG
>KN805424.1:155772-175620 GCA_000818945.1 Schizochytrium sp. CCTCC M209059
AGGCCCGCGCGCGCGGCCTGGGGCGGCTGGCTGCGAAGGCGGAGGCAGGCAAGGGATGATGCTCGTTTCAAAGTGCACGGTCCCCGCCGGCGAGGTGGCCAAGAACGCGCGCTTGGTCGACGCCGCGAAGAACGACGCCGAGGAGGCCGACGCGGGCCGATTTGAGGAGGAGCTCGCGGCGGAGACCGACGTTGAGGAGGAGGAGGACGGCGACGACGAAGACGAGGAGGACGAGGAAGAGGTAGAGGAAGAGGTCCAAGCCATGCTGCAGCAGGTGGCGGAAGAAGCCCTCGACGAAGACTGCGAGACGGTCATCGAGGAGGACGTCGAGCCTCAGCAGGTTCAGCCCGAGCGGATGCGGCACCGCATGGAGCCAGCGCTTGATCCCAAACAATATACGCAGACGGCGGCAGGGACCGCGGCGCGACGAGGGCAGAGACTCTCTGCAACGGAGCACCAGTCTCGATCTCGAGCGAATCTCGAAATGCAACAGCAGCAGCAGCAGCAGCAGCAGCTGCAGCAGCAGCAGCAGTCACACCAAGAAAACCCCTCCAAGATGGTGACGCGCGCGTCGTCGTCCAAGAAATTATTGCGCGCATCCTCGTCAAAGAGGCTCGAACGTACCGCCGGCGCACAGGTGGTGCCAAGCCCAGATGCAAACCCCGGATGGGAATCCCCCAAGTCATTATTGCCCCGCCCGCCGAGTATTGCAACACGCAGCGTCTCCTCGCCCTTGAGTTCCTCGTTGCCAAGTGCAGAATTCCCGCGCACTCCATCGTGGACCGCGGATACTGCACATGCTCTCGACTCGCTTTTGCAAGGCAACGAAAATGACGATTACATTGAAAGAAAGGCGTCGTCCTTCTTTTCGTCCCTCTTGCCGCGAGATCGTTCTTCGCGATCTGGAAAACTCTCGCGAACTTCGACGGGGGCAGCCCCAGACGCCTTGGTGCGTGGGTCGAGGGGGCGACCGACTGTTCACGAGTCACTTATCTCGCGACGCAGTGGCCTCATCCGGCGGACGAGGTCTTTTCGTAACACCGAGTCGCAAAAGCGATCTTATGGTGGCTTTTCCTGGGGCCTCCGCAGCCGCATTCCCAGCTTTTCGCGCCGCGTGTCGCGAGGTAGTAGCGACGGGGATGACGATTCGCGCGACCCCCTTGGCAGCGAGGACGAGAGCGAGGATGATATGCGTCGAGGCTCGTCATACCTTGCCACAGAGGACAAGCAAAGATGCTGCAGGATTGACTTCGATCTGCTTCTAGAGCACGAGGATCTTTCCAAGGCCTTACTGTCCTTTGTAACTGCGGAGTTTGCGAGTGAGAACGTGCTCTTTCTTATGGCGGCCCACCGATTTAGAAAAGGTTTTGCCGGATGGACACCAGAGCAGCGTGAAGCGGAAGCCCGGAAAATCCATCACGAATTTATTCGATGCGACGCAGCGCAATGGATTTGCTCCTGCAAGACGTTTCAGACGGCATTGCTGGCAAGCTTGGACGAAGGCAAGGTTCCAGAGACTATTTTTAATGAGGTGGAAACCTCAGCGCGTCGGGAGCTCCGCATGGATGTCTTTCCCCGTTTTATTGACGCTCTATACCCCTCGTGTGATTGGCAAAGGGCTCGCCTCCTCGCAATGCGAACGCAGTGCGTTTGGAATGTGGCCTCAGCTCGTGCTGCCATGAGTGACTTCCTTCAAGCGGGTGGGGCGGCGGAAATGCCGACCCTCGCAGACACGAATGAGCCTGCGCGGGACTGTGAGGAAACTCCAGTACCAGCGCCTCATTCGTCCGCGTAAATTGGGATCAACAAGAGGCCACTGCGTCTGTGACGGCGCCTCGAATGAAGCATAATACATTTGTATGAGCTACTAGAAAAATAGAAAGCTAGTTAGCCAGCCCCCCCCCCCCCCCCCCCCCCCCCCCCCCCCACCAGTCTGAGAGCGGGACGGCGCTCGTCCCCTAAGGCCATCATGCTGATACCATTCTAATGTCCATGTATTTTCCATCAGTCAGTGCAACCATGAGCATATGCTATTTCCACATCTTTTCTTTTTTTTCAAATTTATTCCAACTTGTGCGTGGGGGTGCATCTTTACTGCAAAGGCATCATATAGTACTTGAGAGAGAGAGAGAGAGAGAGACGGGCACACGCATTAGTTTGAAGGGCACGTCTGCGAGGGCTCGCTGTCCGTGTCAGCGACACAACGATCCGGGCCAGAAGCTGCTTGGCTTGCCTGGGCTTGGAGTTTGGTCGGCTTCATCTTGCCTTCAAGCACATTTTGAACAAAAGCAACGATGTTATCGTCCGAAATGGGCGGGGGCATGCGATAGTACGCGCCGCGCGCAAGTCTCATAACTACACACATCTTCCCCTTGGTCGTTCGCTCAGACTTGAGACAGGCAAGCTCCGCACTAAAAAAACGCAAGGCTGTCGAATCAAGAGCACGATTTGCAAGCGATAATTTCGTTGGGGCACCTGCAGTTCCCTGAAGTCTCTGTGAGACGCGCCCAAGCATGTCGACGTACTCTTTGATGCGTGTTGGTTCGTGCTCGCGATCAAAGTCGCCATGTACAGTGAGAACCGGAACGCCGAGACTGTCAATGGCGTCCTCGTTCTCGTAGGTAATGAGCATCACCGTGGGAAAGGCATGCGAGCCGACAAAGGCAGCAATCTCGGTCCGAGAAGGTGGCTCTGGCCCATCGCTAGCAGGGTGCCGTACCTGGAGCGGGTCACCAAGCTCTGCGCGTGCAAGCATAGGGGGCTGGACAACGATGATTGCCCACTCGGCTACGTTATAATGTTTTAACACCGAACGAGACCGCGAGTACGCGAAGCGATGACCATGCGACACAAGCATTTCCGAGGTCTCAATGAATTCGTTCCATGCGGACGCCAGAACGTTTGGTTCTTTGGGTGCTTGCGTTGGAAGCGTTACGTTGGGCGACTCCGAAAAGGCGAAAAGGCCCAGCACGCATCCGCCGAGGAGCTCCGGGTCGTCCTCGGAGACAATAAAGGAGAGCACATCTTCGAGGGACGCGAGGGGCTCTACTGCAGCCTCGTTGATACGCGCTGCATCGGGGATAGTCTCCCGGAGAGCGTTGGCCAACTCGGCCTCAAAGGTGCTCGACTCGAGCAAGCCACCGCTCTCCATCCCGTTTTCAAAGTCGTAGCCTGCGAGGTCCTCAGGATCGAGGGCCTGTTTGGCAAAGAGCGAACCCAGCACTTCGTCCTCGCTGCCGCCCAGCAGGTCCTCGTCGTCCTCGTCGTCTTCTTCATCGTACTCGTCCTCGTACGCTGCCTCGCTTTCCACGTTGGCGTCGTCGCCAGGGTCCCATCCGGCTTCCCAGCCGTCGTGCGGATCAACCGCTGCCTCGACACTGACGGCGGCGCGCGCTAGCGCCAGTGCGAGCATCAGCGGCAGCACGAGGCCCACCAGGATGTGTGCTCGGACGTGAGCTCCGCGTGCGCGGGCCATCGTCATATCCGCCCTGACTCCGCGTCTGGCTGGTTTGTAACAAACACCACCAATCATCATGTGGTGGCTTCGACGAACCGTGCAGCAGGCACCATTGAGAGAACGAGGATGAAGGACATCTTCTTTACAGTCTTCAGCGAGCTGTTGCTGTTGCTGTTGCTGTCGCTGGTGCTGGTGCGCGGCGCGCTGCGATCCATCGCCTAGCCAAACCAGCGTGTCGTGGGATCCCAGCCAGATGCATGCTATTGTGAATGTACACAACGATTGATCTGGAGGTGCATTTCAAGCGCCAGCGGTGCGGCTGCGGCTGCGGCCCACCGCCGTGGGAGAGCGACTCGTCCGTCCACAATCGCAATCATTCGCCAATCGCAATCAGTTGTCGTTCGTTCCTGAGTTCGCCAGTTCCCATTTCATACACCGACAATCTCGCCCCAGCCTCTCTCTGGCTGCTGCTACTGCTGCTGCTGCTGCTGCTGCTGCTGCTGCTGCTTCTTCCGCTGCCGCTCCACTCCTCCTCGACCTTGCACATCAGTTTCAGCGTCTTCGCCGCCGCCGAAAAGACGAATGGCGCCGACATTGGTCACCGTCGAGCGCGTGCAAATCGCCCTCCTGAATCAGCTGCAGCGCGCGTCTACTTCATGGCAGCACTGCGCACGCCATGGTCCAGCCAGCACGCGTCAGCCGTCGCTACAGAGATACTGTAGAGGTTTATTTATGGGGTAGATAGGACAGCCGCTAGGGAAGAAAACGCAGGACAGGACACTAGGACAGCCCACTCCGTCTCTCCTCCCTCCCTTCCTCCGTTTTGTCTTCCTCTCCGCTGCGATCTCCGCACGCACCGTCCCGGCCAATGGTAGGATACATCCGATCAATGGTAGGATACATCCGATCTATGCCGCCGCCACGCCCATCCATTTCTCGCCTTTTGCAGCTGTTGCTGCAGCTGTTCCTGCTCAGCTGCTGCTCATGCTGCACATGCCGAAGGTCGTCAGTCCTCCCCCGGACGTGAATGTGTCCAAGAAAATCCAAGAAAACTACATTCCCGGAGCCCGGCGTGGGAGGCCAAGGCAAGGCAAGGCAAGGCAAGGCAAGGCAAGGCAAGGCAAGGCAAGGCAAGGCAAGGCAAGGCAAGGCAAGGCAAGGCAAGGCAAGGCAAGGCAAGGCAAGGCAAGGCAAGGCAAGGCAAGGCAAGGCAAGGCAAGGCAAGGCAAGGCAAGGCAAGGCAAGGCAAGGCAAGGCAAGGCAAGGCAAGGCAAGGCAAGGCAAGGCAAGGCAAGGCAAGGCAAGGCAAGGCAAGGCAAGGCAAGGCAAGGCAAGGCAAGGCAAGGCAAGGCAAGGCAAGGCAAGGCAAGGCAAGGCAAGGCAAGGCAAGGCAAGGCAAGGCAAGGCAAGGCAAGGCAAGGCAAGGCAAGGCAAGGCAAGGCAAGGCAAGGCAAGGCAAGGCAAGGCAAGGCAAGGCAAGGCAAGGCAAGGCAAGGCAAGGCAAGGCAAGGCAAGGCAAGGCAAGGCAAGGCAAGGCAAGGCAAGGCAAGGCAAGGCAAGGCAAGGCAAGGCAAGGCAAGGCAAGGCAAGGCAAGGCAAGGCAAGGCAAGGCAAGGCAAGGCAAGGCAAGGCAATCCTTTGCTTTCGTGTCGCAGTCGCTTGCGCTCGGCCGCCGGGTGAGTTCAAGCGCAGGCTACCGCGATCGTTGTCGCTCTTGCCCTCGGACGTCCGTCCCTTTTTTTCAAGCCCCCCGCGCGGTCTCTCATCCGCGCTCTGCTTGCTTCAGCTTGGCGCAGCACTCCAGGCACTCGCACAAACCGGCCTACCAAGAGCGTTTTTCGTTCATTCCAACTGCAACATAAATGTAAAAAAAATAGATCTTCCGCACAGGCAGGCAGACACAGACTCGGAGAGAGAGAGCACGAGGCCCATTCCAAGCGAGTAGTGTATGACGTCAAGGCAGCGGAGTGGGCTGTCGTCGGACATCGATCTTCCTCCGGCCGCGCCTTCCTCCGCGTCCTCCTCGCTCTCGCGCCCTCGCCGACGTCTCCTGGATGCAGCACGCAAGCGTGCGCGCCGCCAGCCACGGCCGCCTCGCCCTCTGTGGGCCCTCCTCCTTCCCTTCCTGCCCTTCCCCGCCACCCATTCTCTCTCTCTCCCCCTTCCTCCCGCCTCCGCCGCCACGCCCGCGCCTCCGCCGCCTCGTGCCGCGGCGTGTAGCGGCGGCGGGCCGGAGCTGGGCAAGGCAAGGCAGCAAGGCCAGGCAAGGCAAGGCAAGGCCAGAGCAGAGCAGGAGACGAGGCTGGGGTCAGATCGGGCTGCTCCAAATCCCAAACGTGGCGAGCAGGGAAAGCGGAGGAAAACGGCGCAGCGCAGAGCAGAGCAGAGCAGAGCAGAGCAGGAGCAGAGCAGAGGAGGACCGAGGCGAGGAAGGAAGATGGGTCTGGGCCAGACGACGACGGGCACCGGCAAGATGCCGCGGCACTCGTTCCCCGTGCACTTTGCGCGCTACGAGGTGCTCCGCGTGTACCTGACGTTGATGGTGCTCGTGGTGCTGGGAGATATGGCCAACGCCCAGTACTACTCGACGCCCGCGACGCGGGCGTGCGTGTGCGACTCTTACGACGAGAACGTCGACTACTTTCCCAACAAGGTAGAGCCCTCCTCCGACGAGGGATGGAGTGTGGAGTACTTTAACAGCTACAAGAAGGTGACGGACTCGACCGGGAACGTCACCTACTTGTACCTGTGCGGTACTCCAGAGCCGGACGTGGGATCGGATGAAGGCGCTGCCGTCATCTCCATCCCCGTCCAGCGCGTTAGCACTGACAGCACCACGAAGTTTGCCTACTTAGAGCTCCTCAACCAGCGTGACAGCTTGGCCGTGTACGAAAACCCTTTCATGTATGTGACGGGTGGCTGCATGATCCAAGCATTCGAGGATGGCCTCGTGCTTGACAGTACCAATAGCGCGAACGCAGCGCCCGTTGACGTCCGCTTCCTCGGTGCCTACGATGCCTCCAGCGAAGTCCCTGTGGTGGTCGCCATGGCAACGTCCGCGTCGGACCCGCTTCTCGGCGCCGAGTGGATCAAGTTCTTCTCTCTCTTCTTCAACCGTGAGGAAGCTGCCAACGACATCTACTCCCGCATCGAAGCTCGCTACGAGTGCTCGGCTGCCGAGGCCGCCACCGCCCCTGAAACGCCTGTGCTCGCCGCCTTCCAGATTGACGCGACCGGCACGTGGTCCACTGCTGTAGATGAGAACTGCACCGACCTCGATAGGTCCACAATCGTCCGGAGTTATGCGATTCGCGATGAAGCCTCGCTCGATTATGATATCATGATTGATGCGGGGGCCGAAATGGCCTTTACTCTTGAAAGCCTTACCGCAGCCAATGGCGGTAACGCCGACAACATTACGCTCGGAATGATCCTTGATGCCGCTGTCGACGCTGATGTCATTCTCTTCGAGTCCACTTTCAGCGGCATGAAGAGTGGTGGCTGCCGCGAAAAGGTCAAGGAGCTCCTTCAGGAGACCGCCGCTGGTGCCGCCGAAAACGTCTACGATTACGGCAAGCTTATTTCTTCGGACGGCGGCACGAGCTGGTTCGAGGGCAAGTCCACCCAGCCGGATATTGCTCTCCGTGACCTGCTTTCGATCCTCTACCCAGACCTCCTCACTGACTACGAGCGTGTTTACCTTCGCAAGGCGATGGGATCCGACGAGGAGGACGTGACCATTGCTGCCGCTAGCGACTGCGAGGACATCAACGCTCCGATGTACAGCGAGTGGCGTGAGTCGCCTTGCAATGATGACAGTGCCGAGGTTGATATCGTCGGAGTCGAATCTGTTAGCGCTGAGGACGTGTGCGAGGACGCCCCGAGCGCTGCGGTGCTCGGCGCCACGCCCGCGGCTGTCCTCGCGACCGTGGTCCTTATCATTGGCACTGCCGTCTTTGGTATCTAGGCCTCGCTCCTCTCTCCTCCAATCGTGCGACTCCTTCCTTGGGATCTTTCTTTTTCAAACAGTCGAAGTGACTGTAGTTTACCGTCACGCAATGAGCCACTTTTTCAAAAGCAAGGTCAGACAAGTCGGTCGCAAGATTACTTACTAGGGCCTAAACGCGCCTCAAACAATCAAATGTCATTCTTTATGTTTTACTCAGATGGTTTCATCCGCTCTCCCCCTTCCCTCGTCCCGAGCCTATTCTCCCTCAAAGGCGGAACACAGGCGGCGGGGCTTTCTTCCTTCATATTTCTCGCTTTCCCGGTTCTTCAAGTTTTTGATTTGCTTCATTAGATTTGCTTATGCGTTGCGTGGTGTCCGTCCGGGTCATTCTTTCGACCTTACGCCTCGTCCGTCCAGACGGCCGAGTTCTTCTTCGGACTGTAAAGGCGTGCGTGAATGTACAGACTTGTGATGATCATCGGAATACCGCAAAGAGCGATGAAGAGCATAATTAGGGAAAGCACAATGATGGGCTGCAGCGTGCTTTCACAGAGCTCACTGTAAATACCGCTGTACACCTCTCCAATAAAGCTGCAGTCTCCAGCAGTTTTCAGGACCTCAACTTCATCGAGGAGTGGCTGCAAGATTACTTTAATGCCCGCATACGTGTCATTCATCGCCAAAACCTCGTCTTTGAAGGACTCGGTTGCGGTATCCACCTCGGTCATGGAGAGCTGCAGGTCGCTAATGATCCCATCGATGGTTGCGGCCGCATCGGCAAGATCAAAAACGCCATTTCGCGCGTCATCCAACGTTGATTGGTCCGCAGTAGTGTGATCTGCCGGCGGTGCGCACGTTGCGTCGCGAGTGCAATCACGGTCGCAAGTATCCGTCGGAGTGCAGTCTGCGAATGTGTAGTTGACAAAGCTTCCGCTGCCAGTGTAAAATGGACGCGCGTAATCGTTGAGTGCAGCTAGCACGCTTGCAATATCCTCATCCGTGAGACCCATGTCGGCACGCTCAAGGCCATGCACATCCTCGCTGAGCGTCTCAAGATCTCCAAATTGCAGCGCTTCCGCATCGATGGTGTTTTCACCTTCGAGAGCGTCAAAGGCATCGCCAAAGTCGAATTGCTCGCTCATGCCCAAGACCGTGAGAATTCCGGGAGGGTCCTCCGAAAAGCATTCAGTCAGGACCGCGCTCACATCAAGTTCTAAGCCAGCGCTTCCGCTTCCGCTGTTGGTTGGAGCGTATGCATCGTCTGAGCCCAGCACCGGCTCGAGATAAAAGGAAAAGTTACTAGGAATGACGTCCATGACGGCGCACGCGTCCGAAAAGACGATGGAGATGGGCAGAAAAATTCCACTCAAAAGAAACAGCAGCATCATGAACAGGTAGCTGAGGCAGAACGAGAGCGAAAGGCACCCTCGACCCACCTTGTCATCAATCTTGCAAGGCGTCGCGTATGTCACCAGCACAAAAACGCCCGCAACCAGTGACAGAAACACAGTCGAGAAAAAGACAAATGACGCGGTGGTGGTAGTGCTCAAGTATTGGTCCGCATACGTCTTGGCATCCGTGACAAAGTCCGAAATGTCATCGCGGAATTCGAGAATCCCACTGATTGCATCTTTGGCCGACGCCGCGGTATCGATGATGAGCTCCTGAGAGTTGGCAATGCTCTCATTGACAGTCTTTCGTGTTTCATTGAGGGACTCCAGAATCGGATCAGCTTGGTCCGTCAATTCATCAAGGGCTACGCTCACCTGCGCAGCGGCCCCGTCGAGGAAGCTGCTTGAAAACCCATTCGGAAGAGTGACGTCACCCACCGTTGCATTAAAGAGCCCGACCTTTGCAATCAGGTTTTTAAGGGCTGCATCCATGCTCTCTGTACCCATTACCTGACTTGCCACGGCCGGAAGGATTGTCGCGCTCAGGTTCGTTATGGTGTCGACAGGGGTGATTATATCGTCGAAAAAGATTTCCATCTCTACCGTAAGTGTGTCGAACTCGCAAAGCGTTGCGGCCGACCCATCGACCATGGAACCGATGTTGGAGATGGCAACAAAGGCGAGACTGCAGGCCACCACGCAAAAGAAGAGGTAAAAGGCGATTGGCAGGATCTTTTGCACAAAGTTGTACTCGTCGGGATTTTTGCGCTTCTTGCAGCAGCACTTGTTCGAGCAGAAAACGCAGCATGGGCAAGCCAGCAGACTCAACACAGCGAGAGCGATGCCAGGGCTTGCAAACGGAACCACAGACATCGCATAATCTTGCGCGAAGGAACCTTCGTCTTCCATGCCGCTCTCAATAAAATCAAGCAGCATATTCTCGCCTCGGTAGCTTTGCAGCCTAGCAACAAGGGCATCGGCATTTTCATTGGCAACCTCAAGACCGGCACTGATGGTCTCTTGCTCAAGAGCCGCGTCGGCCAGCGAGCTCGAGTTAGCGTCCAGGTAGTCATCGCAAAATGTTGCGGCGTCCGCGAGCGCAGACGCTGGTAGCACAGCTAGAATTGCCGCCGCGTAAATTGCGACGCAGCGCATTTTCAAGAGAGCAGGTTCTCCTCAAAAGCTTGCGTAGATGAGCACACGAGCGTGCCGCTCAGCATGCGAAAACGTTGGCGCGATGTACGAGGAACGATAGCGAAGGGTTCCCAGCAACGTGCTCTGCAAGTGAATGGTAATGCAGGTTTAGAAAGACGGCATCTAGTTTTGAGGAAGTGCGAAAAAGTTATTGAGTATCGTTGGTGGTACATGCAAAAAGAGCTTCCGCCAAAACTTGCGTGGCCCCAGGTTCTTTCGTTTGAATGCAACGAATAGTCCTCACATCGCGGCAACGACCTCATCAGGCAGCCACACCGCGATGATCAGCGTTGTTTTTTTTTTACTGTTGTGACCAACAAGTACAAGTTGCCAAATCGCACTCGAATGCACGCACTGTCAATGTGTAAAGTGCCATGTAAATGGAATTATCTGGCAACTTGAAGTTCACTCGCACCACACTGGCAAATCGGAGTGTAACGTCTCCAACGGATATAATTTTGTCCGGTGGGCTCAAGAATAGAAGACAAATACCAGCGAATCTTAGATCAACAGAATATCGCAGCGATGCTGGGAACCCATTCCCACCTCGCGTCGCGCATCTTAGATTGAAGTGTGATGGTTAGTGAATAAGGGATCTAATGTATCAAATTACGTTGGACTGGAGAGAAATAAATCTCGTAGTGCATCGAAAGATCCAAGTCTGGCCAATTGTACAATCGAGCATTGAGACCCGGGCAACGTCGACGGTTTTTCCATCGTCGTCGTCGTCGTCGCCGTGTCTCTCTCTTTCTCTCTCTGCTTCCCCCTTTTTCCACTCCGCCCCCCCACTCTTTTTCGCAAGGTCTCCAACGAGAAGCGAGAAAGAAGAAAGGGGGAAAATAAAACGTTTGTCGATCGTGCATCAGGACAGGAGCCACGGCTCAAGCGAAGCAGAAAAGTTAGCGAGCTTGACAGCGTGCCGGAGCTTGTTCGTCGGTCTGCCGTTGTTGTCTTGTAAGCTTTTTTCAAAGCCCACAGAGTCATAATTGTAAAAAGATCTCGAGCCATCGAGCAAGCCATAAAGCTGGAACGACGCGTACTTGCAGCTTGGCTTGTTGCGCTCGCAGGTGTCGAAGAAAAAGACCTCATCAATGGCCCAATTGAGCGGCGTGTAGGCAACCTCGAGCGACCACTGCATCATGCGCCGCGAGAGCCGCAGCGCACCGGCGTTGATGCGACCTTTGCGGAGTCGGGGCTGCCAAAAACTTGCAATCCCCTTCCACATATTGACGTCCTCGGTCGCTGCCTCTCGCTTGAGAACAGTTTTGGGGTCATTGGAAAATTGCCAGGATACTGCAAGCATATCTGCGTCGTCGTGGCTGACCTTGTCAAACAAGGCAGACAATTTGCCGGTGAATGTCACATCATAATCGAAGAGCCACAGATACTCCAGGTCCGGACGAGAATCCAACATGTGTTTGAAAATCACCATGGACGAAGCAAAGGTGTGAAACCACATGAAGCGGTTCACATTGTAGTGCTCCCGGGGAAAGATAATTTTCGTTCCGTTGGGGCCAACCTTTTGGCACAAGAGGGTGTTATAAAACGTCTCGCAAGATTTGGCAAAGCCGTCCGGGGCTTCGAAAGGGATAGTCTTCTGTACAATTCCATCACTGTCGAGCTGAATGAGCTCAAAGCCCGTCTCAACGCTGCGCTGCTGCTCCGCTTTGAACATAGTATAAGTCTCTGGCGAGTGCTTGCCTTGAAAGGCGGCCACCACCTCGCCTCCTTCATCGTAAACACTATGGGCCCATCCGTGCAGCGTCTGGTTGACGCGTGGCGTGAGGATGTGCGTCTTCATTACCATGGCCTGATGTGCGAATCGACCGTGGCGAGGACGAGGGCGACGCGGACGCGAAGAGACATCCAAAAGCTGCTCTTTGGCCACCTTGGCCATGCGCTCGACTTGGTAGGCCTTGGCGCAAGCCTTGGCGACACTCAGCTCCAGCTGGCCATAGAGCCAACTTGCAAGTTGTCCAGCCGATGGCATGACTGTCTCCTTTTGCCATGCAACCTCGATCGGAAGAGGATATTCTCCCTTCATTGGGGTTCCGGCAAGCAAATTCTCTAGTGGAATCGCTTCAACAAATTTTCCAAGGCCACATTTGCGCGAGCGAATCGCATACCCTGCAAGTGTCCCCACCGTGCAATCCTCGAGTGAAGTTGGCCGAAACCATGCCTCATCCGTAAATCTTGATGCGTCCGCCGTATAGCGCGAGGGCCGCGGCGTGAGCATTACTGCAAGGGCTGGCCGCATGTTTTTATCCTTTGCCCAGTCCACAAGGGGGGCACTTAACTTGGGCATCTTGTTAAGATCGATGGCTGGGTTGGTGTCTGAGATCGTTCGTGGTGGTAGACCAAGCTTGCGCGAAGCTGGACTGTCCATCACGTCCTCCCTTGCGTTGATGCGCAATTCCCTTCGTCGAAGAGACGAGTCGATTTCTTTCTCAGATTGGGCCGCTGCCTGCGTGCCCCAAATGGCACACTGACTACCGCGCATCTTGGCCCAAATCTTCCCGAGATCCAGCCCCTTTTTGATTTGCATTCCGGGGCGCAGATAAAAGACGCTCTGGTACCCCCCCAATGACCATAACGCTCGCATTTCGAAGCCGGCTTCGACAACCTCAACCCGCGCGCCCTTGCGAAGAATCTGGCGAATGTCCTTACGAGTAAGACCAGCTGGATTCGTCACCACAATGAGGTCGGCAACGCGCGTCGTGGTCTTTGCATTAAGCGCATTTACCTGTTCTGCGAGCGCTGCGATATGCAGAAGTTGCATGCGCTTGAGCAGCGTCCGTTTATCCAGATACTTGTCCGCAAGCTCCTCAAGTCCTTGCTCAAAGTCATCCCCAAAGTCGCGCACAATGGTCGTCACGGCAAACTGTGCGCTTCCACGTTGGAAACTTCCGGTTTCTAGATCTTGCAAGCCGTCGAAAGCAACAAAGTCGAACATGGACCCTGGATCCTGAACTAGGTCTATTGGGTCTACAACGACAAGCGCAAACAAAACCGACATTAAGGCCAAGGCAGAGATCGCGAGCGCAGCTCGGGCGAGTCCATTACGTGGTAACCGGTGCGCGAGTGCGCTGGCGGCACGCCTCGCCTCGTCCATCGTCAGCAGTATTGTCTCCGCGTGCTACTGCTTCAACCCGTTGACCGACCCGCCGACCGTCGACCGTCGGTCGACCGATCGATCAAACGACCAAACAACCAAACGACCTCGTCTTACTCGCGGCGGCCACTGCACAGCGGAGCAGCCAGCGCGGAGGCTCCAGCTGCGGCTCGGGCGGCCGCGCCACGCGGCGGTGCTCTTGCTTCTGTGTGCGCGCTAAAGACTCGGTAGTGGTACTACGTCCTTTCTTTCTTTCGAAGACACTACGAAGATGGCTGCTGGGTAGAGGCTGCAGTGTGTCTTCCCTTGGTAGTCTATTTCCTTATGCAGGTCTTTTCATCTCTCTCTCTCTCTCTCACGAGTCGCACTTTCTTTCATTCGGGCTCCTCGTCTCGCCGCCGCGGGCGCGATCGTCTTGCGTGGGCTTTGGCGCCCGCGCGGAGCCCACGAGCTGGGCGCCACGCGTCGCGGGCATTCACGCACCAGAGTTCACGTTGTGCAAAGGCGAAGAAGAGATGGTTGCAGATTCTTTGAGTTCTTTCGTTGGTTCCTAGCCAGGCCGCGCGAAGACATTTTCGATAACGAACGGCGACGTCTCGGGTGACCAAAGCGAATGTATGGGCCCTTGCCCTCCCTACCTCGCTCTCGGCGCGGGTGCTGCCGATTGCGCGAGCGCACGGCGATTGCACAAGCGAGCCACGCAAAGTAGACTGTTGGCCCTCGGCAGCGGCTGACCTCGTGTCAGTCTGGGGTTTCCCTCTGTGGCGTGACCTAGCTGAGGCGCATGGAAAATGAGACTCGATGCGACTCTTTTTGGGCCGTTGGCCGCAGTTGCGGTTGAGGCGGCGACCCGACCGGGCATCGCGCAATTACCGTGACCTGGACAAGGGAGACAGACAGACAAACAGACAGACAGACCGGAGCAAACCTCTTAAAGCCCAAGAGGTTTTCTCGGAGACCCTGGCGCGGGACGAAGGCGTGCACCCATGCGCGATGACGAACCGGAAAAGCGCAGCGGGAAACGAGGCCTCCCGCGAAAAGCGATGGCGGCCTTGTTGTCGGTCGTTATTTGGGGCGCGATGACTCTGGAAGTCGAGTTTGTGCGAGCGCCGCTTGGTAGCTCCATTCACGTTGGCGTGCCTGGAGTCCGTAACCAAGAACCTATGGCAGAGAACGTTGAGGAGACCTCAACTATAAACTGCGATAATCCTCAGGGTCTGCTGCAGGAAGCAGAATGCGGGCACGAGTTTCGAAAATATTACAATATGACGCGCCACGATATAGAAGGCATTAGAGTGGCGTTCTACGGCCACATCATTGGCAGTAGCGCTTTTGAATTCCAAAAGGTATCAGGATGTCCCATCACATCTAGAAAGGGGGCGCCAGCTTGTCTTCAAGACCCGTCATGTTCCATGTTCAAGATTGCCAAGGGAGGCGATTTGCGAGGTGCCGATGTGGTCGTGGTTGACCGCATCGACGCAGAGCATCTCACGAAAACTCGATCGTGGGACAGAGAGATCCCACGGATGTTCACGCGGACCGATCAGACAACAGGAGAAGTCGTTCATCGACGTCGCTTCCGCGTCCTCTATGTCCGAGAGGCTAGCTTTGTTAGCATAGAGGCACAATCGAAGGTTGACTTTGTCATGGGAGTTCACTATTGGCATGGCCTCCTTAATCCCAACTTTTTGATGCGTCCTTCGACTTTTGCGCGTCGTAACGCCAAGCTTGCAGACGCCGTGGCTTCCAAGGGAAGGCCAAAGTTTGCTGTCTCTGTTGCCAGCAACTGCGAGCCCACACACAGCCGTCGAGGCGTCTACATTGATGATCTAGAGAAAGCACTTGGAAGTCGCGGAAATGTGGATCGCTATGGGTCGTGCCATGGAGCACTCGCTGCACCGCCCAAGCCACTCTCCAACATGGCTCCGATAGCTGCGGAATACAAATTCTACCTCGCTTTCGAGAACACAATCATGGATGGCTATGTGACGGAAAAGTTGCTTCAGAGTCTAACGTTTGGTCCCATCCCGGTTTACATGGGCGCCGCCGATATTTTCAACATCACACGCACGCCTTCGTTTATTAACGTGCAAGACTTTGGATCCCCCGCTGAGCTCGCGGACTACCTCATTTATCTTGCCAACAATCAGACCGCCTACGAAGAATATCACTCTTGGCGTCGCGTGCCTCTCGCAGAAGCACTTTCAGAGGATTACCTGCAAAGGGTTTCGCGACATGTCCCGAGCCTAGTCACATACGATGAGATTCGCAAAGCCTACGAAGAGGCCGCTCCCCAGCGCAAGGTGAATCCTCTGCGCGTGGCGAATTGTTGCACTCTATGTAACCCGAGACTTCTCGACGACCTGACGCTCGCATCGTCGATCTCGCGCCGCTTCATTGCCGAGCGGCCTTGGTCTGCGTCTCGGATCCGCGCCGAGCTCTACCGCGCGTCAACTTCGAAACGACGAATGAAGAATGTATAGTCCTCGATAGATCAATGGATAACGAAGAATTACTCGAGTCATCCCATGGTCTTCACTGTCGCATGCACGCGCGTCTGCGCTTGGACTTGCGCTTGCGCTTGCACGCGGGCTCGCTCGCTAGCTAGATGTACGGAGTTTCCTGCTGCGGGACCCGCGACGAGTTTTCGCACGTAAAAACGTCGTGTAAAAATCACGGTGGGTACCCCCTCTATCTCAATCGACCATGGCCAAACGCAAATCGCGGAGAACCCTGCGCTTTGCACGCCATTCGCAGCGTGCGTGCGTGCGTGCGTGCGAGCGCAGCGGCAGGCCAGCGCCGGCGCCGGCAGGTGGGCGGGTGGACGGCCTGGCTGCGTGGCCGTGGCCCCGGTCGAAGAGCGAGCGCCAACGCGGGGCAGAGCGCGGCGACCAGCGAGCGACGCGCAGGTCGCGTTTATTTTGTTACTCGAGGTCAAGGCGCGCGCGCAAAGGGCGGCGGGCGAAGTAGCGTCGAGTTGAGGGCAGCAAAGGTAGAGCAGAGAAGATGATCGTCTATGATGCGAGAAAGCTTGGCGGATACGACATCTTTTTGCATTCAAAGGGCAGCGCGCTCTTTTCGGTCAAGACGCTTCCTATCGCATTTGCATCGGCATTGCTGGCCACTGTTTTTGCGTATGCGCCAGTTTTGCGCACGTGGACAGAAGCGCACGTGCTACAGAGTACATCTTACTTTGGTGTAAGTTTTGTAATTTTGCATAAGTCTGCACCGCCATCGACGGAGAAATCTAACCCAGACGAGTTGAGTTACCGCGACAATAGAGCATCAGCTTCATCGTAGGCTTCACAGTCGTGTACCGTTCGCAGATCTCCTACGAGCGATACGCTGCGGCGCAACTGGCTTATTTCAACATGGCATCCAAAATGCACGACTTTATTTCTTTCATCAATGCATTTCTGCTGGACAATGACGAACGCACGCTCATGATTCGGGATACACTCGTGCGCTGGGCTCGTGCGTACCACGAATTGGCGTTTGATGAGTTTCAAGGAACCGAGTTCATTCCGCACGATCGCGCCAATCTCACCCCGGAAGAGATCGAGCTGCTGATGCGCGATCGCAAACGCCCGATTCAGGTTTCGACGTGGATGCACCGGCTCATCATGGAGAACCGCAAGTGTTTCAAAGCAGGCGATGCAATTCTCAGTCGCGCATTTCAGATTCAGACCAACGCCAACATGTACTTCAACAATGTGCGCCGCATCGCAGAGACCCCGTTTCCCTTTCCCTTTGTGCAGCTGACCAGCGTCATGATCCATATTTGGGCTATCCTCACGCCAATTGTCTCTGCCGCGTTCTTTCCACAATCGTACATCCTGGCTGGTGCCATTGCTGGAGCGAGCACCTGGATTCTCTTTGGCGTGAACGAGACGGCCGCGCAGCTCGAGCTACCCTTTGAGCCTTCCGCTAACAACCTTCCCGTCGTCTACTACACAATCGCCTTTGATGACGACATGAGCGCCATTCAGTACATGCAAGTACCCGAGATTTTTGAGTGTTGCCGAATGAACGACTTTACAACGCTCAAGGCAAAGTCAGGGCTCGCCGGCGATGCGACGCGCACGTCTGCGCCGGGGCCCGATCACGATGCTCACCTGCCTTCTCTTCACCACGAGCCTAATCGTGCAGCCAGTGACGTGGCGCCGGACTCCAACTCAATCATGAGTAAATTCCGTTATCGAAACAAGCTCGACGCCATCATGGAGCCTGAGAAAGAAGACCCTTCGTCGCCACAGCTGCGTCCGCGGAGCCCGAACTCCAATGGTAGTCCGCTGCGTACAGAGTCAGTAGGAAGTGATGGGATCAATGCTTCTCGGCAAGGTTCCGGGTCGAAGCTGTTCGACCTGTTCAGTCTTAACCGCGATGACATTCTACGCGAGTCAGGAGGTGCGAAGACAGAGGAAAACGATGATCCGAGCGACAGTGAAGCCGAAAGTGCAAGTGGGGCAAAGAGCTCTCGTGGGTCTCTCAAAGACTATGAGAACCGGCAAAGAGCACTGAGCGCAAATACCTCGCCCGGCGTGAAAAGGCTCAACGAGCTAAGCAAAGAAGCCCCAGGAGATGGTGACGCAAACACCTCAAGTGACGAGATTCGCCTCGACATTTCAAACAGCAAGGAAGCGAGTAAAGAAGGCACTGCATCCGAAGACAGTAATGGCGTCATTCAGCTGCCTCGACGGAGCTCGCTTCCCAACTCGGGCCTGGCCCTCGACGACTCGGCCATCGAGACGCGGATTAGAAACAGGCACGACGAACCGGACGATTCCGTAGCACCTGGCGAGCGTCGACTCATTGAGAGCATGGACTCGCGGGCAATCCTGTACCATACCGTTCATGGCGCGGAGGCCAAGCGCATGGCGCAAGATTTGCAAATAGAACGCGAGATTCAACGGCGCGCCGTTGCAAACCGCGCACTTGCACTGCAGATACGGGTGGATCGGCAGCGGTACGATATGCGTCATCATCTTCGAGATGTGCCTTCATTAAATGCGGAGAACTACCATGCGGGCCATAACCACAACACGTTGGGATCGCGATCGCTCGAAGAAATCTTTGAAGGTCGTGACTTCAGATCGGGCTCCATCAGTCGCTCCTCGGCGGGCCCTATAGAAACGGGGCCTCCTGCGCCAAACGATGATGCCTCGCAACCAAGGCGCAACAGCAGTAGTCGTCCCAGTAGCCATCATACCGACCACGAGACCATTAGAAGCTATAATACCTTGCGACGCAGGCTACTCGGCTCGTTCAGAAAGGTGGGTCGAAACGACGTGAACAACTGGCCTGGGTGGACCACAAAAAGCTTGGCGTGTTCGAGGACGCAGGGTGTCTTTGAAGTTTTCCATTAACTCGTAAGTAGGTAGATATAGTCGAACTCCCGACGATTTGGCCAAACAAAATAAAAACCATGTTGTTTGTGTTCATCGGCATTTCGAAACGAAAGCAAGCTATGGGGCCTTGACACTGTCTTCTCGAACGTTGCCTCCCTGTGTCGCATGCTGCTTGTGCTGCTGCTTGTGCTTCTTGTGCTTCTGCGTGCGACAGAATGGTTGCTTTAACGTCAGAGGTAGATATCGTCGTAGAAACCTGCCTGATAAGTTAGCCAATGTTTCGGCTGTCCAGTACGCGATTCGAGATGTCTAATGGCGGAAACTACGTCACCAGGACATTTGCATTTAGTAGCGTGAGTTTCCGCCCGGGATCTCCGCGCATGGCTGTCGGATTGTATAGGGAAAGATCCACAATCCCCGCTCGATTGTGGCGTCAGAACGGTAGCGGACACCGCGCGCCACGAGCCTGGCGGCGAGTTCGAGGGGCTTCGCTTTGAGTACTACATCGTTGCACGTGCTGGTTGATTCACGCGTGTGCTTGATTCGGGTTTCGGATCAAAAATAAGAAACGTATCGTGAGAGTCTCAAACTTGCTTAGGTTGGTCTTTCGCAAGACTTGTGCCGCCCTCGGCCCTGTACCTGAAACAATCGGGATGATGATCGTTGAACATGCCAACGGCCTGCATGAATGCGTGACAAATGGTCGGGCCAACGAACTTGAAGCCTCGTTTTTTCAAGTCGTTGCTCATGCGCTTAGCCTCAGGGGTCACGGGTTGGTTGCGATCAGGGTTGGACAGCGGATCTTCCGGTGCAAAGGTCCACAAATACGCGCTCAAAGACCCGTGCTCTTCGGTCACAAGCTGGGCTAATCTGGCGTTACTCAAGACGCTTTCGAGCTTGCCCCGGTGGCGCACTACCCCTGGGTCCTTCATCATCTCCTCGACATCCGTGGCCCCAAGTTTGACGACAAGATCAATCTCGAAGTTCCGAAAATGCTTGCGATATCCCTCTCGCTTTTGCAAGATTGTATACCAGGAGAGACCAGCCTGAGCGCCTTCGAGCGAGAGCATCTCGAAGAGCTTGCGGTCGTCCTCGCGCACAGGCACGCCCCACTCCTCGTCGTGGTATCTTCGGTACAAGCTCGTGCCATTGCACCAGCCGCACCGCACCTTGCCGTCGTCCTCCGGGGGCTTGTCTTTTCCTTCAGCCTTTCCCTTCTTCGTCCGGGTACTCTTCGTCTCCGTCGTCCTGCTCTTTGCCTTCTTCCGAGGCGGCCCGTCGTCCGCGGCGCGCGTCCCCTCGGCCTTGGCCTCGGCCGTGGTCGCGCTCTTGGCCCCGGTCTTCTCCACGGCCGACGCGCTCGCGGTCCTCGCGGCTCCGCGCCGCGCGGCCGCCCG
>KN805424.1:175889-206287 GCA_000818945.1 Schizochytrium sp. CCTCC M209059
AGCCGCGGGGCGGGGCCCGGCATGGAGGTCCTGGGCGGGCGGCATGCGGTGGCGGCCGCGCTGTGGACGGCGGCGCGCGCGCGGTACGGGCGGCTGCTGCTGCAGACGGGCGTGCACGAGCACTTCGGGGACAGGGACGTGGAGCGCATCCTGGCGCCCCTGCGGGCCCGCGGCGTTGCTCTGAACACGAGGCTCGTCTCGAGGGACAAGCTCGACGCCTTCAACCCGAACCACAGGGGCGTGGCGCTCGAGGTCTCCCCCATCGAGGCGCAGCAGACGACGGCGAGCGACGCGTGCTGGGAAACCGGCAAGGGCCGCACGGTGGTTTTGCTGGATCAGATCCAGGATCCGCAAAACCTAGGCGCCATGCTGCGCACGGCCTGGTTTCTTGGCGTCGATGACGTCGTGCTGAGCAGGAAGAACACCGCGCCGCTGAGCGAGACCGTGGCCCGCGTTTCTGCCGGCGCTTTGGACATGTTTTATGGAAAGCAATCTCTGTGGGCAGTCAAGGGCCCATCGGCAGAGTTTCTGCGCAGCTTGCACGAGGATCGCGGCTGGAGAACAATAGCAACCAAGGCCGGGGCCTCTGGTGCGTTGGAGGCTTCGAAATTACAAAGGGACGAGAATGTCATTTTGGTCATGGGGAGCGAGGGTCCGGGATTGCGCCCAAAGGTTCTCGAGGCTTGCTCTGACTTTATGAGCATCCCCGGGCGTAAGGACGGGCTTGACATCGAGAGCGGACAAATCGTCGATTCTCTCAATGTCTCGGTTGCTTTCGGCTTGCTTGCTTCCTCGCTCGTACATCGTCGATCATGAGCAGATCCCTGCGATCAAAACCCAAGCCTTGCTCTAGGCCAGGCCTATTGGCCCTAGTCGAATTAGGGTCTTCTAGTTATCTGGCGCCGTCTCGGCGCTGAAAATTTCGAGGTGAGGATGAAATTATGTACCACACAGGGACCGAGTGGCATTTCTCTCGCGTGCGGGAAGCTCGAGAGTACGAGAATGATTTTCTACAGCTCTGGGTCTTGCTGCGCTTCTGCAAAAGCCTGCGCGCTGTCTGGATGTGATGAAAATGAGGCAGAGGAAGCCGCCTCTGCGCGCTCTTTGTACCCTTCACTAACCTCTTCAAGAGCACCTGTCATTGCTGAAAGATGATTTTCGATGCCTTGTGCCCATGCCTCAAGGCCCTGAAGATCTTCCATGGCGCGATTTAGTCCTTGGAAAGCGTCGAGCCAGCGAGTAGCTTGTCCTGCAAAAGCTTCTACTTCTTGCGCGAGTTTTTGAGATTCCCGTTCGAGATCGTGCTGTGTCTTGTGCACGAGGACCGCATCTCTGTTGACGGCCATGAGGGCCGTCGCATTGACTTTACGCCCAGCTTGAATTGCCGCTGCTTTCGCAGCCTCTGTGCGAGAGTGGAGACCTTTCCGTTAGTTGACATCGGTTTTGACATACATTTGACGCCTGTTTGCCTGCCTGCCTGCTCGCTTGCCTTGCTCATTCTTTTGTTTCTTGCAGAGCAAGGACTAGTTTGTCGAAGAGCGCACCGTTCGCACAAGTCCAAGAACGCTATCCTCTCTTGCTCTTGCTCTTTCTCTTGCTCTTGCTCTTGCTCTTTCTCTTTCTCTTGCTTGGGCTGCGCTGCGCTGGGCGGCGCTGCTTCATCTCATCTATCTTCGACGTACCGATCTCGCGACGATTCTGAGCGCGGCGCTGCCGCTGCTCGCGCACAAGGTCCTGCATAGCTCCAAGGCACCGCTGCGGCGTCGGAGCGCCACCAATACCTGCTGCACCCGCACCTGAGTCAACTCAACGTGCGCGAAGGCTCGCCGGTCTGCTGATCAGAGTTTTGCTTGTTGTTGCTTATTGCGAACAAAAGGACCAAAATTGGCTGTCGAATTGAATCGAGGTGCATGGCCAGCTGGCCAGCTGGCCGGCCGGCCGGTCACCCGCAAGTCTGAGCACGTGCTCAAGCAAAAAGGAAATTGTGATGGATAAACTTTATTATTATTGTGGAGGCGAAGGCCACAAAGCAGTGTTGGCGCCCTGAGAAACGCGCTTGGCACCCTCTTGCAAGAGACCACGAATGACATTGCCGGTGTCCGGGTCAACCTGACTAACGACTTGCTCGAGCTCGGACTTGGCGGCGGGACCCGCATTCTCGAATGTTTGGAAGAAGAAGACGCACTCGTCCATGCTCTCCACCGGATACTCGTTAACATCGTCATCATCATCCTCTTCTTCCTCATCGTCGTCATCCTCCTCGTCAGGGTTGAAGATGGAGGCGCCGAAGGCATGCGTGCTGTTGCCGGTCGACTGCTCAAAGACGTTGAGCGTCTCGTCGACGTCCGTGGCGCCCTCGCGAAAGATGCCTGCGAGGCCATCGCCCTCATCATCTTCCTCGTCGAGGCTTTCGTTTTCCTCAGAGACGTTGGTATCGTCCTGGGCCGTCGTGCTACTGGCGGCCTCCTGACGCTCGCGTTTCTCAGCCTCGATAGCGGCGCGAAGCTGGTGCAGCATGCGGATAAGAGCGCCGATAGCTTTGGCCAGATCCTTGCGCTGCGCATTGATTTGCGGCGGCGTGTGCGCTGAAGGCAGAGCGAGGATGCGGGTAAAGGCGAAAATACAAATGAGCTTCTCTCCGGCCACGAGGTGCGATTCGAGGTGCTCGAAGCAGGTCATAAAGAAAGCATCGAGGTTGGACGCGCCAATGGCTTCGAGAGCAAGCACCGGATTGTAAAAGATCGCGCTCTGCACAGTGTTGAGCAGGGCAGTGAGAATGGCCGGTTCGAGGTTCATGGGACCAAGGGCATTGATAGTTGTCATGACAGTCTCCACAATGGGCCTCACGAGGTCGTCGACTTGGCCAGGGCACATTTGCAGAATCGTCGATAAGACGGCGGACGCCTCTGCGGCGCATTGGTCCACCTGGTTGTCGCCGAAACGGCGCATCTGGTCATCTAAAAGGGCATTCAGCTCGATTTCCTCGATGCCATCGTCGTCATCAACGAAATCGTCATCGTCATCATCGTCGCCAAAGCCTCCAGCGTCACCCCCTCGCTCATCCTGAGCGTTCTTCACGGCAAGATCGAGCTGGTCCTTGCAGTAGGTAAAGACAATAGTTGCGTTCTTGCTGCCAGGAGGGTTGTGGTTAATGAAGCCCTGCGGGTCAAAGTGGATCATTGTCTCCGTAATCGCGAGGATCTCCGTGACGTATTCAGAGGACCAGCCCTTGAGCAACGAGGCAAAGAGGGGAATATAGCACCAGGAAGTGGGTGGCACAATTCGCGTCGAGTACATAACACGATGGATCATGGCGAGCGCCTGGTCCAAGTAGTCGATCATATCAAGCTGTGTTTCGGCGATTGAACCTCCACAAAGCTGCCGTCCGCAAACCATGGCAAGCTGATGAAGTGGATCATCCTCTTCGGCGCCGTCCGCGATACCTGCTGCCAAAATATAATTGAGCATGGGCATGACAGTGGGCATAATGGTCTTGAGAATCTCGACGCCCGGGGGAGCGTCGGACGCGTTGTCTTTGGCCTTGTAGTTTTCCTCATTGGCGAACGCCGAAAGAATCGTGTGCAGGGAGTCGAGACAGTCCATGGCAGCGCTCTCCACCTCAAAGCCTTCTTCGCCAGCCTTCATGTCGCTATCCTCCGAGGCAAAGCGAGAAAAGGCTCCGACCAAGTTCTTGCAAATGTCCTGGCCAAAGGGCAAGACTTCGCGCGGATAAATGTTGATGAGCTGCTGGAGCGCAGCAAACACATTGTCGACGCCCACGTCCTGCATGATGGCAAGAAAACTTCGGACAACGTCAGGAAGCACGTTGCCAATGACCTTGTGCATGGTCTTGGTGCCGCGACGAAAAATGTGCACCATGTTGCAGCTGGTCTCAACGCGGACAGGCAGCGACGGATCAGCAAGCAAACGAAGCATATTCTCCGCGACAGCTTGTTCGACGTTAAGGTTCGACCAGCGGAACCGGACCTTGACGAGCTTTGCGAGGCAGCGCACCGCGGAAAAGCGCACAAAGGGAAAGGGGCTCTTGAGGTCCGGAACAATGGCCTCGCCGACAAAGGTCTCGAGAGGAAAGCTGCCGTCCTTTTTGAGCACATGGACAAGACATTCGATGGCACGGAGCGCAGCGGCCTTGTCCATGGAGCGCTCAAAGTTCGTCGGGTCGGCGCGATGTTGCTGCACGACGTGATCAACGACGCGCATGGTAAAAGGAAGCGCGTAGCGCTTGCGCATGCGGCAGAGGGCCTCGAGAGCAGTGCTAGCGTCGTCGGTAAGGCTGATTCCGCGCGTGCTCATGGTGCGGTCGAATCGATTCAGGTCCGCGACGAGATCCTGCGGGTCCGTCTCCCAAAGCTCGAGCTCGACTTGCGTCCACCGCAGTGAGGGCAACAAGACCTTGCCCACGAAGAATTCAAGGTCAGACTTGATGAGCTGAAACATAGTGGCAAATTCTATTGCCTCCTCGATAATCATAATGAGGTAGCTAGCCACCAGCATGGTCACAAATTGGCCATCCTGATAAATGGCCTTGAGCTGTTGCATGGCGCCAGGAACGATAATTTGCGTCGCGACACCCGTCCGCGAGGAAATTACCATGCAGAGACTATTATCGCCTTCACCCTTCGGGTATCCATAGCGGCTAAAGAGACGATGCAGCGATTCTGCGGCGCGAACCTTTGCTTTCCACCAAGGCCAGTCATTGCGGGCCTCGATATCGGCCGGCTGGCCTTCGGGGATCGGCTTGTGCACAAGAGCCATGAGCATCTTTGCCCACGCCGTCAGCTGCTCGCCGTCCTGAAAGTACGGAGGGATGGCAAGGTTAATAGCCTTGAGGAAAATTTTGCACACGAGTCTCATGAGCTCGGCTGCGTAAAGCTCATTAACATTTTGTGCGAGGAGGGCTTCGAAGAGCTGTCGGAGGAGGCCAAAGGTGGCCTCTGCAAGCTGATCGAGTGGCACTCGCTGTTCAGCCTTCATCTGGAACCTGTATTTGGAGCAGATCTTATTGAGCACCGTCAAACCGGCATGCATCCGACCGGGGTCTTGCGTCATGAGCAGCTTCACCGACTGATCGACGGGCGTGGACCATTCCTCGGGGAAGTCCTCTGAGGCAATCTTCTTCACGCAGGCGGCCAAGAGCTTGCGCAGAGCCTTTTGCTGCGAGAGGGCAAGGGCCTCGATGATGTTGTCGCGGACCATGGCCTTTTCACTTGGGTCCAGAATTTGCGGTCGCATGTTTCCAAAATACTTGGCGTTCCAGCGCGTCGCGCGCTCCGATTCCTCCTCGGGCGTGCGCTTCCAGTTGAAGTGCACGCAGTTTTTCAGCTGCACCGCCGCCGCGACCCGCACGTCTTGCTCTGCATCGTCCCTGGCGACGATCTTGAGCAGCTCCACGAGGAACCCCTTTTCCGCGCTCGACTTGCTCAGGAACTCCTCGGCCTCCCTGCGCTTTGTCGCGTCCGGGTTCATCGTGTGCTGCAGCGCCAGCAGGAGCATCGCGGCGTCGACGCCCATCGTGCCCGTCTCCACCCGGCCTGTTCGCTATCCGGCTGGCTGGCTGGCTGGCTGGCTGGCTACCTGCTCGTCCGGCAGCCGCTTCCTCGCGCGGCTCGAGGTCTATCTGAGCGCCCGCCCGCCCGCGTGGCTAGCTCGCTCGCTCGCCCGCCCGCTCGCTGCGCGCGACGACGAGTGGTGGCTGGGTGGCTGGGTGGCTGGCTGGGCCGAGATGGTTTTGCCAGCTAGCTAGCTAGCTATCTATAGCCAGCCGGCTGCCTCCTGCCGAGGCCGCTCGCTGCCGGCGCGCGCGGGCGCTGCTGTCGGGCCGCCCGTCGCGCGTCCGGGTCCCTGCGCGCGTCGCGTCCGGCCGCGCCGGGGCTCGCGGCGGTGCTCGCGCGCGGGTCTGGCCGGGTCCGTCGCGGGGCTGCCTCGGGTCTGTCCATGTGACGGACGCTGGACGGGCAGAGAGAGCAAACCGCCTGCGGTGCTGGGACGAAGCAGCTGGTGGTGATGGGGCGTTTGTTCGCTGGAGAATTACATTTACGTCCCGGGGGTCTCCGGGGAACATTGGTCCTTTGCCGCTGCTGGACGTCGAGTCTGACTTTGGCGTTGGAACCAACTTCTATTTGCGCGCCAACAGAATCCAAGCGGGTTATTACTGATGTGACCCTTCCACTACGTTTCACTCTTATTCCCTTCTTCTTCACTCAAGACGCTGGGCCGAGGTGGAGATCGCGCAGGAGAGGACATGCATGCGGGGGGGGGGGAAGGGGAAAATGTGATCTTGAAGATATTAGACTTCTATCGGTCAAGCAAAGGTGCGAGGCAGGCGAGGGGGTTCTCGGGAAGAGAAGAGGAGAAGAGAAGAGAAGAGAAGAGAAGAAACCCCCGAATACTGCAGCAAGAAAATAAGGTTTCTATGTTTGTGAGGCAAAGAGAGGGAGAGACGGAAAGAAGAAAGGGGCGTCTTGATCCTCGCAAGCAGCTTGTCCATTACGAAGAAGAAGCAGAAGAAGGAGGAGGAGAAGAAGCAGCAATGATGTCTACAGGCGAATTCGAAGCCTGGGCGTCCTTGTTGGCGACCATGGCGAGGTAAATGTTCCAGACTACACCTATGAGACTGGATGCCACTGCACGGTGCAACGTGGGCACATAGCGGTAAACGAGCATATTGAAAACGGGCCAGTAAAGCGAACCAGCCATGAAAGTTGGCACAAGGTCGCCGGCAATTTTGCGGCGCGCGTCCTCAAGCGAACGACGCTCTCCGTTGGGCCCCGGCTGCAAAAGCGTGACAGCAGTAAACATGATGGGCAGCGAGACGCAAAACGCAAAGGTGCTATTGCAGAGCGTCTTCTTGACGATCTGAGCGCCAGAAGTGCCCGGCACCATCCTCTCGAGAAACATTTGGAAAGAAAAGGAGACCGGGCCAGAGATGAAGGTACCGATGAAGGCAAAGACGGCGCTCCGAGGCCAGTTCGTGACGTGCCCCTCCAAGATCATTTGACACAAGATGTCGCCCGTGCCCATGGACGCACCAATGAGCACCACCGACCGCGCCATGGGCGCCACAAATGCTCGGAAGCGTGCCGCAATGCTTGGGTGCTCAAGGTGGCGCTGGGCCTGGTCTTGCGCCGCCTCGATGGCCTCTCGCGTGGTCGTGGACTTTGTCCGCGCCGCCATCGAGCCCCTTGCGGCCCGCCCCGCCCAGCAAGGACCGAAGGTCGCGTCCGCGCCGCGCCGCGTGCCCGCCAGCGCGGCGCGGCCCCGCATGGCGGTGGCCTCATGCCATGGACCCTGCGGCTGGCGGCATCTCCCCGCGCTCTGACGCAGCGCGCTCGCCGCGAAGCCCGCCCGCTGCAGGGGCCCCGCCCCGCGCTGCGCGAGTGCAGAGGCCGCAAGCATGGCGCGCGTTCTGGCATTGGTCGCTTGCGACGCACACTTCGCGCGTCACCTCCATCATCGCCCTCAGAGACGTCGTAGTCCTGTCCTGTCTGTCCTCCTCGAAAGCGGAGGTGGGAATCGCTCGGAATGGTCATTGTGGCGACGCTGCGCACGACGCGAAGACCGACCGACCGCCTCGCTTCCGAGGTCGAACGAAAGTGACATGCTGCCAACATGAGTGGGCGGTTGATTGATTGCATGCGGTCTCATCTTCTTCAAGGTCTGCTCGACGCGAGCTCGCTCAAATAGCACGAAGCCCAATCAAGCATTCACCACCATGCGGCTCTTTTCACAATCGTTCTTTGTAACCCTCGGATTTTGTTGTGCGGCAGCGGCCCGAACATGATGTTATCCTTTACGCGTTGGCAACTGGGATAGCGAATACGCAAATTGCGCATCAAAAAAGCTTTCGAACACAGATCCTGTTAAATCATTTTTTAATGTCGATACTATTCATCGCTCGCACGTTTGAGTTGACAAGAGCAACTGCAGTTGCACCAATTGTGAAATCGTCATTGACGAATTGCGTGGGAGTCATGCCTGCAAAGCCATTATCAAGCAATGGACACGAATGAATGATCGTCCAATGGCAACCCTTACCGTCCGTTCCAGGTCGCAACACATGGCCTTCAATAAGAGGAGCGCGAATGCGATGCACACCGTCCTGTGCAGGCTGCAAACCCACGTCATCCGTCGTTGTAAAGCTGCAGACGATAAGAGACGCCTCAGGATCATCCGCGCTAACAGTTTCCAAAGGATCGATGGCGGGACGCGGCGTGCTCGTGGAACTCTTTGCACCGACGCCACTCTCCAAGTTTGCTGCTGCTGCTTCCACTGCTGCCTGAGCTTCGGCCACTGCGGCCTCGGCGTCGAACTCAGACTGATCTATGACCCCGTATCCGCAATCTAAATTGAAATCGGCAGAGCGAGCATCGGCGCTAGCTCCGGTCGCCGTCTGCTCTTTTCCGGTCGACACGGGAAAATTCGTGGGCGTAAAAAGCTTGGTTGCACGCCATGTGATCGTGTAAATGAACTCGCGGCGATGCTTGGCCCCAACGGTGTTCTCCTCGAGGTAGCGAAAAACGCGCATTTCGGGGTCTCCATCACGTTTGACTTCCTCGAAGCCGGTCGGAATCTCGGTAATCGTCACCTTGATTTGTCGCATATCGGGCGAGTACAAAGCAGCGGTGATTTCAGGATGCGACCATGCTGCCCAAATCCGGTTCTTCATGTCCATTGGCGTGTCCGGGCGCCACGGTAAATCAATGCGGTAATTCCCGCGCTTACTGTCGCGCGCCTCGCAGTTCAAAGGGAGCGCTTGCAAGCCGACGTTACACTTTACAAGGGAACCATCGTGCGCGGGGACCTTCATCGTGTGCCAGTTCCAGGATTTATCAGCAACGCTGGTGAATACGAGGCCGACGACTTGGCCCACGACACTTGCCGATCCGCTGTGGATGAGTCTGAACTGCTCCTCTGCTGTGAGAGTGGGTGCTTCAGTCGTAGTTTCCTTTATCTTTTTGAGAAAGGCCCTATGCTTTCGGATCTCGACACGTAGCAATTCATTTTCACGTTGCAAATTGACAGCACCCAGGTCTCGAAAGGCCTGAACTTCCGTCTGTAATTGTGCGATGCGGCCCAAGTACATCTCGCGCTCTTCTTCCAAAATTGTGTTTCGCCGCTGGAGCTCTTCCCGCTCGCATTTACGCTTCGCTCGCGTTGCGCGGCTCGAGGCAGCCACGATCGCGCGCCGTCGGGCCTTGCTTCCGGCGGGGCCCTTTTCGATGCGATTCTCCGCATCTGTATCGTCGCTCGAGCTTGCAGCTGCAGGGGGCACGGCAGCGGAGGTTGAGGCTGAGGCGGGTTCAGGGGTAGTCTTTTTCTTTTTCTTGCCCGGAGGAGTCATTCTTAACAATGGCGGAGCTGCTGCCGCTCGCAGAAGTTGACACTGACGCTTTACCAAGGCTGGTTGCATCGTTGGCAACAGAGGAAGTCTGGTCAACGTTATCCTCTTCTTCCTCGCGTTCATCCTCTGACGCTGGTCGCGAGGCTGACGAGATGATCTCCTGATCCTTTGGCGAGAGGACAAGCTCCGAGGGGTAAAAGGCACCGTTATAGAAGGTCTCGAGCGGAGCGCCATCGTCCTCGTCCCAAAACGAAGCCATGGTGTCCCCGCGCACGTCCCGCTAAAAACTTCGGTGGGACTCTGGAAAGAAGAGCGTTGCCGGTCGGACGCTTTCCCCCCAGCTGCCTTGCCTCGCCTCACCGCCTCGGCACGCGGTCCTGCCGGCGTGTCTCTCTGAGATTGCGCCGTCCCGATGCCCGCGCCGCGCTCCGTCCTCGCCTCTTTCCCGAACTGCAGCTGCAGCAACGCCGACAGCACGTAGTAGAAGTTCTTGTAATCGAAGCGGGTGTTCAGAGGCAAGCCTTCTGGTAGTACTATATACACTACTGCTGCTGCTGCTGCTGCTGCTGCCGGTGCTTCCCTTCCCTTTCTTTATTTCTTTCTTTCTTTCCAAATGCGCTTTGCACCTTACGCCCTTGACTTGGACTGACAGTGACAGCGACGAATAAGTTGGAATTACGCAGAGGTCATGGGGAAGATGCACTTGCACCTCGCGGCCTCCAAAATCCCCTTAGTTGGTTGTTTGCCAGTTGCCATGGTTGGTGGGCGTCGTCTACGTTCCTGGCTTGTACTGCTGCATTTCGTGCAATACCTTCCTTGTCAAAGACCTTTCGTTTTCTGGTGTTCTGGGCGAAGTGCGCGACGCGAACCACGGCCAGCCAGAGCCAGCGATGCCATTTTGAGGGTTTGCGCGATGTTTTACAAAAATCGCAAAGTTCATTGTGCAATCGTCAGCGTGCGCAGGCTGCTGCTGCGTGGTGCAGTCTTCCGCACGCACAGGCACACGCATGCGTTCGAGCTCTCGAGCTCTAACTTGCTACATGCAAGCTCGCTCATGTGCGCACACGCCAGCTTTTGCACTGGAGAATGCAGTGCTGACAGCCAGGTAAGAGGGGCCTATGGAAGTCACAGAAGTAGGCCTATACGTACATTGACAAAGATCCGAGTTGCGTCAGGTGTGCAAGTTCTTGAAAAGAAGATCGGTGCGGCCCTGGTCAGCTTCCGTCCCGGGTACTGCTGGGTAGTGCTGCTGCAGCAGCTGCTCGTGGTGGTGGTGTTGCTTCTTCTGCTGCCGCGGCCGCATCTGGCTGGTGCGCTGCTGCAGTTTTTTTATTCGCGGTGCTTGACTCTGCAAACTTGCTCGCTCGCTTGCTTGCAGGTTACTTGCTTCAATTTGGCGACAGACAAGACATGGCAAGCAAGACCAAAGCCTAAAGGCTCGTGTCTAGCTAGGCCTAACTGTAAAATGAAAGACAAGACATCATGATCATCACGTCTTTTCGCCTTCTTTTCGCCCGTGGACGAGAAAGCGTTCGCTACCTAACTAAAACCTAGGATAAAAGATCGCGCGATGCCGTGGTATGGCTGCGTCGCTTTTCCACACGAAATGCGCCTCGCGCACCCTCTCCGCTACTACTTCAGCCATGTGCACGCCTACTAGGCTTGCGAAGGTAGAGTTTTTGCTGACAGCCTCGTGACGTGGTGCCTTCAATAAAGTCAGAGAATAGGTGAAGACCTTACGGAATTTATGGCGAACCTCAGAAGGGGTTTCACAGCCTTGTATACACGCCCACCTCCTTCGTTTCGACAAAGCCTGCCTCATCGTTCTGCTCGTGGTATGGATTGAGGTCTGGTGGATCAATGAAGAGACATAACTTCCGATGCCCAGACCGCTGTGCATTTTCATAAAGAAAAAAAAGTCCCCAAGACGAGCTCGCGTTCGTGCGTAAACAGCGTCATCAAACGGATAAGCCCAGGCCCTGGTCGGGAAAAAAGGAGTCATCACCCATCAAGTCTATCCCCAAAACATTAATAGCTCTTTCCGCATACGCGTGAACAACCATGGAGGGATGAATGGATCTCGATGGTAGGGTAGATAGACCCATGAGCATCATATTCTGACTTTGTTGATTGTGAGGATGTTGGAGGCGACGAGCTCGAGCCCGTTGGGGCCAATGGTCAGGTCGTCGTTGAGAAGATCCTTGGTGTTGACGCCGTTGAAGCCCTGGTCGAGTAGCGGCACAGAGTGCACAAGCGTCCACAAGCAACCCTTTCCGTTTGGGCCGCGGCGCAAGACGTGACCTTCAATTACTGGAGCGCTCACGCGCTGCACACCCTCCTCGGAAGGCTGCAAACCAGCATCGTCCGAAGTGGTGACGCTACAGACAATGAGGGCAGCGTCTGGATCATCGACACTGACGTTTTCGAATGGATCAATCGAGGGGCGAAGCGTGCCCCTGGTGGTAGCCGAGTCGGCGTCGGCGTCGGCCGTGCCAGCTTCAGTCTTGATTTCAGACTTGGCACCGCTATTTTTCTCGTCGTCAGGCCTGTCGGACGGTAAGGGAAATTTGCCCGGAATAAACACCTTGGTTGCGCGCCAGGAAATGGTGTACAGATAGTCGCGACGACGACTTGGTTCATGCTCGCCCTCCTCGTTATAATGAAAGACGCGCATCTCTGGGTCATCGGGCCTTTTTAGATCCTCAAAGTTGGTGTGAACCTCGGAAATGCCTACTTTGACTTTGCGCGTGAGCGGCGAGTAAAGAGTCGCGCTAATTTCAGGTCTTGACCAGGCTGCCCAAATCTTTTGTTTCATCTGCATGGGGGTCTCTGGCCGCCAGGGCATGTCAATACGATAATTTCCGCGTTTTGCAGCGTGCACCTCGCAGCCGAGAGGCAGAGGCTGCAAACCGATTTTGCACTCGACGAGAGAATCGTCGTAGGATGGAATGTTCAGCGTCGACAGTTTCCATGTGTGATCCACCGCGCTGGTGAAGACAAGGCCTACGACTTGGCCAACAGCGCTTGCCGTGCCGCTATGAATGAGTCTGTACTGTTCCTCGGCAGTAAGCTTTGGCGCAGCTCGCGTTGCGTCTACAATCGTGCGGAGGAAGGCCTTGTGTTTGCGAATCTCGACTCGAAGTAATTCATTTTCCTTTTGCAAATTCACCACACCAGAATCGCGAAAAGCTTGTACCTCCGTCTGTAGCTGAGCGATGCGCGTCAAGTAAATCTCGCGCTCTTGCTCAAGGATTTGATTACGTTTGTGAAGCTCTTCGCGTTCGCGTTTGCGTTTGGCTCGAGTCGCGCGACTTGAAGCGGCGACGACCGCGCGTCGTCGATCCTTTTCTTTTTCTGCTTTCTTGGCAGGACGCCGCTTGCCATCATCTGTTGCCAACGTCGCGCCGGACGAATCAGCTGGAGCAAGAGAATCTTTGTACGAGCTTTTCTCGTTTGTAGGCCATGTGGTGCGCTCGCTGCCGGATGTCGATAAGGCATCGGCGCCTACCTGGGACCCTTGCAGGTCCTCAAGCTTAATGTCACTAACCCTGTTCAAGGAGGAGGAGGAGAAGGAGGCTGAGCCTTCGTCATCTTCATCAGACAATGAGAGCGACGTGGAGGCGATAATGTCAAGATCTTTCGGCGGGAGGACGAGCTCGGCAGGGAAGAACGAGCCATTGTAAAACGTGTCAAGGTCAGCGCCGTCGTCTTCGTCCCAGTCCACGTAGGCCATCTCACTTTCGATGGTGCCTCCAAACGCGTCGCGTGGTACTGCTGCGTGTAGTAGGCCGCGTGGCGGTGAGCAATTGTCCGTCCACTCTTTCGAGAACTTCCTTTCGACCCCGCGCCTGTGTCTTGCGGCCGCGACGTCTGCGCAAACTAGCCTGCCCCAGACGGAGACGGATGCGCTGCGACGTGCGCGCGCCCGTGGCTCGCCGAGGCCCGCGCGGTCTCAAGATAGATCTCTGCGCCAGTTGCTCGTTTGCGCAAGCTCGCCTCAACTATCAACTTTTTGGGACGGAAATGGAAATGGAGGTCGCGCTCTTCTCCGAGTTTATTGCGCAGCTGTTCCATGGGTGTCAGCGAAGCGCATTTGTTCGCCAACAAATTTGAGCCGATGGGACGTTTGATAGTGTTCGAGAGAGAGAGAGAGAGAGAGAGAGAGGAAGAGAGATAAGCTGGCAAGCCAGCGCCTCTACTGCCAGAGGCGAGTGACTCACTTGAGAGTGACAGTGAGATTAAATCAAGAACAAGAACGCCGTGAGATAGTAAGCTATGACTGGTGATGGTGATTGCGAACGAGAGGCCTACGATTCAAGTCAAGAAATAAATTAAAAATTGCCTCTTTCTGCGAAAGTAAAGTCTTGTATGTCAAAAATTGTCCTTGTTTGTTGGGTCCTCGGCCCAGCTATTCCATTTCATTGAGCATGACAAGGAGTTCATTGAGCATGCCAACCGTCGCTTCGCCAGGAGCAAAATCCTTCGTGAACATTGCTCCGTCAACACTGCATCCTACAAAACCTTTGTCCGAGAGCGGGAGCGACACAAAATTGGTCCAAAGACACCCTTTGCCGCCCGGTCCTCGACGGAGCACATGGCCTTCGATGAGCGGCTCGCTGATGCGATGCACGCCCTCTTCGATAGGTTTCAGCCCCACGTCGTCCTTGGATGTTGAGCTGCAGATGATGAGTGCAGCACCCGGGTCAAGATGCACACGACGAAACAAGCTTTTGGATGTATCGTCTCCAGATGACTCGCTGACTTTGCCTTTGTCTTCTCCGTAGGTAGATGAATTTGCGTCACCATCGTGGCCCTGTAAAGACGTAAGATCAAGAAGAGTGCCATCATCTGATAATGGAGAAGGAAAAGCAGAGGAAGTCAACGCTTTCGAAACCCGCCAGGTGACAGCATTAATGCAGTCGCGCGTTTTCTCGGATCCATCTGAGAATTCCTCTTTGTAGTGAAAAACGCGCAAGTCGGGCTCTGTAGCATCACGAAGATGTTCGAATCCCGTATCCAGCTCGTCCATCGATACGGTGACGCCTTGTGGCTCGAATAGCGGTCCCGAATAGAGACTGACAAAGGGGTCCTCGTTGGTCCAGATCGTCCATAATTTCTGCGCTAGCTCTTCGACGCTTTCCGGGCGGAGCGGCAGATCGATGCGTCCATTCACGCGCTTGGTCGTCTGCGCGGAGCAGCCCAGCGGAAGAGGTTGTACGCCGGTGCGGCACGGAATCTGCGTCCCTTCGGGGCCTTGAAGAGTAAGGGTGGACCACGTCCAAGAGGCATCAGCCATACTCGTAAACATGAGACCAACGATTTGACTCACGGCGCTCTCTGTACCCTTGCGAAACAGTCTGTACCGCTCTTCGGGCGTCAGTCGAGGTACTGCTCGCGTTGCCTCGACAATTGTGCGGATGAAGGCCTTGTGTTTGCGAATTTCTACACGAAGAAGCTTGTTTTCCATCTCAAGGTTGGCAGATCCTGCATCGCGAAAAGCTTGAATTTCAGTTTGCAGTCGGGCGATGCGGCTGAGATAAATCTCCCGCTCTTTTTCCAACTCGTTGTTGCGCATCTGAAGCGCCTCGCGTTCACGCTTGCGCTTGGCGCGCGTTGCGCGGCTTGCGGCGGCTACAATGGCTCGGCGACGATTTTTTTCCTCTTCAGACTCCTCTGATCCTACTTTTGCGCCAGTGGTTTTCTTGACTGCAGGCTGAGGGTTCTCGTTTGTACCAGATGGTTTCTTCGCTCCCTGGATAGCGGCAGTACTCGCTTCATCGCTGCAAAATTCCTTGTCGGTTGCCACGGATGCGGACTCTGATGATGATTCGAGTGGATCTTCACTGCTCGCCAAGAACTGGAGATCATCTTCTCCAAGTACGAGGTCTGCTGGATAGAAGTCGTTCTTAAAAAAGGTATTCTCCGTTTCCTCAGCGACTTGGTCGCCCTGGACGTCTTTCCAGGACAGCTCGAAGAACTCCATGCTGGTCTTGCTCTCGCGAAACTTTCCTTTTCCCCTTCCTTCTTTCCTTCCCTCGCTCGCTTGATCCGCGAGTACTCAGACCGTGATTAGGACGTTGCACGTCCGCGCAACCGCGCGCCCGTACGTGCGCGCCTGAACAGCTGCGTTGGACAGCCAACTCGTTTTGCCTTGCCCCCCCCCACCCCCGCCCAATGCACGTGCGACCTGAACTTTACGCTCGTGTGGCGTTTTGCTTTTTGTTGCCGAATGGAATGGAAATAAAAGACGACCGCGAAAGCGTTTTACAATGAAAGCGGGGTAAGAAGTCGGGCACATTGTCCATCAAGTGACCGCCTCGCGCAAGATAGATATGAGATGAAAAGAGAAATAAGGTACATTTTACGCGTGATTCAATCCATTTCATTGACCATGGTAATCAGAGAGTTGAACAACTTGACACCCACTTCTCCCATGGCGGATTCGTCTGACACTAGCCCTCCATCGACGCTGCAGCCAGCAAAGCCAGTGTCCGAAAGGGGAAGCGAAACGAAATCGGTCCAATAACACCCCTTACCGCCAGGTCCACTGCGCAGCACGTGACCCTCGATCAGTGGCTCGTTGATGCGATGTACCCCCTCTTCGGGAGGTTGAAGACCTGCGTCTTCCTTGGAGGTCGAGCTACAGATGATGATTGCGTCGTCTGGATCGAGCTGGGCACCCTGAATGAGTGCGTTAGGGACTCTATCTACACTACCGCTGCTTGCAAGATGCTCTTCTACTTCTTCTTCTTCTTCTTCTTCTCCTCCTTTCATTCTGGAAGAAAATCCAGGCAGCTTTGCTTCAGCAGGAACGTCTCCACTTGCCGCGTTAAGAGGCTCTTCCAGAGAGCTCGTCTCGCCAACAATTATTTTGGGTGTAGAATCAGGGGATGGAAATGCGGATGCGCTAAGTGCTTTTGTCGTTTGCCAAGTGACAGCATTAATGCAGTCGCGCACTTTAGCAGGTCCATCGTGAAAGTGTTCCTTGTAATGGAAAACGCGCAATTCGGGATCCTTTTCATCGCGAAGCTCCTCAAAACCAGTTTTTAGTTCCACAGATGACATCTTGACACCATGAGGCTCGTAGAAAGATTCCGAGTAAATTTTCAAATACACGTCTGGATCGATCCAAATGTTCCACAGCTTCTGACCTAGGTCTTTAAGACTTTCCGGGCGGAAAGGCATGTCAATACGAGCGTTGATTCGTTTGGCCGTTTGTGGAGTACAACCAAGAGGTAAAAGTTGCACGCCTATCCTGCAGGGACCTTGCGTATTATCATGCTTTAAGAGATCAACGATGGACCAAGTCCACGATGGATCAGCCATGCTGGTGAACATGAGACCGACGACTTGGCTGATAGCACTTTCCGCGCCCCTGCGAAAGAGTCTGTACCGCTCCTCGAGCGTCATTCGAGGCACAGCATGCGTAGCGTTGACAATCGTGCGGATAAAGGCTTTGTGTTTGCGGATTTCTACACGAAGCAGCTTATTTTCCATTTCAAGATTGGCAGATCCCGCGTCCCGGAACGCCTGGACTTCGGTTTGCAGCCGGGCAATGCGGCTAAGGTAAATTTCCCGTTCCTGTTCGAGCTCCTTGTTGCGCACTTGGAGCGCCTCTCGCTCGCGCTTGCGTTTGGCGCGTGTCGCGCGGCTTGCAGCGGCGACAACGGCACGACGTCTATTTTTAATCTCTTCTGAATCCCCTGTTCTAATGTTGGTCTCGTTTTCTGTGTCTGCGCATCGCGTCTCGCTCCTCGTAGTAGGAGTAGTGGAGGTGGTAGTATCAAGAGCACCGAGTTGTTCAGTTTCGGCATCTTGTGCTTGGGAAAAATCGTCAGTCTCTTCTGCGAAACCTTCGGACGAGTCGCTCCTGGTCAACAATTGTAGATCGTCTTCGTTGAGAACAAGGCTGGCAGGGAAAAAGTCATTTTTGAAGAAAGTTTCCTCGGCCACGTCGCTCTCCTCTTCGGCTCCCCAAGCCAAAGGTTCGGTGGACTCCAAGTCCTCCATGGTCGTTTCTGCTTTCGCACCTCTCCCTTCGCTACGGCTTCAACTGCAGCAGCAGCAGCAGCTTGCAGGGGCGCGGGGCAGCTTTCCCTCCCCTCCCTCGCGTCCGCCTCCGTGCGTGCGTCCTTGCGAGCTTTGCACGCGCGCGCTAAAGCACCGACCAAGCCAAGAGGTCGCTCGTGTCTTGTGAGCTTGTTTGCGACTCTGCATAAACCTCAAGTTCCCTCCCTCCATCGGTCGACCTCGGCGCGAGACTTCAACGCGGGACCAGGCAAGGCGAGACAAGGCAAGGCAAGGCAAGGCAAGGCAAGGCAAGGCAAGGCAAGGCAAGGCAAGGCAAGGCAAGGCAAGGCAAGGCAAGGCAAGGCAAGGCAAGGCAAGGCAAGGCAAGGCAAGGCAAGGCAAGGCAAGGCAAGGCAAGGCAAGGCAAGGCAAGGCAAGGCAAGGCAAGGCAAGGCAAGGCAAGGCAAGGCAAGGCAAGGCAAGGCAAGGCAAGGCAAGGCAAGGCAAGGCAAGGCAAGGCAAGGCAAGGCAAGGCAAGGCAAGGCAAGGCAAGGCAAGGCAAGGCAAGGCAAGGCAAGGCAAGGCAAGGCAAGGCAAGGCAAGGCAAGGCAAGGCAAGGCAAGGCAAGGCAAGGCAAGGCAAGGCAAGGCAAGGCAAGGCAAGGCAAGGCAAGGCAAGGCAAGGCAAGGCAAGGCAAGGCAAGGCAAGGCAAGGCAAGGCAAGGCAAGGCAAGGCAAGGCAAGGCAAGGCAAGGCAAGGCAAGGCAAGGCAAGGCAAGGCAAGGCAAGGCAAGGCAAGGCAAGGCAAGGCAAGGCAAGGCGAGGCAAGCCCGTCGCCCTCGGCCGGACGAAAGAAAGCCTCCGCGACGCGAGCTTGCTCGTCTCGGCGAAGGCGACGCAGCCGCCGAGCCGAGGCGGAGCGTGGTGGCTATTACAGCCTGGGAATGGGAACAGTGAAGAAGAACGTGCATGAAAGAGAAGAAGAAGAAGAAGCGGGCGAAGCAAGAAGAAGAAGCCTGAGGAGAAAGAAGAAGAAGACGAGGCGAGGCGAGGCAACAAATCCCGAATCGAGGCCGATCCGCTGCGCTTCGTCGCGCGGGGCATGCGAGGCGGCATGGGCATGGGCATGGGCAGAGGAGGCGGCGCAGGTCGCGGGCGCGGCAGAGCTCGGATGGGACCGCAGCAGCGGAAACGGCCGGGCGACGACGAAGAAGGCGATGGTCTTGTAGACGCAGACTGGACCTCGGAGGAGAACGTGCAGCGTGATATCCTCGAGGTGAGACGCATTCGCGCTAACCTCGCGGTGCTCCTGCTGTGCGCCGTGCTCGATGTGGTCGCTGCGCTGTACTCTGCGTCCAAGGATGGTACCGACGCGGCGTTCTCGTTTAAGAATTTTGATCTGACGCAAGATCTCGCCGACGTGATGCTCTTTGTGAGTATCCGAAGTCTAGTCATGCTTCTCGTCGCGGTTGCCAGTCAGCTTGGTCCTGCGTATGCGTGGAGCGCCAGCGTCGGTTACTGGACATCGTACTCGGCACTCGTGTACGCGATTGGCAAGTTGATTGCCTTTGACTGGTCTGCCTCGGGCGGTCGCGTCTACCTTGGTCTCTTTACATGGATTGCCTTTGGCGTCGCCGAAATGGTCATTTTGAAGCGCCTCGAGTACTGGCTTTTGGAGCGCGGTCGTTGGACCGTGCGACCCGCCTCCGAGGGCGTTGCGGCGGACCAAGAAACTGGAAACGCTGCCGGCAGCGGCAACAGCGTCAGCAACAGCAACAACGCCAATGACGAGGACCAAGACAGTATGCGCCGCGCCGCGGTCCCCCTTCTTGGGAACCATGGGGGGCAGATTGAACGCGTGAAGCGAGTGCATCCGAGCCAGCTCCACAAATTAGATGGTGCAGAGGACAAGCTGCCGCCTTCGCAGCTTTCGAATGCTGGTTTGATGCGCGTGATGAAGCCATATTTCTGGCCCCGCGGCTTTATGAACAAGCTGCGATGCCTTTTGACATGGGTTTTCCTGGGTCTTAGCAAGGCCTGTAATCTGGCGAGCCCGCTCTACATTGGCAAGGCAGTGCAAGAGCTATCGGAGGCGGGGACCACGGAAGGCACAGTATTCTTCCACATCGTCATGTTTTCGGGCCTGACGCTGGGCTCGAAGCTTTTAAAGGAGATGCAGAATGTCGTCTATCTCAAAGTGAAACAAACGGCGTACGTCGAGGTAGCCGAGGAGACGTTTACGCATTTGCACGCTCTTTCGCTCGAGTGGCACCTCAAGAAGCGCATGGGAAACGTGCTGCGAAGCATGGATCGTGGTGTGAGCGCAGCCAACACGCTCGTGACGTACCTCTTTCTATATCTTTTGCCCTCTGTGGCAGAGTGCGTAGTTGTCTTTGTGATTTTCTACTCTCACTTTGACATTCCCACGGTTTCTGCCACGGCGTTTATCTCCTTTGTAGCGTACTCGACGCTCACGGTACAAATCACGTTGTGGCGAAAGAAATTCCGTGAAAAGACGAACCTGCACGACAACGAGGTCTCGGCGCGTGCTTCTGACAGCCTCATTAACTACGAGACAGTCAAGTACTTTACCGCCGAAAAGTACGAGATTGGGCGATACACGGAGTCCATCTTCAACTTTCAAAAGTATTCCGTCAACACCTCGTACTCGCTTTCGTTTTTGAACTCGACACAAAACACCATTATTCAACTGTGCACCGCAGTCTCGCTGTGCATGGCGGCGCACGAGGTCCTCACTGGCTCGGGTCGCCTCACGATTGGCAGCTTCGTTTCGATTTCAAGCTACATTGGCAATCTCTTTGCACCGCTCAGCTTTCTAGGATCCGTGTACAATGCGGTGATTCAAGCTCTGGTGGATATGACGAATCTTTCCGAGCTGCTCGCAGAAGAGCCTGATCTTACCGACGCGCCAAACGCACGGTCTCTGGTGGCAGTCCCCTCGGGCCGCGCGGGGGCCGCGGTAGAGTTCCGGAACGTCTCTTTTCACTATCCTACGCAGCCCCCCAACTCGGGTTTGCACGCGGTCTCGTTCACCATTGCTCCCGGTACGACAACAGCCATTGTAGGCTCGACGGGAAGTGGCAAGAGTACGTTGGCGCGTCTGCTCTTTCGCTTTTACGACCCGCTGGAAGGTCAGGTGTTAATCTCGGACCAGGATATCAAACTTGTCACGCAGCACTCTCTTCGCAAAGCCATTGGTGTCGTTCCTCAGGACACGGTGCTTTTCAATGATTCCATCATTCACAACATTCGATATGGCAACCAGGACGCCACGTATGAGCAGATTGTAGAGGCTAGCAAGTCGGCGCAGATTTACGAGTTCATCATGAATCTACCCAAGGGATTTGACACAATGGTCGGCGAGCGTGGTCTCAAGCTTTCAGGCGGCGAAAAGCAACGCGTATCGATTGCGCGATGTCTTCTCAAGGACCCGCCCATTGTTGTGCTTGATGAGGCTACCTCGGCGCTGGACAATGTCACGGAACGTAGCGTTCAAGCCGCGCTCAACAACCTGACCGAGAGCACGACAAGCGCCACAAAGGCTGCGCGAACGACCTTGGTGATTGCCCATCGCCTCTCGACCATTCAGACCGCGGAACAGATTGTTGTCTTGGAAAAGGGACGACTTTTGGAAAAGGGAACGCATCAGGAGCTACTGGACAAGGGCGAGGCGTATGCCAACTTGTGGCACTCTCGTCTTGAGCAAGAGCTGGAAATGCGCGCAAAGGCACAGCAGGGAATGAAGGAAGAGTAACAGATTCAAAGAACCTTGGTTTGTAGTCAAAGTATGGTTGCATTTCGTCTGTCTTCGATCGTGACACTTTCTTTTTTGTTTTATCAATGGAAAGCGACTTTCAACAAAGGGCACCAACCTTGAATTGGAGTGGGGTTAGGAGTGAGCGCATTCGAGAAGAGCAAAGGAATAGATGCAAAGGTCAGTCAAACTGATTTCTATCTTGCGAATATCTGAAGCAGCTCATTTGCTGGACGCTCGCCATTAACGACGGCGACTGTTAACGGGAATATAACGTTGTCATCTTCAAGTCGAGAATAGATTTTCCACAAGCTTTTTTCTAATGAAAAGAGAAGTGCAAAAAATTTGGGGGGAATGGTATTATGATTTTTTGGGGGTCAGGGGTAATGTAATTCGCTTGCTTATTCCAGCTGGCCCTGGATGAAGGTCTCAAAGTCCTCGAGAGCGCGACGGCCCTGGTACTTTTCGCCCTCGCCAGAGCCCTCCTTAAAGAACTTGAGCGTGGGGTAGCCACGGACGCCGTGCTTGCTGCAAAGCTCCTTTTGCTGCGTGCAGTCGACCTTGGCGACGGTGACCTTGTCGTCGCCAGCGTACTTCTCCGCGAGCTCCTTCCAGGTGGGCGCGAGGCGCTTGCAGTGTCCGCACCAGGGGGCGTAGAACTTGACAAAGGTGTGCTTGCCCGTGCCAGTGATCTGGTCCTGCGACTTGATCTCCTCCTGCGCCGTCACCACGGCCAGCAGCGCCAAAAAGACGGCAACAACGCTCATGAACTTCATCATCATCGTCGGCTCCCTGCCTTTCTCTCCGCTAACTCTCTCTGCGCTGCGCGCGAGGTCTGTGCGGGCGCGGGGCGAGGCGAGCGGGCGGCGAGCGGGGCGCGTGCGGCTGCTGCTGCTGCTGCTGCTCGTGCTGCTGCTGTGATGGTCGGCGTCGGCTCGCGAATCGATCGGGGTCTGCTCTCGGTGGCCCGAAATCCAAGATTGGGCTCCGGCTTCCAGGCTGTCACGATCATGTCCGGTGATATATAGTAGCTCGAGAGAGAGTGCGCATTCGTTGAGAGCGCCGAGGAGCGCGTGCGCGCCGTGAGAAGGAGAAACCTGGCGGGATCCGAAGCGAGAGAATAGGGTGTCGCGACGGCTTAAGATGCCGAGAAAAGAAGGGGTTGGGAGGGAGGCACGGTGGAGCCGGATGGAGGCTCGCGAGCTCGGCAGTTTTGTACGATTTTGTAATGGACGCTGTGACCGCAGAATCGCGCGGAGGAGAAAACGTACAATTACAGTGATTGTGGTCGTGCAATACCAAAACGATGCTCGATTAAGCGGATGACGGTGATGCGGACGCCCTATCTCACGACATGTCTTCTGTTGACGACTTTGGACCAATGGATGAATGCCTTACCAAAGAAGAGTGAATGTCAAATCGCTTTTGGTCTTTGAGCACAAAAGTTCGGCACGAGGTTCACTTGCATCCATGTGCGCAAGGTCGAGGTATTTGTTCTCTTATTAGCATGGTCTTTGGGATTTTAGAAAATCACGAACCGGCCTTGAACAACCAACCAACTGTCGGTCGGATGCCTGCAGTAGCCTGAGAAGGGTTCCCGTTACAGTTACAAGCTGGGACCCGAAGTCTTGCTCTGACATCTGACGTCACGTTCTCTAGAGAACCACACTTTTGCTCTTTATCAACTTACTCCGCAAAGGGACGTGCGTGCAACGGTTTTTGCCCCAACGACCAAACTCACCAGTCATCAAGCTAGCTATACAAGAACAAAACCACCGGCAAGCGAACAGATCGAAGACCACACAATAGCGATTGTGGTGGTGTGTTTACCGCTCTTTCTATGACCGATGATTCTGCGTGGGTAGTACTAGGCCTACCGCTGCCACGCCTCCTAGCGGTGGCTATCCCAGAAACCAACGACGTCTTCACGTCTATCGGAGAAACCTATACACCTGGGGACCGCACAACTCATAATTTCAAAATAATAAATTTGTAAAACAAGACAGTGTTATAAGAAACGGAAAATAAGGTGTTTTCCCGAGCCTAACCACCTAGAAGGGAAAAAACGATGAAGCGAAAAGCAAGCAAGGCAAAGACCCAACTCCGCAACCGCATCGACGACCAAGCTCGAGACGGGCCTGGCCTCGCCTCGCTCGACGTGCAGACACGGAGCACTCCGCATCTGAAGCCGCCCGCCGCTTCCCCTCCCCCTCAGCACCGTCTAGGCCGCTAGCTCGCCCACGCTGCACCTTTGGCGTGAGGGGGTGGGCTGGGCCGGCCGCACAAGTTCGATTTCGAGTGCCTCAAACGCAACGAGGTCGTGTACTGAAAAGACCTTGAAGGAGGACGGGGGAGCAAACGCGAGAGCACAAGGCCGAGGAGAATGCACGTCATTTGCCTGGAAGGATGCCACGGTACGTTTGCGTAAAACCAAATCATGCGCGCGAGGACGCAAAACCTAACATCTTTCTTTCCCCACTAAAACTCAACCTGCCATCGGCCACAATGGGTGCAAACGTCTTTGACGCACTGTCTTCTATATTCCATGCACAGGATGCGGCAAGACGGAACTTTGTAGACGGTTCGAAAGCGAAGGTTTCCGCACGCTTGATGAGGCCTTTCTAGACATGCCCTCATACGGCCTGCACCCCCAGTCCTTGCTCATGGAGACAACCTGGGTGTGCTCGTGGTTCGAGCGTCTTCTCAAGTATGCGCAAGGCTTCAAGGAGCGCGGAGAATCCCATGAACGTGTCGTCTTCTTCGCGGATCGATCTCCGATGAGCGCTGTCTTTTACAGCAGCCACGGCGAGCTTCTCACGCCCATCATCAACAAGCAAATGGAGGAGGTCCGCAAATTTGCTGACATCAACATTCATACAGTGCACGTCCGCGTCCAGCGTGAGATTCTCTGGAGACGTGTCCAGGCCCGTCTCGAGCTTGAACCGGACCGCGTTCTTTACAAAGAGGACCAGCGGGACTGGATGGACCAAGTCGTCTCCTTTTACGAGACTTTTGCCTGGGATACGGAAATCGACAACTCGGAGGAAGACGTGACCATGTCGCTCCAAAAACTGGTCGACCACACCGTGCGTACCATCTGCAGCTCGCTCCCGGGCCTCGACGTGTGCATTCGAGATGCCACCCCTCATCTCTACAAGCGCGCTGGCACAGAAGCGGCCATGTCTGATGATGATGAGCACGCTGACTCTGGTGACGATTCCATGTGCAGCATCGATCTGCGCTCCTCGGCGATTCCACACCTCGCTGTTCCATCCCCGCGCTTTGCTGGCTCGCGCAGGATCCAAGCGGCGCCACCCTTGATCAACTAATCTAAACAACGTAAAATCCAGCCTCGCCTTGTTTGTATGTATACTTATTGTAGTGCATTTGTAATCGTTACCATGTCGCCAACGTTGTGGTGTCATCCACTTAAGCCTGCTGGCATGCAACTGCAGCTCAAAAATAAGCGCTCCAAGCTCGCGCTCTTTTAGGTAGTTGCGTCGAGGGGTCTCCTCGCGCACCGACCCCGTGCTCGTTGCAGAAGAACCCCCTTCGTGCGACCCGTGCCATGAAAGAGCTTCGAGGTGGTCAAACAGCTTCTTTCGCAATTTTACGTCTTTGCCGCCATAGTTTCACCGCGAGGAACTTTCTGCTCTTCAGCAACCCATTGTCTTCGTCGATGGATTCGATGCCCCGTGCATCATGCACATCGAGATAGCATCCAAGTCCTAGCACGATCACGACTACCTCCGCCATTCTCATCAACGCCACGCCATTGAGCTTCCGTTTAAGGGTCGGGGCAACGAGGGATTCGGACATTTCAAGAAAAAGTACAGTTTAGGAACTTTTCGCGGCTTCTCAGGCGCCCTCATTTTGAAGTCATCGAGTCTGGTCACTTCGCAAAGCATGACTTCTTTTTCATAGTGACGGCGACGATAAGGGGTAATGTAGCACTCTTTCAGCGCCCGTTGAGCTGTCTCGTAAAAATTCTTGTAAATAATTCTCCGCTGAATTGTGGAGAGAAATATTGTCATCACCGTCTGCAGCGCTCGTGCTGAGATCGAAAAGTGAGCTCGAGAGATCGAATTCCAGCTTCCGTCGCTCGAGTCTGCACTTGAAGTCTTTCGCCTTCCTCCTCGCCTTCCTTGGTTCCATCTTGCAGCTTTCCGCAAACTCCTCTTCATCTGTCTTGTTGGTTCCATCTTGCAGCATTGTCGCTCTGTCCATCTCTGCCTTCGCTTGCATTTTAAGACTCTTCATTCTCTAGAGTATTCCAGGTCCATGGTTTGTCTTTAATCGTGACGGCGTCATCATCCTCTATCTCCTCGTCGTGCTGAAGCCAAATATCGGAGTCATCAAAAGATGGGGCTGGGTCCGGATCATGAGCAACCAGCATCGATTGAAAAAAAATCACGTACACGTGAGCATTTTCGCTTGCAGGCTCATGTGCAGCTGGCGTCCATCTCGAGCCTGACTCTTCGACAAGGTACTTGCCGATCGCTTGTACGCGCTCCGATCGAGTCAAAGGCTCGCAGATTGCCTCGCAACCTCCTTTTCGCCAACCTTCTTGGACCGAAGGTCTTTGAAACGTAATGGCGCTGGAATACCTGGTATGCCTAGTACTTTACCAACAGCAAACTTGATTTGATCTAAGCCGTGGATGTGCAGTAAGCGAGACCATCCAGGTGCAACGCGAGTTCGCGTTTCACCATTTGTTTCTGGCACTGGGCTTACCGCTCTAAAGGGGGGAGGGACGGAGGGAGGGAGGGTTGGGAGGTGCTCATCGTGCACACGAGGTCGTGAAATGAACGCGGCAGGATTTCTATTGCAATCTGTTGCTTACTGTCTTGAACGGGTCGGCGATGCCACGCTGCGACGCCTGCTCGGGCTACTAGGCCTATAAACATCACATCACTTTCATGCAGTGGTCTGCGCAACGCATTTTCGAGCAACGAGTCCTCCATCACTCACAGTCAGTCCCTTTTAGCGGTGACAAACCTCTTTCCGGAGAGCAAGACTACGCTCCTGACTCGCCTCGCGTCGCGACGATGCTTCGCGTGGAGGGCGCGCAGCTTTTTCGAGCGGTACGTTCACAGCGCGCATCTCCTTCGCCGCGAGCGCTGCGCGCGCAGCGCTCCTGGCCAAGGTCGGGGACACTCGAGAGATGGTGGGAAATGATTGGTCCCGGCGACTTGCTTGGGTGGTGGTGACAGGAGGCCGAGAGCGCGGGCTCGGAGGCCTAGCGAGCGCCTACGCGCGCGCAATGGAGCGAGCAAAAGACTGACGTGAGATGGCATTGGCGCGGACGTGACACACAGAGACTCACCAGCTCGATCCTGAGCAACCGGCCGGTGCTGATCGCCAAGATCAGAGAGCTGGACGACCGGCCAGGCGTCACAGACTATGAAGTCTCCTTTGCCAAGCTCGTGGACAAACTGACCAATGGCACCGCCATTAGCATCAACGAAACAGGTACCTCCGTCACCGTGCGTCCCGGCTACATGGTCGGTGGTGCAATCGAGCACGAGTGTGAAGGTCGCGCCATTGGCTACTTTCTCGAGGGCATTCTCCCGCTCTGCCTCTTCGCAAGAGACCCTGTGGAGCTCACGCTGACAGGTGTGACGAATGATGACGTCGATATTTGCGTTGACCTCTTTGCCACCGTGACGCTGCCTCTAGTGCGCCGTTTTGGCCTCGAGCACCCGCCCACGCTCGAAGTGTTGCGTCGAGGTCTCGCGCCTCGCGGTAAGGGCGTGGTCGTTCTTCGGTCGCCCGTTGCGCGCGAACTTCGCGCAGTGCAGCTCATGGATCCGGGTTTTGTTCGCAAGGTGCGAGGTCTTGCGTACGCCGTACGCGTTTCGCCTCAATTCGCCAACCGCATGGCGACAGAGGCCCGTGGCATTTTCAACACTCTCCTGCCCGATGTCTACATTAACACGGATCACACAAAGTCGCGCGATGTGGTGCCTGGTTTTGGCCTTTCCATTTACGCAGTGACAACGACGGGCTGCTTGCTCGGGTCCAAGCGTGCTGCTACGCGGCGGTCACTTCTCGACAAGGGCAAGGCAAGTGCCAAAAACATTTTGGGTATCGACGATCCCGCCGCGGCTTTTCGGTCTGACAAAGAAATTGCCGCCGAAAACGACAAGGCCGCTGAAAACGAGCAAGACGATGAGACGCGTACCAAGGGTTGGAGGATACCTGGTGTCAAGGCCCAGTCTGAGCCGGAAGAGGTTGCAACGAATGTAGCCCACCAGGTCCTCGAGCAAATTGCGCAGGGTGGCTGCGTCGACACAACACACCAGCCACTCTTATTCATGCTCATGACACTTTGCCCGGAGGATGTGTCCAAGGCACGCGTGGGTACCTTGACGCCGTACTCGATGCGCTACCTCCGCATGATCAAGGACTTTTTTGGTGTCACATTCCGTCTCCAGGTCGACGATGCAACGTCAACGACCTTGTGCTCGTGCGTGGGCGTAGGCTACAAGAACCTTTCGCGCAAGGTCACCTAAATGTCACCGTATCAAGGTGCTCAGGGTGATAGATGGGAGGAAGGAGTCCCTTTTCCTTTCTTTTTCTACTTTGCCATGCGAGACGACGCCCCGTAGCGAAAGCGTTCTTGTATTTTTTCTTTATCATAGCATCATTGAGCCAGAGTACGCCCTAGATTTACTAAACTGTACAAGCAATATGGCCTGTTTTTCTCACAGATGAATGGAAAAAACTGGGTAGAAATTCAGACCAGGAAAAAAAAAAACAAAAAAAAAACAGAAAGAGAAACAGAAACAGAAGAGAAAGAGAAAAGAAAAAACCAGCAAGCTGGAAATCAAACATCAAAATCAAATTGATCCACGTTTCATCAGAACCGAGCCTATAGAATAGGTTTCGCGTGACCGAGCTTTACACGCCATCAGTTGGAAGCTTGTGGTGACGATTAGTCTTGCGCATGCGTGGCCGGTTCGGAGCCACAGCAGCCGTAACAATGTCTGCGACGCCAGCAGTGCCAATGATGTTGTTGGCAGCGCTCTTGAAACCCTCGAAATTACTGAGATGCTGCTCATTGGAGACAAGGGCCAGCGCGCCAGAAGTCTCGTCCGTGTGGATCGAAGGCAGGGCCTCATCTGAGTCATCCTCCCCCATGGTAAGCATAAAGAGTCCGACAGAAACGATGAGGCACGAGAGAATTTTGATACGCAGGTTGCTGATAGCAGACTCGCGACCAACACCGAGGAGCTTGAGAGCACCGAGGGCAAAGAGCAGATTGAGACCCTGCGAAAGCGAGGCCTCAGCGGCGTGCACGATACTCGCCTGGTAATACCAGCTGTATGCGAACTGGCTAAGGTAGTAGCCAAAGAGCGTGAGCAGCTGGCCAAATCCCGAAAAGAAGATGATCTTGCGAGGAATGTTTTGAAGATCAATAAAGCGCTGGCGCAGCGAGGGAACGAGCGCGTACACAATGCAAAAGACCACAGCAAACCCGCACCAGGCGATGAAGAAGAACTCGAATTCGAGATCCGCGGGCAAGATGCCGCGAAACTTTTCCTTTTTGGCCGAGCTCTTGAGACTGTACGACATGACTAGGTCGTAGATGCCGACGGCAAACTCTGAAACAACCACGTTGCGAACATAGCTCTGTTTCCAAAAACTCAAGCGAAGCATGCGCTTAAAGTCGCCATCCAAGGACGGAAGAATGCCGCCCAGCACAATTACAAAGTAGCAAAAGAGATCAAACGGGCGAATGAACGTTGATCCCGTCAATGCCGCGGGAACCGCGGAACCTACAAGCATCCACGTGCTGCTGACCTGGATAAGAGGGTTAATTACCGTGCTTGGCGCGTTATCGTACGCCTTGAGCAAGAAAAAGTAGTGCGAGAACATGAGGATTCCGCTCAGAGTCGCCAACCACCACTCGAGGTCGTCGCCGGGGGACCAGATGAATTGGGGCTGCGAGCTCCCCTGCAGACTGGCAGAGTCCTTTTCCAGCGTGGCTGCCGCAGCCGCAGCGTGAATGGCGTGCCGAGAAAGGTGCACGCGTTTCAGTGACAACATGTACATGATGCTGCCCGTCGTGATACCGGCCACGGCGCAGTCTTGCACGCCGTCCAGGTGCTCCTCCTCGTCATCGCTCCCAACGCTACTATCGTCCCGATGCAGGCTGCTCTCGTTGCCCTCGAGGTCCTCGCTTTTGCTGCCTAATTTCCGCGCGCCAGCACTCAAGTCTGCAGGGCTGCCATTGGCAATGGTGCCGCCAATACCATTATTTGTGATGGAAGGGTCGTTGTTGCCATCAAAGCTCGACGAATGCGCACGTCTGCTCCTCACTTCGAGCGCGTCGGATGGCACGTTGCCGTCTCCAAGACGTCCCGTCTCCATCGAGCTAGTCCCGTTTCGCGCATCGATGCGACTTCGATTACCCGCTGCTGCATTATTCTCTCCATTGCGCATGCGCAGCGAGGCCTCTCCCTGCTTTTCAAGGGTCTGTGAGCTCGAGCGGTTTTTCAATTTGTGTGTCGGGCTCGTCTCGCTGGCGAGCGCGCGCAGATTTTCTGCCGACGACTTGTTGACCATCTTATCCGAGAGGGGCACCATTTCGAACCCGTGCTCTTCTTCGTCGTCATCCTCGCCGATGCACATGTCGCACAGGATATCGGCCGCGCTCCAGCACAAGGCTGCGCCAAGCGTCGCAATTAGCCACTTGTTCTCATCATACCACTTGGAATCCTCCATTCTTGCCTCCGATTCGATCTGACTAGGCCAGACGACCGAGACCTTTACGTTTTGCGCTCTTCCTCGCGGCCTACACGCCCACACACAAACACACACACACTCGCGCGCGCGCACGAGAGAGATTAGGCTCCCTCGGGCCGAGGTTGCCGAGCTCTCGTTCGCCAGCTAGCTAGCTTGGGAGAAGAGTCGACCGTGCTGGGATCGCCGCTGTCTCCAGCTCGCTCCCCGCGCCCGCGCTCGTCTCTCGCGCGAAGCGGACGCCGACGCGCTCTCCGCTCCGCGCCGGGCCGGGCCCCCGCCTCGCGCCCGCGCGGCTCCCCGCGCTGCGTCCGCGCGCTGCGAGGTCTTTCCCCTTCTTCTCCACGTCGTCGTGGCCGCGCTCGGGCCTCCCTGGCTCCGCGACGACGTTGACGCGCCGGGCCCTCGCCCGCCGGCGGCCTGCCTGCCTGCCTGCCTGCCTGCCTGCCTGCCTGCGGCCCGCTCCCGCGCAGGCCGGCCTCGCGCCTGCTCTCCGCGCGCGCCG